>JAJSOF020000042.1:12891465-12918138 GCA_025594305.2 Periplaneta americana
ATCTTTAAACGCTGGTATTTTTCTGGCCTCATCAATTTTAGTTCTGAATTAGACGCACTCTTAAGGAACATTTGGAAAGAGCAACAGTGTTTAAGAGCACATCAAACACTATACAGAACGAAGTACTTGAAGCCATTTTGATGTATGCCATGATGAGATTTCAAAGAAATAAAGAAAGCTGCTGACTTTTAGCAGTTAAGGCTGAGGAGACGACACATGTATCGAATGCTTGTGAACGTGTGAACTGTGTTATAAAACGCAATATAGCGAAAACAATAATTATTATTTACGGTATGCTGCAATAGATATTGAACACTTTACTTTGCTATTACTGGACCACATAGGAAACTGACTAACTGCAATTTCTTGACTAACAAAATTATGTAAATCTATATCTATATAACATATATTAGTAGTTATGTCGTGGTTAGTACCTATAATAATAATAATAATAATAATAATAATAATAATAATAATAATAATAATAATAATAATAATAATAATAATAATAATCATAATCATAATAAATATTTGTGCACCACCAGGATTATTTATCACCACACGCCACTGCAAGAAATGAAGAATTTAGCGATTAGTTCTGATTGTGGAAGTGTTGTGAGCGGTACTAGCTCCCGCAATATATCTACGAAACAATTTTATTTTTAAACTTCTAAATGTAATGAATAAATGCCCAGCAAATACATTTTCATTTAAATGTTGTGTATTTATAGGGTTAATCTGTTAATGATTTGCTAAAGTTTCACTTCATAAAATACTGACTGCATTGTACATGTTTTTACTCGTAAGCAACGGTTTTTACTTGCAAGAAACAGGACGCAGAGTGAGTATAAAGTTGCTCCTCATTGTTGATGGAATGGAGTACAGGGAGTGGAAAGATGGCCAACTAAGTATATTTGAAAACAATTCAGACGCATAGATATTTAATAAGTAAACGAATAGGAACATACATAAATAGAATTAGCTGTTCTAGTTATACCAATCTGCTTCATATGGACATACTTAGCGCATCGCAGTGCAGTTTCGTTGTTTTATAGAAGCTTGACACTATTGGTACTGCTGAATGATATTATACCGAACGCTCCTCATTTTAATTTCGAGTGGGAATCGCAGATGTGCAGTTCGTGGTTGTTTGTAATCGGTTAAGTGTTGTGTGCGTGATTTAATGTTTGTGTTGGATAATGGGGCTATGGATAAATGTACGGCCTGAGAATATCTTCGCGAGTTGAAAGGTTAGTTACACATTTTATTGTACGCTATATTTGACATTTTCTGAAGATGATTGTTTGTTAAAATCTTCCGTTGGTAATTTGAAAGGTGAAGCTAGCGTTGAGGTTGTTCCGTGATTTCGGAAGTGTAAATCGTTTAAATTAGAAGGTACTTTTGTGGATATTTGGTTGATGGTATATAGGACATAACAAAAGCATAATCTAACCAAACGTAACTTGTCACAGATTCATAATTATATGCAAGGTGTATAATCGCGAGTACGAAGGGAACTACTTCAGCGCTAGTTTAGCTATTCAAAACTATGATAAATGGTAGAACGGTAAGGTTAGTTCAGTATCATGTATTGCATTACTTTGAATGTAATACAGCCGTTTAAATGTAGAGCTGTTTGAAGTTAAATAAAGATGTGTAATATTGTATTTTAATTAATTTATCGACAGATTTATTTATACTAGATCTAGTTTTTATGCATGGACACATGTCTGTGTATGTATGCGTGTGAATGGTAAAATGCAACGCGGTATGACTCTGTCATAGAGTGCGTACAGTTACCTGGAACCTATATTCTGCTCCGTATAAATTTGGATTGTAATATCATAGCAGACTATATTCTTTATAATGTAGCTTTCACACCACTCAAGTTAATTCTTTATAGTAAAGCTTTCACACCGCTTAAGTTACATCTTTATAGTGAAGCTTTCACACCGCTTAAGTTACTTCTTTATAGTGAAGCTTTCACACCGCTTAAGTTACTTCTTTATAGTGAAGCTTTCACACCGCTTAAGTTACTTCTTTATAGTGAAGCTTTCACACCGCTTAAGTTACTTCTTTATAGTGAAGCTTTCACACCGCTTAAGTTACTTCTTTATAGTGAAGCTTTCACACCGCTTAAGTTACTTCTTTATAGTGTAGCTTTCACACCGCTTAAGTTACTTCTTTATAGTGAAGCTTTCACACCGCTTAAGTTACTTCTTTATAGTGTAGCTTTCACACCGCTTAAGTTACTTCTTTATAGTGAAGCTTTCACACCGCTTAAGTTACTTCTTTATAGTGAAGCTTTCACGCCTCTTAAGTTACTTCTTTATAGTGGAGCTTTCACATCGCTTAAGTTACTTCTTTATAGTGTAGCTTTCACACCGCTTAAGTTACTTCTTTATAGTGAAGCTTTCACACCGCTTAAGTTACTTCTTTATAGTGTAGCTTTCACACCGCTTAAGTTACTCCTTTATAGTGAAGCTTTCACACCGCTTAAGTTACTTCTTTATAGTGAAGCTTTCACGCCGCTTAAGTTACTCCTTTATAGTGAAGCTTTCACATCGCTTAAGTTACTTCTTTATAGTGTAGCTTTCACACCGCTTAAGTTACTTCTTTATAGTGAAGCTTTCACACCGCTTAAGTTACTTCTTTATAGTGTAGCTTTCACACCGCTTAAGTTACTTCTTTATAGTGAAGCTTTCACACCGCTTAAGTTACTTCTTTATAGTGAAGCTTTCACACCGCTTAAGTTACTTCTTTATAGTGAAGCTTTCACACCGCTTAAGTTACTTCTTTATAGTGAAGCTTTCACAGCGCTTAAGTTACTTCTTTATAGTGAAGCTTTCACACCGCTTAAGTTACTTCTTTATAGTGAAGCTTTCACACCGCTTAAGTTACTTCTTTATAGTGTAGCTTTCACACCGCTTAAGTTACTTCTTTATAGTGTAGCTTTCACATCGCTTAAGTTACTTCTTTATAGTGAAGCTTTCACATCGCTTAAGTTACTTCTTTATAGTGAAGCTTTCACACCGCTTAAGTTACTTCTTTATAGTGAAGCTTTCACACCGCTTAAGTTACTTCTTTATAGTGAAGCTTTCACACCGCTTAAGTTACTTCTTTATAGTGAAGCTTTCACACCGCTTAAGTTACTTCTTTATAGTGAAGCTTTCACACCGCTTAAGTTACTTCTTTATAGTGTAGCTTTCACATCGCTTAAGTTACTTCTTTATAGTGAAGCTTTCACATCGCTTAAGTTACTTCTTTATAGTGTAGCTTTCACACCGCTTAAGTTACTTCTTTATAGTGAAGCTTTCACACCGCTTAAGTTACTTCTTTATAGTGTAGCTTTCACACCGCTTAAGTTACTTCTTTATAGTGAAGCTTTCACACCGCTTAAGTTACTTCTTTATAGTGTAGCTTTCACACCGCTTAAGTTACTCCTTTATAGTGAAGCTTTCACACGCTTAAGTTACTTCTTTATAGTGAAGCTTTCACACCGCTTAAGTTACTTCTTTATAGTGAAGCTTTCACATCGCTTAAGTTACTTCTTTATAGTGAAGCTTTCACACCGCTTAAGTTACTTCTTTATAGTGAAGCTTTCACACCGCTTAAGTTACTTCTTTATAGTGAAGCTTTCACACCGCTTAAGTTACTTCTTTATAGTGTAGCTTTCACACCGCTTAAGTTACTCCTTTATAGTGAAGCTTTCACACCGCTTAAGTTACTTCTTTATAGTGAAGCTTTCACACCGCTTAAGTTACTTCTTTATAGTGTAGCTTTCACACCGCTTAAGTTACTTCTTTATAGTGAAGCTTTCACACCGCTTAAGTTACTTCTTTATAGTGAAGCTTTCACACCGCTTAAGTTACTAATATCACACAATGTAGCATTAATTAATTCATTCATTCATTCATTTTATTCCATGGATCTTACATTAGCAATGAAGCTTTAAGATGTGGATCAAGTCAAAATTTTACAAAATTAAAATTTTTAAGCGAAATGTAGTGAGACGAGGCCGAAGATTCGCCAACAGATTACCTGGCATTTGCCTTATTGTGGGGCAAAACCTCGGAAAACCCAATCAGGTAGGCCTAATCAGACCAAACGGGGATGAAGTGAGGTGAGGCCGAGGACTCGCCATAGACCACTCGGCATCCGCCCCATAGCTGAGGAAGGAACCAATCAATCAGACCAGACGTTGAAGAATTTTCGTTAGTCAGTTCTGCGTTTGTGTAAGATAGATTATAATATTATGAAATACTAGTTAATTGGCCAGTTTGTTCCAATTTGGCTTTCTCAGATAGGTTATGATGGAATCTTCTTAGATCACGAAAATAGAGGACCCATAATAAAATTAGACCAATATTTTGCACCATTTTCATCTTGTTCTATTTTTAACAGATACACATTAATTCAAACTTCTTTAGCCTATTATACTTTTTGTTGTTTTGGCGTACTAAGCTTACTGGTGTATAAAGTTAACTTTCGAGTTCTAAAATATAATGCAATAGTTATTCGAGATCCGAGGGTACCTCCGATTTTAACGATGTCTTAGTGAAGTACTTCGTTTAACCGTACTAAGCGTCATTCCTCGCAATGCAAGGTCTATTTCAAATTGAACTCTTTCATTCATTCAGTGTTCTGCCCAAGGGCAGGTCTTTCACTGCAAACCCAGCTTTCTCCACTCCTTCCTGTTTTCTGCCTTCCTCTTTATCTTCTCATATGATCTATAACTTAACGTCGTCTATCATCTGATACCTTCTTCTGCTCCGAACTCTTCTCTTGTTCATCATTTATTTCAGTGCATCCTTCAGTAGGCAGTTCCTTCTCAACCCAATCAATTCCTTTTCCTCTTCCTGATCAGTTTCAGCACTTTCTTTCTTCACCCACTCTTTCCAACACAGCTTATCTCTCGTAGTACACTCCAAGTATTTGAAGCTGTCCACTTGCTATACTACCTCATTTAGAATTCGCAGGTTTACCTTCTTTGTTTTTTATTCCTACGACCCTGGTCTTCGTCTTGTTTGCATTTATATTCATCTCATACTGCTCACAGTTATCATTTAGCTATTGAAGTGTTTATTCATTAATTACACTAGCCTGCGAATTTCAGCTTTGTGTTTGTTGCCTGAAGTAAATAATGTGATTTTATATAATGTCGATTTGCTCAATTCGAATTTTAAATCCGTTTACTTCTATCACGCCACGTTTGTTTGCAAAACCACTTTAAATGTATTGTATAATTACGTGAATTTCATCATAGACTATTTCATTTAACTTTTTTATTTCAAATGCAAAAGCAATATTTAAAAGACACAACTTGCTGCAATTATGTGTATGGTTGTTCATATATGTCACTAGAGTGTTTTTGCTTTGTTTTGTCTTGTTTACTTCACTATTGCATGTATAAATTAGCACAATGCATCACACAAAAAATTACACCACTTCTTCTTAGTTGAGGAAGTCCTCCTGCTCCTCTTTCTTTTATTTTTGTCTTCAGGTATTTCACTCTTTAACATCCAACAATAATGAGGATGCATACTGGTGCTACATCGTCCCTAGTGTCTCCTTTCGAACTCCTGCAGATCCTTGTGAAATCGTTCACCTTGCTCTTCACTCAAAAATCCTAGATTTTCGGGGAAATAATCTAGGTGAGAAAACAGAAAATGAATTTTGATACTCATGTTACAACCAAGTTCCTTGTATGGTTCAAGCATGTTAGCCATATTGTTTCGGTAATTAGGTCCCAAGAAATTTTAAAACAAATTCACAAAAAGATATTCATGCTGCTTTCCCCTTTTCATCCACAGTGTTTTTAAATGCTGCATCAGACATCTGTTTTCTTTTGTCAGGACCATTAAATATATCTTCTTTTAATTTGCTTCAGATAGTAGTGGAAATTTCTCACATATGTATTTGAAACAGTCTCTTTCCTTATTTGAAGCCACGTTCTGCAGCACCCGACTCTGGTAGATAGTCACTGTCACTCGTCACAATTTCCCTCACCTCTACATCAGACTCAGATGAAAACTATTCAAGATTTTCTAGTCGCACAGTGATTGGTACATCAGGCCCATGGGGTACAGGTAAAATGGCTGACTGAATAACTGGATACACGATTTGGTTTTTATTTTTAGAATCGTACCCCTTCACATCACACGAAAAGAAGTAGCAGTCATTACTATGGTTCGACTGCTCTCTCCAAACCATAGGTACTCCGAAAGATAGCAACGGTCTTCTGCCGTTGATCCAATGATGAAGTTCTTCAATGCATACTCTACATACTTTGTGTGGTGCCCAAGCTTTACTTTGGTCTCCAAATTTGATTCCAAAATGAGCAAGATATGACTTTTTCACAAAATCTGTAAAATTACGCCTCTGCTTAGGCAATGTGTACGTTTTATATAAGTTATATAACAAAAATGGTCTGGATTATTTATACATTCTCGATGCGACATGGTAAATACTTTCTTACTGAACTAAAAACTCTCAACTTTCTACTACACAATAAAGCTTCAAAAACTGATTTAGTTTCGTTTCCAGATGAAACTCAGACTAATGAAATGTGAGAGGAACTAGACGAGTTGAGTTGAGTCTCTCACCAAGGAGTGGCTGACATTTCTGTCTTCCACAAATAAAAATTATGACAAGGCTGCACGTTATTTCGCCCTAACTTCCTTATGTGCTTGCACTCCCTATCTGCTAAGAAACTTCCAGTGTCCTTGGTTTTCAATATAAACACCTTAAAAATATGTTGAATACATTTGGTTTTCGTATCCTAATATACTAAACCTACATATGTTAAAGTATTGCAGTTTAAATAATTACGCTATAAATTGCCGTAATATATTATAAGAAAATTAAAATAACAAAAAATGGTACGTGACAGGAACTTTTTGGCTTTGAATTTGATTTCAGCATGCTAAAAATACCCTAAAAACATTAAAACTTTGGAGGCAGGAATTTCATCGCAGACTAGTGTTATTATTATTATTATTATTATTATTATTATTATTATTATTATTATTATTATTATTATTATTATTATTGTAAGAAGAAGAATGGGAGTTTTGTCCAAATTATACCATTGCGAACACGACACAGTTCATATCTTGGGGCTAATTCCTCCCATGTGTGGTCTAACATCTCAGGAATAACTTTCTCAAAAGCTGAGAATATCTCTGGGTTGTTTCGTCCGATCGCACGCAATGGATGTAAATGTGAAGCATTGCTGGTGATTAACTTAATGTAGTGCCTGAACACGTTGCATTCGGTAGGGGTACAGTTGTAGCTACGTTGGCATGTTATGTATGGCAGCCGTCTGAGCCTTTTCTAGGGACTTGCTCTCATAGCAGCGCTGACAGCAGCTTCGTTTTCAGGAACATGCTTACGGCCACCAATATATAGCACATTAACAGACCCAGTTCCTCAAACATAACATTATAGACTTGTAACTCGGAGTCTGCGAGCACCATACTCTGTTGACAGACGTCACACTTCCAAATTTAGCAAACCACAAGACACATTTCGCTCGCTGTTGTACAGTAAACTGCATTTTGTTTATTCGGTCGTTGCTAAGTAACTTGTTTTGTTTCATATGCGGTAACAACGATGAGACAAAACTCCCGTGCTTCAGTATGACATTGGAACTGAAATGAATTCTACAGCACCCCCATTATAAATTTTATTTCATGTCTTTCCAAGCGGATCAGACTGTCTCTTTGTTCTACAGGAAGGGAAGTTACTGGATCTGCACGTGGCTCAGATAAAGGAGGACTGCGTGGACGACAGCTACGATCACACATCAGAGATGAAATTTGAAGAAATTATGTTGCCCAATAACTTCCCCGTGGTGAAGTGTGAAGCCGAGGTGAGTGGTGCTCGTTGGTGTGCTTGCTCTTCTTCCCAGTGTTTAACTTGTATTCTGTTCTTCACAGAAACTTTCTCTGTACAACTATTTTGACAGGGAATTTTAGTATGCAGTGGGTGACAGTAAAACTGTCTGCATGTTTTTATTGCTTATTTCTTTGTTGTAGAATAGCCTAAATTTAAAATACGATATTGCTATTTTGTTTAAATTTTGAAGAAAATTCTTTCAATGATAAAACAGTTATTTTTAACAAGGTATTCGTTCTTGCTATATAGAATGAGACACCTAATATTACCATCTTGAATACCACTTAATGATTGATGTTATCTATATGTTTCGACCACAAAATTAAAGAGTAGATTTAGGTTCACATATTTTGTGAGTAGAGATGTTTGCAAAATGACTCAGCACTTTTAACATGTGTCGAAACTGTGTTTTAGATAGCCACCCGTCTGTGCTGAATTTTTTGTTTCCCGATTTTGAAGGATCTAATTAATTATTTTAGTTATTGTTTTATAATTATTAATAAGAACTCATATCATGTAAGATTTTAAAGGTCGAACAGACCTAAACAAATTGAAATCCTGCACCCAAATTAAATTTTAATCCCATTAACAGAAAAAAAAAGATTAATATAAAAATCATAAATTGAAAATGATAAGTAATTTATGTAGGCTATAGAGATAATTCCGCTATTGAATTGAATTGATTTTAACGGAGGGGGGCACTATGGCGAGCACTGCGACCTGTTAAGATCTATTGCGCTGAAACTTTGGTGACGCATTCCCAAACCCTCACCGGCTGACCACACTAAGGTTCTGTGTGTGCCCAGGTTTCGAGCAGGCAACCCCACTCGTCCCTAGGCCAGCACCCTCCAAGCGTCAACAGCCGGCATTCAGGGAATGCTACGGAATGATAACGAAATGGAGAAATGGTGACAGAATGATATAAATGCGTAATTTGGGGGAAAATGGGAGAACCCCGGGGAAAACGCCAACTGCGACCTTGTCCACCACAAGTGTCACTATGGATTTTTTCGATGACTGGGAATGGAACCCAGGCCGCCTGCATGACAGTCTGAAGGTCTGACCATTCAGTCACCTCAGAGGCCGACAGTTCTGCCTACTTCTCCCACGCCGTTTTCTCCGTCAATGTATAATTGAAACATTGCCATATCAAAAGCAGGATGTGGCATAGCTCAGTTGTGGGGCATTCGACTACAAATTGAGAAGTTCAATTGGTTCAAACCTGGGTGGCTCCTGAATTTTTATAATTACATTTAATTCTTGGTTGTATCATATAGTTAATCAGTAAAATAGTTGTTGAAGCAGTTTTTTAAAATTCAAGTGCGTCTCTTAACCAGAAACAGTTCAATTGTGCATGCCAAGCATTGAAATATATCTTTTCATTGTTTCATCTCTCGTTTGAAATAATTAAAAAGTAGGGTAAGATGAAATCTTGGAGGTAGTACCGACTTCTGATGCTGATGGAGGAATGTCTTGCTCCCTGGGCCCTGGGGCGTATCAGGTATTCGTCTGAAGATGGGCCCTGGCTGTGCCAGGATTGAGGCTGAGTGCCCCACTTGTTAGCATCGAATTCATGAATTTCACCCAGGTTGCCTTTCGGGCAGAATAGTTATCGTATTTATAGCGCGCACGGTGGGCCAAAAATGCAGCCCCAGGATATAAATTAGGAAAACAGGAAATCAAAATCATATGTTATGCTGACGACGTAGTTATTTTAGCTGAACAAGAAGACGATCTACAAAGATTATTATATCAATTTCAAATAACAGCAGAACGATTTAACATGAGAATATCATTCGACAAAACCAAATCGCAAACAATTTCAAAGCAGCCGCTAAGATGCAAATTGGCAATCTATAATAAACCAGTAGAACAAGTAATGAGCTTTAACTACCTAGGAACAAAAATAACAAGCAATAAGAACCTAGGCGAAGAAGTAAGGGAACGGATGATTAAAGCTAACACAATATCAGGATTTTTAAGAGACATTATTTGGAGGAATACATTTATGACCATAGAAAGCAAAATTCGAATCTACGAGACATGTGTAAGACCAGTTTTAACATATGCAACAGAAACCAGAGCAGAAACAAAAAAAAACTGAAATGATGATGATAACAACAGAGATGAGAACGCTCAGGAGTATTAAGGGTTACACAATACATGATAGACAAACAAATGAGGAAATTAGAAGTAAATGTGGAATACAAGACGTGACAAAATGGATCAAAGGAAGAAGAAAAGGATGGAGAGATCACGTTTCAAGAATGACAGATGAACGTCTTCCAAAAATCGCGATGGTAGGACAACTAGACACCCCAAGACCTTTGGGACGAGTCCTAAACGATGGAAAAGACAGGATTTAATCCTACAATACGAAAAAGAAGACAGTAGGCCTAAGTGGTAGGATCCATCCAGTCCATCCCTCGAGGACGAAGCCAAGCTAGATTCATCTCCAAATTGTGAATCTGCTGTGTGCCCTGTACAGTACTCTGTTAATTTGTTTATAGTCCTGCTAATGTGGGTGTTTCCTTGCTGAAGAATAACATATAGGGTTCGAGTGTTGTGCCGTATTTCATAGGGGAAGTTCATATTGGGTATTGTACAGTGCGATCGTAGCTCGGCCGGACCGTTCCACAGCGGCCTTGGACTGGGTGAAGATTCGCATGCCTGCCGCCAGTTGGCGCTATATCTACTGCTGACGTTCCAGTCAGTTGAGTAGGATCTGTCGTGAGGGAAAGACGTCTGTGTGCGTGTTGTGAGTAAAGTTGTGTCTCGTGGTGATAAAGTGTCTATTAATAATGGTTGAGTACACTTTAGAACTACGTATTTTTCTCTGTTTTGCGTATGTGAAATACTCTTCTGCAAGAAGGTGTCGAAGAGAATTTGAACGTCGGTTAGCAAGTGTTCGAATTCCTAGCAGATCAACTATTCTTGACCTTGTCATTAAAGTCAGACGTACAGGATCTTTTTTGAACAAGAAACGTGTTCAACAACGCCGTGTACTGACAGAAGAGAAGCTTGATGAAGTAGGGGCTGGTTAGAGCACTCACCCCGCAAATCACTGCGACGTTTAGCACAAGAGGTTAACATTTCCAAGACGGCAGCTTTTGTGGCAACGAAACTTCTGAAACTTAAGCCGTACAGGGTAAGTAGTTCATCCTTTACAACCACATCAAGATGGTTAATTATTGCAATTGGTTTATGCAGTCCGTTCATAATGGCGACGTGGACCCACTTTTAACGTTCTTCACCGATGAAGTGTGGTTTCATCTTCACGGTCACGTTTCTGCTGAGAACAATAGATACTGGGCTACCGAAAATCCCCATATTATTCATGAAGTTCCTCACCACGCTGGCTGGAAAGGTTGAGGTTTGGTGTGCAGTGATTGCGAGTAGAATTATCGGTCCCATACTCTTCGACACAACAGTTGATTCACAGATTTATGTAACTTCAATTTAATTTTTTTTCCGCAACTAACCAGAAATGAACGATTGAGTTGCTGGTTTCAGCAGAATTCAGCTACAGCGCACACTGCTGCGAATCCTATACATGAATTGCGAAATGTGTTTGGTGACAGAATAATTAGTCGAGGATTGTGGCCATCTCGTTCCCCTGACTTATTTTCATGCGATTTTTATTTATGGGGAATGTTAAAGAATAAAGTGTACGCATCTAATCCGCACACATTACGAAAATTGAAGGACAACATCACGCGAGAAATAGAGGCATTCAGTCAACATGAACTTTTGCGAGTGAACCAGAATTATTTTCGGAGATGTAGGGAATGTGTTCGAGTTGATGGTCATCACTTTCAACATCTGTTGTGATGCAGGTAAGCCTAATGTTAGTAGAGTAGTTAGTGTTCCGTACCATGACTTGCCGGTCGTTTACATGTAACTCTGGCGGCAAGTGCGCCAATCTTCACCCAGTCCAAGGCCACTGCGGAACGGTCCGGCTGAGCTACGAACGCACTGTACATGGAGATAGTATTTTAAAATGCTGAAAAAGCTTCTATGGTCCTGGTGTGTAAAGAATATAGGAAGAATGTAGTGCGCTGTAGTAATTTCTATGCTATGAAATATCCTGAGAGACGTCAATCATCTCAGCAAACCTTTGCGAGTTTGTCCCATCAGAAGGCATGCTGAATATATAACACTTAGAATTATTTTTACATTAAATAGCGACTGATTTAGATGGTGATGTTAGCGTGCTAGCTGCTGTTGGTGTAAATCCCTTTGCTAGGTCTCGTGTTACCTGACATTAGTCAGAGAGATGTGCCATACATTCTTCATCATCGGAAGTTCCTTCAATTTTATTACGATGTGCATTAAAGCAAAATATGTTGATACGACCATGTGCACATTCGTGACGTCCTTATTTTTGTCATCTTCCTGTTTTCTTCTTGCTCTTCTCATTTCGATCTCTATGTTCCGCATCCTCGGCTTGCTTATTATTTGTCCTAATTCTTCATTTTTCATTCCACTTCTTCCTTCACGTTCCCATTTTCTAGCAGTTGCTCGTTCTTACCATGTCCTCTGATGTATTCAGGTCGTTGATCTTATTTACGTTCCTGGCCTTGGTGGCATCCTGTTGCTTTATTAATCCTGCGTTATCACTATTTGCTACTCTACTTCTGTCCTGCTCTCGTTCCATCAGCTGTTTGTTCCTGTAGACTGTTCTACATTCCAACATTGCCCTTCATTCTTCACTACATTACCGCTGTTGTGCCTTAATGTCGTCTGGATTTATTTATTTCCCCGTTGCACTTTTGTCTTCCCTCTATTCTTCTTTTCGCCTTGTCCATTGTTCACTGCTCCTCTCTTTCCATTTTTTGCTGCATCATGTTCGTTTCCTCTTCCAAGTTCTTGGTGTCTCCTATCACTTCAATCCGAAAATCCGGGTGTTTGGTTCTCCATACAGAACTCTAGAGTCTATATGAGTGATTTCAATTGATGTCCATAGGAGCAAGCGCGCGCTTTAGAGCCCAGGAGAGCCTGAGCGCTTTACAGAGGAAAGGAAAGAGACAGACGAAGGAGGTAGTATATGCCGCTTGGTCGAGCTATATTCAGGGATAGCCAGCACTGATTCAATGGATAAAGGGAAGAGAACTTATTAAAACTGTATCCATGTTAATTTTTAGATTTGTCTGAGAAGTATAAGTGCATTATAAGAATGTAAGTTTTAATTTTAATGTTCATTCTTCACAAGTTTGCTTTTTTATTCAAAAGGAATATTTTCTCAACTTCATTTACAGAAAAGTGAAATTTTGTATATGTTTATTAATAGCCTTACAGGTACTGAAACAATGTTTTCGTAAATCTAATATATCGTAATTACGTATTACTGAAGATAGTGTATTACAATTTTTTAAAATATTCGCATGGAAATGTTTGTAAGGAATTGAATTAACAAAGCAAATACTGTTACATCACAAACAAAAGATATGTGCCTATGTGTTGGTAAAACGTCAACTCTATAGCTTCAGCAGATTTGGAGATAATTTAATATTCTGATAACAGAAAATTGCGCACCAATATCACCTAAAAGCATAATGCGATAAGAGTTTTATTATGTAATAGTAGTTACAGTTAAAACATATACCAAGACAACTTTGCTTTGTACTATAAAATTGTTTTGATTACTTTTATAAGGCTAAAGATACCATCAATATCAATTTCAACTTATCATTTCATATTCAGTGTCTTTCTGTGGGATAACACTTTCTTTATGAATGATGTGTTTAATTCACTTAGTACAGTATAGTTGTAGTTATTATGGAATTTATGTGAATATTCCTTTATTCTTTATTATGATATTAACGTTTAAAACAACTGCAATATTAGGCTAAGAAATAGGTGTTAGTACTTTTGTTTTACAGACAATATAGAAAATAACAAACAGAAAGAAGCCATATAAAAATAACGACATAAAATTTCACGTTCCGTTTGAAGTTTGTGCACCACTGTTTTCTTAATCCAACAGGCTGCTTATTCCTCCTAGCATACCTAGCGCTTAATGCCCGCGCACGACGTCAAGACCAGAAAAATGCGCTTGCTTTGACATCACTGGTCTAAATCATAGACTTTCCTGTTTACTTTTAATTTATCCTTGTGTAGCATTGCCAAAATCCCCCTATTCCTTGCTGTTTCGATAAATGGGAGTAGTAGCTTCTTTCTCTTTCTTATTGTGTACGGCATGTCCCTTTCTACTCTCAATTTGCTTCTTTTCAATTTTCTAAAATTATTCAGGATTACTTCCCTAATTCCCACATTGATAAATCTCGCTAGTATTGCCTATTGAAGCCTCTACCTACCCTATATGTTTGTTCGAAGTGATCTTCCCTCATTTCTAATTTTATAATCCTGTGGCACTGTTTGTACACATTCTCAAAGGTTTGTAATTCGTTTCCTCGTCCTATTTCTTCAACTACGAAGGTTATCTGATTTTTTTCTCTGTGCTTCTTTTCGTGGGAGTTGATTCCCTCATTCATTTCTGTATTCTCAGTTATCATCTCACTGTTGTTTTCCACACTTATTCTCAACTTTTCTTGTATATGTTTATTCTCTGATTGTTCATTGGAATTTGCTATTTCTACGATGTTTTTCGATTTTTCTCCCAAGTCTTCTTTCTGTTCTACCCGTGATTTACCGTTTTGTACACACCTTTCCATTTTGAACTTTTGGGACTGTAGCTTCTTTTTAAACGTTCTTATAGGTCGTCATCCTCTATACTTGACTCCACAGAGCTCGCTCCTTCACGTCTGCACATTCCTACTTACAAATAGCCAGAGCTCCTGGCGTCTCCTTTGAGCACAACATCACAACCAGTACCTAGCAGTATATGAAATTTGTTACAACACTTATCTCAGTGTACAAGAACGAAATAAATCATGACAGGAGTCTGTGATTCGGGTGGTAAAACTCTTATAGAAGGTTATGAATATTTCCAACTGTTTAATTTCGCTGTTAAATTAACTGTTACGCATAAATAAAACCTCGTCTATGCAGTTAATTAGACATGTGGCGGAACTTCGAGTTAGTTCTTTATTAGTAACTAGCCGTACCCGTGCGCTCCGCTGCACCTGTTAGAAATAAATACAAAGTAATTGCATAATTAAAATAGGACGTTTGATCCAGGGAACAACGTTTACAACAGCGCAAGATAATCTGCTTCGCTCATTACCCAATTTTTTGCATTGCATTTATTGCATATATATTTTATGTATTTTAACACGATTCAATTGAGCTTAGTTAAAATTTGAATTATAAAATAATGGATTGCTAAGCTAACGTACTATTACTGCATACTAAATCAATACACTCTCGTTGTTCGTTAATTCTCTGAGATTAAAATGAGTGTATATAAATACAATTTTAAGAAATATAGAAAACGAATGTACAAAATAGCCTATCAAATTTTCTGTCCATAAGAAGCTAATTTAATCTTACCTGTCCTCGATTTACTCAGACATTAGTAACATTACTGTAGTAACATTATAGCATTATGTCCATCTAGAGAAACTACATTTTCCAATGGTGAAATAATAATTAATTATACAAATCGGTTAATTTAGCTTCTGATATTACTTCATACAAACACAGAAACATTCTCTGTAGGCTATGTTTAATAGCTGATTGTTGATGTCCAAGGCCCCTGTTTCGATTGTTGTTGTCCAAGGCCCCTTATAGACGAAGTCATTTGTTCTTAATTAATTGCACCGTCTTAGATGGCGTTATTTTAATTTCAAAACTCATTTATCTCATTAAATATCAGTCCTATCAAAATTTTGTAAAGAATAAACCTTATCGGAAATCATTTTTAAAGAAACGCTTGTTATGTAACATTTTTCACAAAAATCAATAATAAGCGAGATATTTCGATTTATTTAATTCAGGCCCCCTTATAACCCCCCTTTTAAATAAAGTATTTTGAATGCCATATAGCCTAAAATCTAAGTTACAACGAACTTAATATATATTCCAATTTTCATATAAATCGGTTCAGCCATTATCGCGTGAAAAGGTAACAAACATACAGACATACAAACAAAAATTAAAAAAAATGCGATTTTCGGTTTCAGGGTGGTTAATTTTATATGTTAGGACCAATTATTTTTGGAAAATCGAAAATTACCAGAAACATTTCGGCTACAGATTTATTATTAGTATAGATATGAGTATGACTATACCTGATTAGTGTACTATGTTATCAGACAGTGATGTATGCGATGGAGGGGGAAAGGAACTGGCGACCCTAGCCCCTATATCTTGGCTTAGTTGCCTTATAAGTGATACCTTATTGGTGTCACTTATGAGGTTCAAACCTGCCGGACAGTTGACTAAACAACAACAAAATAACCACACCTCTTTTTTCAAATGAATATAGGAGATGTAATTCATGTTACGTTCTAAAATGTAGAGGAATACACGGTCCGGTCTTCTACAAGAAATTTAATTTTATGTGAAAGCCACGAGCTGGGCTGTCTTTACACAATCTCGTATCATAGTTGTCACACGAGAGATATCAAATATTTCCCTGTTCATAATTTTTACTGGCAGAAACCATAAAGATAAATTGGGGTTCATTATTTACTGTCATTGTTTTACCAAAATATGGACAAGAATTTAATATTGTCTTCATTCTCGGATACAGTCTTTCAACACTTGTATAGTCATGTGACATACCTTAGACAGGTCAAGTAGTAACTGATCCCTTGGACAGATCAAGTAGTAACTGATACCTTAGACAGGTCAAGTAGTAACTGAGCACTTAGACAGGTCAAGTAGTAACTGATACCTTAGACAGGACAAGTAGTAACTGATACCTTAGACAGGTCAAGTAGTAACTGATACCTTAGACAGGTCAAGTAGTAATTGATACCTTAGACAGGTCAAGTAGTAACTGATACCTTAGACAGGTCAAGTAGTAACTGATACCTTAGACAGGACAAGTAGTAACTGATACCTTAGACAGGTCAAGTAGTAATTGATACCTTAGACAGGTCAAGTAGTAACTGATACCTTAGACAGGACAAGTAGTAATTGATACCTTAGACAGGTCAAGTAGTAATTTATACCTTAGACAGGTCAAGTAGTAACTGCTACCTTAGACAGGTCAAGTAGTAACTGATACCTTAGACAGGACAAGTAGTAACTGATACCTTAGACAGGTCAAGTAGTAATTGATACCTTAGACAGGTCAAGTAGTAACTCATACCTTAGACAGGTCAAGTAGTAACTGATACCTTAGACAAGTCAAGTAGTAATTGATACCTTAGACAGGTCAAGTAGTAACTGATACCTTAGACGGGTCAAGTAGTAACTGATACCTTAGACGGGTCAAGTAGTAACTGATACCTTAGACAAGTCAAGTAGTAATTGATACCTTAGACAAGTCAAGTAGTAATTGATACCTTAGACAAGTCAAGTAGTAATTGATACCTTAGACAGGTCAAGTAGTAACTGATACCTTAGACAAGTCAAGTAGTGATACCTTAGACAGGTCAAGTAGTTGAGACAGGTCAAGTAGTAACTGATACCTTAGACAAGTCAAGTAGTAATTGATACCTTAGACAGGTCAAGTAGTAACTGATACCTTAGACGGGTCAAGTAGTAACTGATACCTTAGACAAGTCAAGTAGTAATTGATACCTCAAGTAGTAATTGATACCTTAGACAAGTCAAGTAGTAATTGATACCTTAGACAAGTCAAGTAGTAATTGATACCTTAGACAGGTCAAGTAGTAACTGATACCATAGACAAGTCAAGTAGTAATTGATACATTAGACAGGTCAAGTAGTAACTGGTACCTTAGACAAGTCAAGTAGTAATTGATACCTTAGACAGGTCAAGTAGTAACTGATACCTTAGACAGGTCAAGTAGTAACTGATACCTTAGACAGGACAAGTAGTAACTGATGCCTTAGACAAGTCAAGTAGTATTTGATACCATAGACAGGTCAAGTAGTAACTGATACCTTAGACAGGTCAAGTAGTAACTGATACCTTAGACAAGTCAAGTAGTAATTGATACCTTAGACAGGTCAAGTAGTAACTGATACCTTAGACAGGTCAAGTAGTAACTGATACCTTAGACGGGTCAAGTAGTAACTGATACCTTAGACGGGTCAAGTAGTAACTGATACCTTAGAGACAAGTAGGTAGACAAGTCAAGTAGTAATTGATACCTTAGACAGGTCAAGTAGTAACTGATACCTTAGACAGGTCAAGTAGTAACTGATACCTTAGACAAGTCAAGTAGTATTGATACCTTAGACAAGGTCAAGTAGTAACTGATACCTTAGACAGGTCAAGTAGGTCAAGTGATACCTTAGACGGGTCAAGTAACTGATACCTTAGACAAGTCAAGTAGTAACTGATACCTTAGACAGGTCAAGTAGTAACTGATACCTTAGACGGGTCAAGTAGTAACTGATACCTTAGACGGGTCAAGTAGTAACTGATACCTTAGACAGGACAAGTAGTCAACTGATACCTTAGACAAGTCAAGTAGTAATTGATACCTTAGACAGGTCAAGTAGTAACTGATACCTTAGACAGGTCAAGTAGTAACTGATACCTTAGACAGGTCAAGTAGTAACTGATACCTTAGACGGGTCAAGTAGTAACTGATACCTTAGACGGGTCAAGTAGTAACTGATACCTTAGACGGGTCAAGTAGTAACTGATACCTTAGACAAGTAGGGATACCTTAGACAGGTCAAGTAGTAACTGATACCTTAGACAGGTCAAGTAGTAACTGATACCTTAGACAGGTCAAGTAACTGATACCTTAGAAGGTCTGATACCTTAGACGGGTCAAGTAGTAACTGATACCTTAGACGGGTCAAGTAGTAACTGATACCTTAGACGGGTCAAGTAGTAACTGATACCTTAGACGGGTCAAATAGTAACTGATACCTTAGACAGGACAAGTAGCAACTGATACCTTAGACAAGTCAAGTAGTAATTGATACCTTAGACAGGTCAAGTAGTAACTGATACCTTAGACGGGTCAAGTAGTAACTGATACCTTAGACGGGTCAAGTAGTAACTGATACCTTAGACGGGTCAAGTAGTAACTGATACCTTAGACGGGTCAAGTAGTAACTGATACCTTAGACAGGACAAGTAGCAACTGATACCTTAGACAAGTCAAGTAGTAATTGATACCTTAGACAGGTCAAGTAGTAACTGGTACCTTAGACAGGTCAAGTAGTAACTGATACCTTAGACGGGTCAAGTAGTAACTGATACCTTAGACGGGTCAAGTAGTAACTGATACCTTAGACGGGTCAAGTAGTAACTGATACCTTAGACGGGTCAAGTAGTAACTGATACCTTAGACGGGTCAAGTAGTAACTGATACCTTAGACAGGACAAGTAGCAACTGATACCTTAGACAGGACAAGTAGTAAATGATACCTTAGACAGGTCAAGTAGTAAATGATACCTTAAACAGGTCAAGTAGTAACTGATACTTTAAGCAGGTCAAGTAGTAACTGATACCTTAGACAGGTCAAGTAGTAACTGATACCTTAGACAGGTCAAGTAGTAACTGATACCTTAGACAGGACAAGTAGTAACTGATACCTTAGACGGGTCAAGTAGTAACTGATACCTTAGACAGGTCAAGTAGTAACTGATACCTTAGACAGGTCAAGTAGTAACTGATACCTTAGACAGGACAAGTAGTAACTGATACCTTAGACAGGCCAAGTAGTAACAGCTTCACTGTGTTCATGTTATAAATTCTGATGGTAGATTTCCTGACTGTCTAGTATCCATGTGGTTTGCGTCATGTTAGGCTGCAGAGAATGACGTAAACTACGTGGGAACTAGTCAGTCAGGTAAGTTACCAGCAGAATTTATAATATTAACACGGTGTACCACTTGTTCAATAACGTTTATCAGTGATTAATTGTATTTAAAACTCTCGTTATCTTTGAGAATATAATAAATATTTTAGAGGAAATCTACCAAAAATTCCTACGAAATGTGATCTATAGAATATTTAATGAAAAAAGCGTGGTTTAATGTTATTACATGTTTTGGGCACACAATAAAATCCTTAGACATTGTGGAGTTTAGTTAGATTTTGCTAAATTGATGACTGGGTGAAGACGTATTTCCTTATATTTCCTTCTTACAATTGTAGTTCAAATTGTTGGTGTATTGCAAATGGAAAAACCCTTCGAGGTAAGAATTTTGCTACTCAATTTTCTACTTGAACCTGGTAGGATTTTAATGTAGACCTGTGTCATGAGAAATTGGTGCGCTCTTCATGTAAACTTGCATCATCCTTCTGTTCTTTATTTTTAGGAAGAGTTGAGTGATTTGAACGCAGTGAAGGGCGAGTTGGACCTGGAAGTTGCGGCAGAAGAGAATGAGATTTTGCCTGATAGGTGAGTGTGGTGTATGATTCTTCAAATGGTCATTTCTGTCATTGCTTCATTAAAATTGTAACATATCAGATCAATTTGCAGTCTGTTATGGCATGGAATGGTTTGTCCTATAATTAGAATGAGCTCGGAAATCATAAAAGAAGAAGTTATGAAGGCAATTAGTGGTAAATAGTTCATTTTATTTCATTCATAAAATGAAGGCAAATGATAATAACGGTCTTGCATGCATACAAATAATCATGCTTTTTAGTATAATCCAGGATTTATTCCTCCTACTTTTGTTTATGAATATCTCTAGTCCAAACAGCCTCCAGTCTGAAAGAGAAGTGACATCCTTAGTTAGGGGCAGAACCTTTGTAGTTCTAGTATTGATATTAGTACTTGTCTCGTGAACCAAATTGAAATCTATGTAGCTCAACCTTTTGTAAGCTGTAAATGCCGAGTCTCGTAATAATAATTGTACTATTATATTATATTCGGCTTCATTATCGATATTCCTGTTTTACTTAGCTTTCTGAAATGCTTATTACATAAAACATGTACTTAACCGGAACAGTTTATAAATAAAGTCAGGTGACTTTTGCTTTTCCATTACTCATTACGTCCTTCCATTCGTCTAACAATCTTTCTAGGCGCTTATTTTCCTCTTTCTCGCTTTTTTTGTCCATGAATAAATAGTTCATATGAATTTGCACGACTGTGAGGGCGTTTGGAAGATTTTAGGTTTTGTGTGCTGCATGGGAGTTTATGCATATAGAATACCAGCTATATTGTATGAATATTGTTATTTAAGTAGACGAGAATATAACCTGATTGCATGATTGGAATATATAGGAATGAAATATGTACAGTACACGTGGCTACCACTATTTGTTATTATTTTGCTCAGTTCCTCCTCCAGGATGCAGCCGCTATTCAACATTATTCAGTGTGTGAAATCGGCTGTCTGTTCAAAATTGTAATAAACTCCTGGCCAGGCACAATAAATAAAGACATTTTACCTAGCAATCACAATTGAATTTTTGGATTCCCCAAATAATTGCAATACGCTATATAGTTGCAGACATTTTTTCTATCGTAAAAAGTGAAGTACTCTGTACATTATTATCTCTCAATTTTATATTTATAAACTAGCCGTACCTGTGCGCTCCGCTGCACTCGTTAGAAATAAATATAAAGGAATTACATAATTAAAATAGGACATTTGATCCAGGGAACATTCGTGTTTGATAGAAGGATAAATCGTTTAATATGTTACTTAATTTAAATTGCATCCAAATAATTAAAATGCGATCATTTTGGTCCAGAGACACTCATTTGGTACAATGACAATTCCTTTAACATGTTTCTTAATTTTTATTACATGCAACCATAGTTTAATGAAGATTGACATCATTTAGATTTAATGTGTATATTTTATTTTACTTGTTATAGGTTTCCATTGAATTATGGTAATAACTTAATTTTAACCCTTGTTTTCTACGTATTCTGTAAATGGCGCTTGGCCCACTATGGTTGTGAACCCTTCAAATAACTTATATTATATTATATTATATTATATTATATTATATCAGAAGTTACTGTAATAACTTTATAGCATTATGTCCATCTAGAGAAACTACACTTTCCAATGGTGAAATAATAATTAATTATATAAATCTGTTAATTTAGCTTCCGATATTACTTCATACAAACACAGAAACATTCTCTGTAGGCTATCTTTCATAGCTTTCGATTGTTGCTGTCCAAGGCCCCTTATAGACGAAGTCTTTTGTTTTTTAATTCATTACACGGCCTTATATGGCAGTTATTTTAATTTTAAAACTCATTTATCTCATTAAATATCAGTTCTATCAAAATTTTTCAAGGAATAAAACTTATCGCAAATTATTTTTAAAGAAACTTTTGTTATGTAAAATTAAAAAAAAAAAAAAATCAATAATAAGCGAGATATTTCGATTTATTTAATTCAGGCCCCCTTATACCTTCCCTTTTAAATAATGTATTTTGAATGCCATATAGCCTAAAATCTAAGTTACAACGAACTTAATTTATATTCCAATTTTCATCGAAATCCGTTCAGCCATTATCGTGTGAAAAGGTAACAAACATACAGACAGACAGACAGACAGACAGACAGACAGACATACAAACAAAAATTTGAAAAAAGCGATTTTCGGTTTCAGAGTGGTTAGGACCAATTAATTATTTTTGGAAAATCGAAAATTACCAGAAAAATTTCGGCTACAGATTTATTATTAGCAGGGAACGGATTTATATGGACTAAAAATATATGAAATATGTAAATATATATGTAGTTATTTTTACCAAAATATGGAATTAAATATGGATTTTTACCAAAATATGGAATTAAATATGGACTTAAAATTATAAAAATGACTATGTACGTTAAATATTGGTACATTTTAATCAAACTAAACAAAAATATAATGGACGTACCTTATCTTCCAATGTAGTTTCAACAAAACACAATTTTATTGTCTGTTACCATAACAATAGGTTACAAACATTTCTTTCAAGTGCTGAAAAGTGAATCTTCTTCTATTGTCTCTGAGGATAGATTTATACTGACTAAAAGAGCGTTCGACGTCACAAGAAGTAACTGGTACATAATTCAATTTCACAATGTCTGCTGGGGATAAGTCCAAGTTAATCTTCACTGTTGATTCACCACTCATCACAGCAACAACCTTTTGTAATTCTTCATATCCAGGGTTTTTGAAAGTACAGTGTCCACCTTAGCTCTTACTGCATCTGCAACTTTACCTCTACCACGATTCAGTTGTTCCACAGTACTATTTATAATTTCAAAACTTTCAGATAGTGAAAGGTGCCTATTTTGGAGACTTTTGAGCGTTTTTATGATGCATGAAAATGTATGCTGAATGTGAGCTAAGTCATTCTTCACACTTATGTCACAGGTAACTGTTTTCGCAGTATCAATTGAGACTGCATCTTCAGAGTCCAATGCAAGGAGAACATTGTTAATAGAGTCTATATGTTCGGCATAATATTCAACTGCTTCTAGCCATGTACCCCATCTAGTTAAAATTGGCTTTGGTGGCAATGGAATTTCAGGGTACATTTCTTTCAACACGTTAACTCTACTGGGAGCTTTGAGAAATACTTTTTCACTGATGAAATCAACAAATCTACTTTAGGAAATTGTCTCTGACCACTTCTGCCACACGATGAAATGCATGCGCCACACAAGTAAAATGAGTCAATTTAGGATATACAACAGATAATGCTTGTCCAGCTTTGACCATATAAGGGGCAGCATCGCTAATAAAGAATAACACATTATCGTACATAATACCCTTTGGCCACAGGATACCCATAGCTTCGTTGAACAGTTTAACTATAGTTTTGTTATTGCACTTTTCTAGAACATCACAATGTAAAAGAATTCGTTCAGAATATTGTTCACTTAACAAACCGATAACTACATTACCAACAAGTCTACCTTCTTTGTCGGGAGTCTCATCAATGTAAACCCAAATTGAACTATCTTTAATTTCATCTCTTATCTTCTGTATTGTCTCATCGTAGATGGATGGAGCATACGTCTTCCTAAGTGTTGACTCATCCGGGATTGTATGTTGAGTATATTTTTCAAGGAATTCCCTGAAGACCTTATTCTTTAGTTTGTAGAGAGGAATATCAGCAGAGATGAGAGAACGGCACAGGTCGATGTTAAACTCAGATCTTACATTCGATGTTGTTGGTTGTGTTAAAAACAATTGTCTCTGCTTGGAATTTAGTTGTTTGTTGGCCTGATGTTTACTAGTTGTAATGTGTTGTTGCACCAGGAACTTTTGTGTAGATGATACTGCACACTGACACAAATTACAAAATAATATTTTATTGTCAGTTGATAAACCATCTTCTTTAAATTCTGAAATGTAACTTGTTAGTTTTGATTTTAAATTGACTGAATGACGTACTTTTGGCATATTTACCGTCTTTATAGTATGATTTACAAAACTGAACCTATGTGTACTCTGACTGGCATTTAACTGTTGAGCTGCACAACTGAAGTCTGTTAAAAATTTTAAATTAAATTAATACAGTTTTGTAACTTACTTTCCCATTGTTGATAGGACTGCTAATTTTCAAATAACTCTGATGTTAAAGGGATTACTGAACATGTGTTTAAATCTCTATTGTTGAAATGTATTTTTAAAAGTTAATGGAATTTTGTTTTGTTTTATTGTTAAACCTAATATAATATGGACTGTTTTATATGAAATATGGAAAATATATGGAAATTAACGAAAATATGTACTAAACTCTAAAATATGGAAAAATATGGAAAATAAAAGTAGGATTTTTCAACCCTACACATTGTGAAACATAAAGATAATGCAAAATATAAATTATATTAGCTTTATAAGTAAATATGTATTTACATATAAATCCTTTCCCTGATTATTAGTATAGATGTGTTAATCTCAATATCCTCAACCACATTCAGGTCACGTTCAGTAGTCGGTGGTCTCAGTATTTGTTACGCAGATTCCCCTTGACTGAACTTTCCTGTTTCGGAAAAAAATCTGAGCAAATCAATTTTAATTATTTATTCACTTTTCACTACATGGACATTGCTACTTAGCCACCGGGGCAGCTCAGTCGGCTAAGGTGCTTGCCTGCCAATCCGGAGTTGCACTCGGGCGCGGGTTCGATTCCCGCTTGGGCTGATTACCTGGTTGGGTATTTTCCGAGGTTTTCCCCAACCATAAGGCAAATGTCAGATAATCTATTGCGAATCCTCGGTCTCAACTCGCCAAATATCATCTCACTATCACCAATCCCATCGACGCTAAATAACCTCGTAGTTGATACAGCGTCGTTAAATAACCGAGGAAAAAAAACATTGATACTGTTGCTAGTGAAAATGTTTAATGGAAAAGTAGTAATGGCTTCATTGCCAAAGGTGTTGTCATTTGAACAACAACAACATGTTCAATGAAAAACGCCTCTAAAGATTTTTACCCGCTTATAATAGTTACAAAGGAGGATCGGGTTCCAGCATAGCTCAGATGGAAAGCACTCAGCGCGCCAAGTTGAGGGTCTTGGGTTCGAATTTTTCTTTACTAATAAGTATGGTTGTTTTTCTCGGAGTTAATCGGTAAATGTATATTTCCTCTTCAACATGATGCAAATTGAAAACGGAACAAAATTTTTTACTCCCCTAACAAAAACCTTCACCTACGATATTTCCGTATTTAATGTTTTAACAATTATTAAATTATTAATTCAATTTACCCCATTAGACGATTTACAGAGAACAGAGGAAATGATTTAATAAGATGCAGCTGGAAGATATCAGATTCGAACACGCTAGCAACTTACACAAACAGCAAACGGAAAGCACAACTTCTAACCTCGTAGATTGATTGCAATCAATATATCTCCATTGTCGCTTCATATTCACAGAAAGATAGCCTCTATTCTAAATACAACACTAGATGTCGCTAATAAAGAAAAATAATTTCGAAAACTTCAAAATGCGGACTAAAAGGACGAATTATAGGAGAAGCAGCCATGATTGGTTGAAAAACGTCGTTCCGTACCGTTTTATTAGTCAAAAGTAGTATGACGTAGTAAAAGTGTAATAGTCCCAGAAATTAACTTATGTACAAAAGCACTTTGAATGAGTGACTTAAAGTAATACCAAATTGTTTTATTTATTATTCTGGATAATTTGGTGACTTGAATGTGTATTCCCAGCCCGTATAAATGCATCTGATTCAGTGTTCTGTCCAGCTAGGCTATTAGTGATGATTCCTATAAGAGTACATACTGGTAATATTATGTGAGTCATCTAATACAAGTATGCAGAAATCAAATCTTCTGTACAGTAAAATGATTGTGATTCTGTAACCTGCTATTGAGATCCAGTGTTGCAATGTGTTTGCTTGTACATTTTTTGTTTGTGTTAATGCTTGCTTTTTGCGACTTTTATAGACTGTTTATATATATTTTTATGTTAGTTTTGCAGATACACATGCATCCACCGAAATATCAGAGTGTGCAGGTTTTACATCCGAAGACCACATCAGTAGTTGTCAGGTTGCAAATTATTCTGTTTCCTCGGAGAAAATGGTGAGGTTTCATACAGAGGAAAAGCGATTCAAATGCGATGTCTGTAAGAAGAGTTTCCCGTATTCGACTAGTTTGAAAAGGCATGTCCTGAAACATGCGGGTGAAAAGCCATTCAAATGCGATGTCTGCGGTAAATGTTTTGTTGAACAGAGACATTTAAAATGCCATGCACTTCTGCATACGGGGGAGAAGAAATTCAAATGTGATGTTTGTGGAAAATGTTACATTAAACCTGGA
>JAJSOF020000042.1:12918238-12959882 GCA_025594305.2 Periplaneta americana
TTCCCAAACAAAAAACACAATTTTTATTGTCTTTTACCATAACAATAGGTTCAAACATTTCTTTCAAGTGCTAAAAAGTGAATCTTTTTTATTGTCACAAGAAGTAACTGTACATAATTCAACTCCTTACAATGTCTGCTGGGGATAAGTCCAAGTTAATCTTCACTGTTGATTCACCACTCATCACAGCAACAACCTTTTGTAGTTCTTCATATCCAGGTTTTTGAAAGTAGTGTCCACCTTAGCTCTACTGCATCTGCAACTTTACCTCTACCACGATTCAGTTGTTCCACAGTA
The DNA here is from genome assembly GCA_025594305.2 of Periplaneta americana. Lineage (NCBI taxonomy): Eukaryota > Metazoa > Arthropoda > Insecta > Blattodea > Blattidae > Periplaneta > Periplaneta americana. The sequence goes on from JAJSOF020000042.1 coordinate 12,918,536, forward strand.
CTATTTATAATTTCAAAACTTTCAGATAGTGAAAGGTGCCTATTTTGGAGACTTTTGAGCGTTTTTATGATGCATGAAAATGTATGCTGAATGTGAGCTAAGTCATTCTTCATTTATGTCACAGGTAACTGTTTTCGCAGTATCAATTGAGACTGCATCTTCAGAGTCCAATGCAAGGAGAACATTGTTAATAGAGTCTATATGTTCGGCATAATATTCAACTGCTTCTAGCCATGTACCCCATCTAGTTAAAATTGGCTTTGGCGGCAATGGAATTTCAGGGTACATTTCTTTCAACACGTTAACTCTACTGGGAGCTTTGAGAAATACTTTTTCACTGATGAAATCAACAAATCTACTTTAGGAAATTGTCTCTGACCACTTCTGCACACGATGAAATGCATGCGCCACACAAGTAAAATGAGTCAATTTAGGATATACAACAGATAATGCTTGTCCAGCTTTGACCATATAAGGGGCAGCATCGCTAATAAAGAATAACACATTATCGTACATAATACCCTTTGGCCACAGGATACCCATAGCTTCGTTGAACAGTTTAACTATAGTTTTGTTATTGCACTTTTCTAGAACATCACAATGTAAAAGAATTCGTTCAGAATATTGTTCACTTAACAAACCGATAACTACATTACCAACAAGTCTACCTTCTTTGTCGGGAGTCTCATCAATGGAAACCCAAATTGAACTATCTTTAATTTCATCTCTTATCTTCTGTATTGTCTCATCGTAGATGGATGGAGCATACGTCTTCCCAAGTGTTGACTCATCCGGGATTGTATGTTGAGTATATTTTTCAAGGAATTCCCTGAAGACCTTATTCTTTAGTTTGTAGAGAGGAATATCAGCAGAGATGAGAGAACGGCACAGGTCGATGTTAAACTCAGATCTTACATTCGATGTTGTTGGTTGTGTTAAAACAATTGTCTCTGCTTGGAATTTAGTTGTTTGTTGGCCTGATGTTTACTAGTTGTAATGTGTTGTTGCACCAGGAACTTTTGTGTAGATGATACTGCACACTGACACAAATTACAAAATAATATTTTATTGTCAGTTGATAAACCATCTTCTTTAAATTCTGAAATGTAACTTGTTAGTTTTGATTTTAAATTGACTGAATGACGTACTTTTTTGGCATATTTACCGTCTTTATAGTATGATTTACAAACTGAACCTATGTGTACTCTGACTGGCATTTAACTGTTGAGCTGCACAACTGAAGTCTGTTAAAAATTTTAAATTAAATTAATACAGTTTTGTAACTTACTTTCCCATTGTTGATAGGACTGCTAATTTTCAAATAACTCTGATGTTAAAGGGATTACTGAACATGTGTTTAAATCTCTATTGTTGAAATGTATTTTTAAAAGTTAATGGAATTTTGTTTTGTTTTATTGTTAAACCTAATATAATATGGACTGTTTTATATGAAATATGGAAAATATATGGAAATTAACGAAAATATGTACTAAACTCTAAAATATGGAAAAATATGGAAAATAAAAGTAGGATTTTTCAAACCCTACACATTGTGAAACATAAAGATAATGCAAAATATAAATTATATTAGCTTTATAAGTAAATATGTATTTACATATAAATCCTTTCCCTGATAATAATAATAATAATAATAATAATAATAATAAAAATTGCAAGAAAAAAGAACAAAATTACCATGAAAAATAAAGTATTTATTACCAAAGTATTTAGAAAACACAGAAAAAAGCAATATCACACACAAGAGTCGCTGAGTAGGCTCATGACACTAATATGATGTGTGACCGCCTTTAGCCAACAATATCTCTTGAATTCTCTTAGGTATACTTTCTTGCAATTTCTGGAGAACTGTGGCAGGAATATTCCTCCACCAGCCACAATGTACTGTAGTTGCAGACTTTGGCTGCTTTTTCACCTTCTCTTTGCCCAGATAATGCCAAAGACACTCGATAGTATTTAAATGTGGACTATGAGGAGGCCAGTCCAACAGCTGAACATCTCCTCTACCTTGTTTTTGCTGCAAGTAGGTTTTCACTATATTTTCTGTGTGTTTCGGATCATTGTCCAATTAATCGCAAACCTTACGGCATTGCATTATGAATCAATATTTGTTTGTATTTAACAGCTGTCAGCTCACCTTGAATTCTTATTAAATCACCCACTCCGTTAACTCCATATTTGCACACTACCACCCCGTGTTTCATAGTTGGTTGCAGACATGTCTCCTCTAATCGTTCTCCATTCTTCAGCTTGACATCGTGCCTTCGCTGACTTCCGAAGATTTCGAATTTTGATTCGTCGCTCCAAAGGACTTGTTTCCGTTGTTGTCTCCCTATAGTGTGTGTTCTCTTGCGGATGATAATCGCCTTGTCCTATTACCCTTCCGTAAGAAAGGTTTTTTGCAGTAACACGTCCATGAAGACCACTTTTGATGAGTGACCGTCATACTGTAGAGGCATGTACTGTAGTATTGCAGTTTTCAGAAAGTTCTGCTGCCAGTTGTGCACTTGAAGCTGCTCTACTTCTCAGGGCTGTCACTTTCAGATATTGTTCATCCCTTGCAGTCAATTTCTTGGGTCTGCCAGTCCGCTTTCGATCATCTACTGTCCCCAACTGTAGCTTTTCCCTCAATCTCCTGTACCGCGCAACGCGATACACAGTTTGTAATGCAATACTTGCTTAACAATGATACTGCTCACTCAAAACGAAAATTTTGTGTCCCATTTCAACTGAAATTTTTACCATAGCTGCTTTTTTTCTTGTTCAACCTGCTAAGAAGAGACTCAGTCTATCACTAACTTCAATGTTGTTCTATTCTTAAAGAAACACATTCATTTCATCTAGTACACAGCACTGACTACAACTTGTTCTGTTTATATGCAATTTGCAAACACAGCACTCAATATACCCGAGCGAGGGTTGTGTCATGGGTCTATAAAGGAATGTGCTCTTTCCATGGTTTTACATTAAGCTGGGTTTTCGTGACGGAGACGAATTCTTGTACTTATTTCACCAGTAAAACTTCATTCTGACTTGTTTTACACCACTTTCATTCTCAAGTCTAGGAACTAGCACACAATATAGACGTATTGCATTGGGTGCCTAAGACTTTTGCACAGTAGTGTGTGTGTGTCTATATATATACAGGGACATCATTTTATTTTTACTAACACTTTTCATATTAATCTGGCTATACCTTTCTATTAACGATTGAAACAGGAAACACCGCTTGCTACCCCTTCCACGACTGGAGTTCGATGATGCTGGCGTAAAATACAAATCACTTTACTAAGTATAGGAGGGAAGAAAAGTAGTTCATCCATTTATGTAAACTAGGAAATATCGCAATTTTGAGTTTGATAATTTTCATTAGGTTTTTGTTTAATCAAATTACAGTACTATATTAACACTTAGTGTTTTTACTCACGAATTGAGCTATCCATTCGGACGTATTAATTATGCAATGTATATTGTACTGTTACAGCACATTAGCGTACAATATAGAGAATGAAGTTAAATTGAAAAATAATCATAATATGGATATTTAAACACATTTTTGAAAATTGTGGCCGTTCATTTCGATACAGGCTTCAGTCCTTTTGTGCATATTATCGCACTATAGACTATTGTACCTAATTCCAATTACCAGTTTCTTCCTTCGTACGAGTAACTCATGTTGAAATAATTCTGTTCCTACTCTATAAAAGAGTACCTTACGTACTGTAAATTCAATCTTCACTTCTGCCCGATCCGAAAAGATAAAATTACTCAGACATGCTATCTACTGTCCGTTCAAGTGGTTATGTCGTAGGGTCGTAGAAAGGGGGGGGGGATCGCGTGACAGTTAATTACTTAACGAGGCCCTTTTATTTAAGTTATTTTAAACACTTGTATAATACTACGTAGACGTCCAATTCTTAACAGAAAATATTTTCAGAAAAGAGCTAAGATAGCCCAGCTACTAGACTTTACAGAGGGGCGAACAGAAGCAGGTGGGGGAAACCGAGATGCGACGTAGGCAAACGGACGACAGTGCCTGTGCGAAAATATGATTCAATATTGAAAGCTCTTCCGTCACTGGAAAACGCGAACATATTTCTGGAACGTGTTATTGTTACTAACTCAGTACTGCTTACGCACCCTCGGCTCTGTGTCGTGAACGGTTGGAAGTTTACTAGTAGAAGGAGTGGGAGTGAAGTACATTCAAAAACTCAGGTACAATAAAAATTGAAGTAAAAATAAAATGATGTCCCTGTATATAATTTTGTTATTCTATTTATGTTATATTCATGTATTAATTTAGATAAATTCACAGTATTCTTCTTCGTGTAATGTCTCTGCACTTTTATGCAGCTACGGTTGGTTTGTTGCTTAACACGCGCAGACTGAATATGGCCCAGACTGTATGAAACGGTCATAATCAATCCGCGTTCTGTTCACATAGAGCAGCTTTACATATTTACTGTGTATAAGAAAAAACGTTATAATTGTGGTACGCCCCCTGTCACTCCTATTATATACAGTATATATACGTATATATACACACACATACAGGGACATCATTTTATTTTTACTTCAATTTTTATTGTACCTGAGTTTTTGAATGTACTTCACTCCCACACCTTCTACTAAGGAAGTTCCAAGTCCACACAGAACCAAGACCGCAGATAGTAAGCAGTACTGAGTTACTGAGTATAGTACGTTCCAGAAATATGTTCGCGTTTTCCAGTGACGAAAGAGCTTTCAATATTGAATCATATTTTCGCACAGGTACTGTCCGTTTGCCTACGTCGCATCCCGATTTCCCCCACCTGCTTCTGCTCGCCCCTCTGTAATAGCTGGGCTGTCTTAGCTCTTTTCTGAAAACATTAATTTCTCTTAGTAATTGGATATTTACGTAATATTATACAGCTGTTTAATTTAACTTAAATAAAAGGGCCACGTTAAGTAATTAACTGTCACGTGATTTCCTCCCTTTCTACAATCCTGCGGCATAACCACTTGGGCGGGCAGTAGATAGCATGTCTGAGTAATTTTATATTTTCGGGTCGGGCAGAAGTGAAGATTGAATTTATAGAATAGGTAGGTAGAATTATTTCAACATGAGTTACTAGTACGAAGGACGAAACTGGCAATTGGAATTAGATGCAATAGTCTATAGTGCGATAATATGCACAAAAGAACTGAAGCCTGTATCGAAATGAACGGCCACCATTTTAAAATTGTGTTTAAATATTCATATTATGATTATTTTTCAATTTAACTTCTTTGTCTATATTGTACGCTAATGTGCTGTAGACAGTATACACTGCATAATGAATACGTCCACATGGATAATTCACTTCGTGAGTAAGAACACTTATTCTTAATACAGTACTGTACTTTGATTAAAGAAAAACCTAATGAAAATTATCAAACTCAAAATCGCGATATTTACTAGTTTACGTAAATGGATGAACTACTTTTCTTCCTTCCTATACCTAGTAGAGTGATTTGTGTTTTACGCCAGTATCATCGAACTCCAGTCTTGGAGGGGGGAGCAAGCGGTGTTTCCGGTTCTCTAAAGGTATAGACAGGTTAATATTAAAAATGTTAGTAAAAATAAAATGATGTCCCTGTACTTAATTTCAGAATGACTGAATGAATTTGAATTTTCGTATGCTGTAACTACGATTGTTGGTCTCGCCAGCTGCCGGGGGCGCTAGGGACTCTGCGGACAACATTGCAGGTGTTGTGTACCGCGAAGTAGTGCGTTGCGTGCTGACTGTCGTTTGCCGATAGATGCTTTCAGTGATGCATAACATTTTCTAAAACTCCAAAAACCAGTTGCAGCCATGAGGGTCTGCTGGGAATTCAGCAGGCGTGTCCAGTGCTTCATGCAGTCTGCTGTGTGACTATCCTTCCGCACTCTGCGCCGTCTTAGAGCTTCATCGACTATACTCCGTTCCATAATGTCTGACAGTAGATGTAAACGTTACCTGCAGAGGTGGAGAGAAGTTAGAAAGTGTTATGTTTTATTTAACGACGCTCGCAATTGCCGAGGTTATGTCAGCGACGCCGGTGTGCCGAAATTTTGTCCCGCAAGAGTTCTTTTACATGCCAGTAAATCTACTGACATGATCCTGTCGCATTTAAGCACACTTAAATTCCATCGATCTGATTCGGGATCAAGCCCGCAACCTCGGGCATAGAAGGCGAGCGCTATACCAACTGAGCCAACCAGGCCGACTGGAGAGAAGTATGGCCTCATTCCATTGGTTGTATAGCAATATACTTCTCTCCTCCTCTGTTAACAGTGTTTACTAAAAATCAAGGAAATACGAAATACGATTGCATGCTATACAAGTTCAATACAACAATGGATAGCAGTTCTATGGATAAACAAAATTCCTTGGTACCAATGAAACGAAATTGGACTACAACAAGGTTAAATCAATATTGAGTACAACCCTCTTCAGATTATACATTATACAATACATAGCAATAGTCGAAAGAAGTACCAAAAGCAAAATTTGAGCTGTCTAATGACGAAATGCAATATAGCAGCGTTTGCCAAAAGTTTTTGAAGTGGGGACCACTTATTTAAGTCGGAACAGTTCCGCGGACCACCTTACTCTTGTTCCGTTCGAAAGCAAATTTATCATTTTTGTAGCGTATTTTAATAGTCCAACAGTATACTTATATTTTAAAATACAATTAATTAAAATTAATAAAATTAAATTAATTTTATATTAATATTAACTAATTAATACGATGAAAGAGTAATGGAACGGAGAAAAATTCTCTCCGGCGCCGGGATTTGAACCCGGGTTTTCAGCTCTACGTGCTGATGCTTTATCACTAAGCCACACCGGATAAACTCCGACGCCGGTTAGAATCGTTCAGATTAAGCTCCAACTCTTGGGTTCCCTCTAGTGGCCGCCCTCTGCACTACGTCATAGATGTCTATGAACGCAGGACCGAAGTCCACACATGTGCTAAGGTGCACTCGATATGAGTGACTAGTTGGCCACTAGAGGGAACCCAAGAGTTGGAGCTTAATCTGAGATGATTCTAACCGGCGTCGGAGTTGTATCCGGTGTGGCTTAGTGGATAAAGCATCAGCACGTAGAGCTGAAAACCCGGGTTCAAATCCCGGCGCCGGAGAATTTTTCTCCGTTCCATTACTCTTTCATCGTATGATGACGCAGAATATCTGCATGGAAATATCATATGTACTTCGGTACATTAAAATAATATATATTAACTAATTAAGCTAATGTTAATAGAATATAATTCAATTTTGTTTCTTTAATAATTCAAGGCTATAAGAGTTTGGATAAACTTTAACTTATTGACAAAATAAATAAATAAATGTTGGTAGTCACATTAACGAGATGCATGAGCCTGCCGATTCTTGCACAGTTGTTCTATATTTGCACGTATGCTGGTAAGCTTAAGTCGGAGATCGTCTCATACATCGAGTCGATTTCGGTAGCTGACTTTGTTTTTATTAGAGTTAGTGATGAAAACCCTTTCTCACACAGATACGTGGAAGCAAACTGAATTACAATCTCTAAAGCACCATTGTACAGTTTTCTCTTTTCACTTGTGATGAGGTCCAGAAATTGACCATACCTTCCGCTTGGAATTTAATTTTAAGTCCGGTGTCATTCGAGAGTTCAATTAACTGTTCTCTTTCACTCAATGAAAGTTTCTTAGTTTCAATATCGCAATTAAAGTGATCAAGAACCTATGAAAATTCGTCATATTTACTTGGAAAATAAGTTTCAAGTTGTGACGTCAGAGTTGTATTATTGGTGTACGTGACCATTTCAATGTGCAGACGGGTGTCGGCAAAGCTATTAAAGGTTGACGCTCACTGGCACGAACCGACAGGAACGGAACGAACCGGAAATATTCTGCGAGAGACGTATGCATGTATTTTAAACGAGACGATAAAAGTCACCCTCGGCTCCCTTTATTGCGCATGCGCTATCGGTGAAGAAATTCCGCTTCCGGTGTGACGCCGAGCCCCGTTGTAAGCATAAAAATGTTTTATTTACCGCAGTAATTGTGAACTGGATTTCTTTTACTTTCATTCGAGATTCATGGATTAGTTTTCAAACTTCTGTAATAATGCCTGTGGTATGCAAACATTGCAGTACCATATTTAGTAAACAGTCGAATTTAAACAGACATTTAAGACATGTACATAAAATAGAGCAAGTGAACATATATCGTATCAGTAATATTATATCTTTCTCTTGTAAAATTTCCAGTTTTGGAATTACAAGGTTTTGATCGCCACCCGACGATGAGCCATTAGTTTCACTGTCATTAATATAACCCAATTTATCATTGTATTCCCGTTCACTGCACTTTCAGTGGGGACAATTTTCTTTATTAAGCATTTATCCATTATCAGTAGTTATATAGCCGTTGCTAATCAATTAACGAGCACACACCTACGACGACGATCATAACAAAAAAATCAACATAAAAACGAGTGTTGATAATGGTTAGTTTTAAATTTTGGGTTAAGTAGTAATCATCAGCCAGGCCATTTTCCCGTAATAGAGATCCAGGATAGATACATTACCAAGTATATACATATATTTTAATAATTGTGTAGAAACAAACCATCGACAGGTCGTATCGGCCAGGCCATCATCTTACTACAACAGAGATCCAGGGTGTAAAGTGGATACTGGATGACAAGTTAATCATATACAAACGAAATTTAATAAAAGAAAATACATATGATAACGAAGGTGCCCTGGACCTCTATTGCGAGAATATGGAGGCCTGGCCGATTATTACTACATAATTACCATACACTGTTAATTAACTGTTAGCTCTGTGTTATTTCCGCTTGGTAAGACTTAGGACCATTACTGTTCGATCCCAATAGTTCATAGATTTGAACTGAACTACAAACATGTGGATCATGGATAGAGAAGTGGAGTCACTCTGTTGCATGTGTGAAGATTCACCGATCTCAAATTCAGGAAAGATAGCGGCATTGTGAATTGCTTTACTAACATGTTCGACAGCTGACTCCTCTATCAGTGATTTAGATGGATAAAAACATTTAGGGCCTACAGGAACTCATAAAGTTAGAGGTATGTTTCTAATTTACCATGATATTTAAAATGCTATTGTTCTAAGGGTGTCCTGATTTGTTCTTTTGGATGGTTCCTTGTCCATTTTGTCACTCAACTGTGGAATAATAAATAATAATGAATATAGGTCTATACCGGTAATAATAAAAAATATATATCTTCTTTTTCCGAGATGTTCCAGTCGAACCAAACCACTACTCTCTATAGAGTTCAAATAATAATCTTTGGCCTATAACCTACTTCATCTTTCAAACAAATTAATTCAATTTTTGGCTAAACTAGTGCTGAAGTAGTTCCCCGCTTATATACATGTTGCATATACGAATCTGTGACAGGTTAGATTTGGTTAGTTTAAGGTTTTGTTACGCCATGCATATATTTGTCTATGATGCATATACGATCAACTGTATCTACATAAAAAGAAACCCTTATAAATTCAACAATTTTCACTTCCGAAATCACCAGAACTACTTCAGCGCTAGTTTCGCCGCTTTATTTACATAGGAATATCTCTTCGAATTGTTAACAAGGTTGAGATCACTCTTAATTTTACTGGATGTGATGCCCCTGGTTTTATAAATTTGGACACAAAGTGACTTGCAGCCCCTCTGAAGTTGGCACCTACGTTTGGTGATATTTATTTGCATATCACGAGATTCGTAAGTTGGTTTACAGTTGAAATATCCAGAATTACCACAGCGCTAGTTCTTGCCGCCCCTCTGAAGTTGTAGATGGAATATTGTGTTAGCCAAGTTTAATATCAATACTACCACCAGAAATTAACTCTTAATACATATAGCCTATCAAGACTTATGAGGAAATATTCTGGAATACAATTATACGAAAATAACGTTTGACTTGGATAACAGGAGCTGGAGTAATAATTGTGAAATCAATCAATGCACTATTATTATAATTACGTAACTTGTATCACCGAAATGTAAATAATATATGATCGTGACGAAGGTGAATCTAGAATGCGGTGAATAAAACAATTTTTATGTTTACAACGAGGCCCAGCATCACACCGGAAGCGGAAATACTACACCGATGGCGCATGCGCAAAAAGAGAGCCGAGGGTGACTTTTATCGTCTCGTGTATTTTAAACGGCAAACGCTCACTTGTCCGAACGGAAGCAACCGGCTGCCGGTCCTGACGGACAGGGTTCTCGCGACACGACCCTAGCGGAATTTCCGATGACAATCGGCTGCATTCGTATGTCTTCGCTGGTTTTCGGAGAAAAGTGTGTTGGCTGTTCTCAGTACTTTCCCACTCAACATGTGCTGGTGCGTTGTCCAGACAGATTATTCTTAAAATGGGCGATGAAAAGTTAATTTTAACAGTGCTAATCGCGCTTCTGTGCTGATTGGCCTTCGAAATGTGATGTTTCCCTTCGTTATTTCAGATGCTAATAACAGATGAAGTTTTAAACATTTTTCTTCGCTCATACGAAAGTACTAAAAAAACCATTACTCGATCTTTACACAAATGTGGGAAAAGATGGTGAAATTAATCAAAACACTTTTTTATATTGTTATGACTATATTTATTTATTTGCGTTAATGTAAATTATTAACTTTTTAAGATAAGCAAAGGTGGCACAGCAAATAAATAAATATAGTCAAATATTAATAGCTTATCGGCATACCACAATATGAAATTGACTTTTTATATTGTTATGACTAGAGCCCGGATTGTATGTAATTACATATTCCGTTCCTACATATGTAGCTATAAGGAAAGCTAAAAGTCCACGAATCGTATTAAATTTAAATTTAAATATACAGAATAAAGAATATAATTACAAACAAACAAGACAAATAGAAATAAAATAATATAATCAATATAAAAAAGGAGATACAGTAGTATTAACAAAATTTGAGACCGAATGAGCAGTTCTCGTGTTCGGTCGCAGTTCAGTTATAATATCAATACGCCTATAAGAGAATATAAAATAAAATAGGAACTAAAATTAAAATTACAGTTACAGAAATTATATAATACAATATTAATATAAGAGAAATATAAAAAAAAATAATAAAAATAAATAAGTAAAATAAGATAGGAACTGCAATTTAAATTATAGCGGCAATGGAATTATATAATATAATATTAACACTAGAGAAGAATAATATCGCATTCGCACGTGAAAAGTAGGATTTATATATTTCAAAATTATAGAATACAAATATAATATAGGTTGATTAATTCATACACATAGGCTATAAATTTATTTAATCAAATTGAAGATATTAACACGTTCCTAATTTTCTTGTTATATGTTAGTGGGTTACATGTTAAAAGTTCTGGGTGTAATTTAGTTAAAGCATTGTACAAACGAGGGCCAAAATTAATGCTATGCTTTAGACCAGCAGATGTGAGACATTTAGGTTCTATTAATGTTGAATTAATATTTCGTCTTGTGTCATAATTATGTGTCTGTAATACAAACTTATTACGATTTTTATGATAAAATTTTAGCAGCGTATACTTATAAATTTGTTCAATATTAAATACATTAAATTAAGAATAAATTAATTTAGTTGGATAATGGAAACGTTTCTTCAAACAAATTTTAATTATTCGTTTTTTTAGTAAATTTAACGAACTAAGATTAATGTTTGTACTCCCACCCCAAACAATTATACCATATTGAATGATAGACTAATGGCCAAATAAATATTTCGTAGAACTCTAATGGGTAAGTAGCATCGAAGATTAACGAAAGGGATCATTATTCCGAAGTTTTAAATGTTTTTACATATTTTGGTGCATAATAAATATTTTGGCATATATTATATATTTTAAATATTTTGAAGGATATTGCATATTTTGAAAGAATATATACATTTTTTCGCTAATTTTCTCTCTACGTAATGCTTAAGTTATTTTTTAAATTGTTTATAAAGCTTATCCCTTCGTCTCTAGTGCATAAATATAATTTGATAATTGAAAATAATAACGTATTCTGTCAAAAATGGACATCTCTTTGCAATGCTAATAGTTTGTACGCTATATCTCTTGAGAAGTAACGGTAAAGTAGGTACAAATACAAATGCGAATGGTGGGTCATTGTACTGCTAACGTAGTGAAGGAAAGAATGAAAATTACCCTGTGAGTATGACCGTTTCGCACAAACACCCCCAATCAGTTGCTCTAAAAGAAAACAATAGTTTTTTCTGTTTTTTTAAGAAACTTATTTTGACATCAGGTAATACAAGTAGCAAGCCTACTGCCATTCGCATCCAAGTTAAAAGACTGGATTTCAATGGACGATTCCTTTACTAAAATGGTAAAATCGTGCAGTCCAAAGTGTGTGACAAACGCATTGGGTTCTCCATGAAGTCACAATTAGAATAACATTTAAAAATTGAACTTCATGTGAGAAATAAAAACGTGCTCCGTCGAAAAGAAAAGTTCTTACACAAGTGGTGCTGAAACATTCGTCTTCTACAAGTGGATTTAATAAAAATTTGTGCATGGCAATGGTTGCTGCAAACATATACAGTGGTATAAACTTGGAGTTCCAAAGTTCCAAGCATTCCTACGCAAATACTGCAACTTCAATATTTCGCATGAATCAACACTCCGGAAAAAATATTTGAACTTCTGCTACACTGACACAATGGAAACGATTAGAGATGGACTTGATGATTCCTACGTATGAGTTCCGTTAACGAGACGATCAATAACCGCAGAAAATATGTAAAAATATTTAATTATTAATTGCGCCTCCAAACAATGAGGTTCAATCACATGTGCACCTGTAATTTTTTATTAGTGTGCAAAAATACATCTAATAAAGCTTAGATTTTAAATTACCAACTTTTTTTTTATTTATTACACATTTATCTACATACTTCGTCATTTTTAGCTTCATATTTATCTAGTCTACATAGTTCTCATTTTCACATTACATAAAATCCTGGCTCTAGTTATGGACCCATATTTTCTTTTCTTTTTTCCTTCCTCATCAGCTAAAGACTCAGTAAAATAAAATAATCTTCGGAACTGCTATCCCACTCCATGTTTAAACCAGACTGCCTGTCGACTGTACCGGAATATTCCGAGCAGTGAGCGTCAGAGCTTCCGCGGAAGACGGACTGCTGTAGATTTCCGTTCCGGTCGGTTCGTGCCAGTGAGCGTCAACCTTAAGAAAGTCATCAATACATGAAAAGGTTCGGTCCTCTGTTACGAATTAGGGTGGTCCCTGGCTAGGTTGCAGGGGCGGCGCCAGATGGCGAGAAACACCATGTTCATAATGCTTTAAATCCGTCTTTTGTTGTTTAGAGTAGAGTGGGAAGTCGGTAGATGGATAGGGTAATAAATTTCATAAAATGTCAGTACTAGGAGAAAAGTGAACGGTGATTGCCATGTGTCATTTCCAAACTCTGAGATTTTCAGCTTTAGAGTGATACTCAGTTCGTTTGAATTTTATTGTTTCTTCTGTCTTTTTTTTGAAGGACCACAAGGGCAGACCTCGAGGACCACAGGTGGTCCGCGGACCATAGTTTGAGAAACGCTGCAATATAGCATATCAAAATTTAAATGTATACAATAAATACTGTAACATCTTAAAAAGATTGGTTGGTAAAAATAACACTGTTCAACAAGGTTTTCATAACATGGACAAGAATAATTATGCGATCTCCCCTCTCACCCTTGCCATGATTTGACGCTCGTTGTAACAATCGTGGTAGCCACTGTTGGGTCAATAGAAACCAAAGAGTTTGTAATACTTACTAGAGACACATACCCGTGAGTGGCAGGCAAAAGAAATGTCACAAATTGAATCGGCTAGCATCCGCCATTAAAGGGAGTGTTTGCGGCGCGAAATTAGAAAACAATACCACAATACATTGAAGTAGCCTGGTGATAGACACTGTTTTAAACATCTTTTACAAAGGATGAGTCGTGATGAAATAAACACGAATGGCAGAGGAGCGCTATATTTATTAAAGTATTATAATGATTCATCTTTGGCGATATTCTAAAAAATAAATTATATCACCCATATACACTCGGGATAAGTATGTGAAATATTGAATAATGGCAATGTCAACATGAATTTTCAGTATTACTAGTATTGTTTTAAGGATATAATAATAGATATTTACTGTAATATTTAAAATGATCTATATTTCAGTCTTTCTTTGAAAAATATTGGAGTGCAAGAGGTAAAATGACTTTATTGTCAAACGCCTGGCATTAGAAAGCAACAACAACATATTTCAGTCTTTTCATGCAAAGGAAGGGGAAGGTATATGGTGCTTAGAAAATAAATAGGGGTGAAATATATCATAAAAATTCTGGAAACTGATTTAAAATATAATGAGAATAAATTTTATTATAAACAATCTATTCATTGTGGTAGTTGATGACCACCAAGTTAGAGGTCAGTACAGACTTTTTAATACAATTAGTAGCGGTAATAGTAGGCACTCCCGGCGAATCGTCGACTCCCTTTAATGGCGGCCGAACAGCGGTTCAATTTTGTACGCGAAACTAGCGCCGTTGGTGTCTCTAGTTATATATTACAAACTCTTTCATAGAAACAAAACAACAACCGTGAAATGTTCGATATGTTATCGAACAGTACTGCCAACAGAAGACATTATGGCAGGCTTTGAATCACTAGTTATTGAAAGAATGTTTGTGGAATAAACATGTTTGAGAAACGCACACAGATGTTATACATTCAACAACTTTATGAGTTCTATTATTATTGGTTCTGTAAGTAGAATTTTATGCAACCGGGCCTAAGGGAAAGGAAGAAATACGTTCGCTGTTGTATCGTTAGACAAGAAATGAACAATTTAGCGATTAGTTCTGATTGTGGAAGTGTTGTGAGCGGTACTAGCTCCCGCAATATATCTACGAAACAATTTTATTTTTAAACTTCTAAATGTAATGAATAAATGCCCAGCAAATACATTTTCATTTAAATGTTGTGTATTTATAGGGTTAATCTGTTAATGATTTGCTAAAGTTTCACTTCTCAAAATATTGACTGCATTGTGCATGTTTTTACTCGTAAGCAACGGTTTTTACTTGCAAGAAACAGGACGTAGAGTGAGTATAAAGTTGCTCCTCATTGTTGATGGAATGGAGTACAGGGAGTGGAAAGATGGCCAACTAAATATATTTGAAAACAATTCAGACTCTTAGATATTTAATAAGTAAACGAATAGGAACATACATAAATGGAATTAGCTGTTCTAGTTATACCAATCTGCTTCATATGGACATAGCGCATCGCAGTGCAATTTCGTTGTTTTGTAGAAGCTTGACACTATTGGTACTGCTGAATGATATTATACCGAACGCTCCTCATTTTAATTTCGAGTGGGAATCGCAGATGTGCAGTTCGTGGTTGTTTGTAATCGGTTAAGTGTTGTGTGCGTGATTTAATGTTTGTGTTGAATAATGGGGCTATGGATAAATGTACGGCCTGCGAATATCTTCGCGAGTTGAAAGGTTAGTTACACATTTTTATTGTACGCTATATTTGACATTTTCTGAAGATGATTGTTTGTTAAAATCTTCCGTTGGTAATTTGAAAGGTGAAGCTAGCGTTGAGGTTGTTCCGTGATTTCGGAAGTGTAAATCGTTTAAATTAGAAGGTATTTTTGTGGATATTTGGTTGATGGTATATAGGACATAACAAAAGCATAATCTAACCAAACGTAACTTGTCACAGATTCATAATTATATGCAAGGTGTATAATCGCGAGTACGAAGGGAACTACTTCAGCGCTAGTTTAGCTATTCAAAACTATGATAAATGGTAGAACGGGAAGGTTAGTTCAGTATCATGTATTGCATTACTTTGAGTGTAATACAGCCGTTTAAAAGTAGAGCTGTTTGAAGTTAAATAAAGATGTGTAATATTGTATTTTAATTAATTTATCGACAAACTTATACTAGTTCAAGTTTTTATGCATGGACACATGTCTGTGTATGTATGCGTGTGAATGGTAAAATGCAACGCGGTATGACTCTGTCATAGAGAGCGTACAGTTATCTAGGACCTATATTCTGCTCCGTATAAATTTGGGTTGTAATATCATAGCAGACTATATTCTTTATAATGTAGCTTTCACACCACTCAAGTTAATTCTTTATAGTAAAGCTTTCACACCGCTTAAGTTACTTCTTTATAGTGTAGTTTTCACACCGCTTAAGTTACTTCTTTATAGTGAAGCTTTCACACCGCTTAAGTTACTTCTTTATAGTGTAGTTTTCACACCGCTTAAGTTGCTTCTTTATAGTGAAGCTTTCACACCGCTTAAGTTACTTCTTTATAGTGTAGCTTTCACACCGCTTAAGTTACTTCTTTATAGTGAAGCTTTCACACCGCTTAAGTTACTTCTTTATAGTGAAGCTTTCACACCGCTTAAGTTACTTCTTTATAGTGAAGCTTTCACACCGCTTAAGTTACTTCTTTATAGTGTAGCTTTCACACCGCTTAAGTTACTTCTTTATAGTGAAGCTTTCACACCGCTTAAGTTACTTCTTTATAGTGAAGCTTTCACACCGCTTAAGTTACTTCTTTATAGTGAAGCTTTCACACCGCTTAAGTTACTTCTTTATAGTGTAGCTTTCACACCGCTTAAGTTACTTCTTTATAGTGAAGCTTTCTCACCGCTTAAGTTACTTCTTTATAGTGAAGCTTTCACATCGCTTAAGTTACTTCTTTATAGTGAAGCTTTCACACCGCTTAAGTTACTTTTTATAGTGAAGCTTTCACACCGCTTAAGTTACTTCTTTATAGTAAAGCTTTCACACCGCTTAAGTTACTTCTTTATAGTGTAGCTTTCACATCGCTTAAGTTACTTCTTTATAGTGAAGCTTTCACATCGCTTAAGTTACTTTATAGTGAAGCTTTCACACCGCTTAAGTTACTTCTTTATAGTGAAGCTTTCACACCGCTTAAGTTACTTCTTTATAGTGTAGCTTTCACATCGCTTAAGTTACTTCTTTATAGTGAAGCTTTCACACCGCTTAAGTTACTTCTTTATAGTGAAGCTTTCACACCGCTTAAGTTACTTTATAGTGTAGCTTTCACATCGCTTAAGTTACTTCTTTATAGTGAAGCTTTCACATCGCTTAAGTTACTTCTTTATAGTGAAGCTTTCACACCGCTTAAGTTACTTCTTTATAGTGAAGCTTTCACACCGCTTAAGTTACTTCTTTATAGTGAAGCTTTCACGCCGCTTAAGTTACTTCTTTATAGTGTAGCTTTCACATCGCTTAAGTTACTTCTTTATAGTGAAGCTTTCACATCGCTTAAGTTACTTCTTTATAGTGAAGCTTTCACACCGCTTAAGTTACTTCTTTATAGTGAAGCTTCCACACCGCTTAAGTTACTTTTTATAGTGAAGCTTTGACACCGCTTAAGTTACTTCTTTATAGTGTAGCTTTCACACCGCTTAAGTTACTTCTTTATAGTGAAGCTTTCACACCGCTTAAGTTACTTCTTTATAGTGTAGCTTTCACACCGCTTAAGTTACTTCTTTATAGTGAAGCTTTCACACCGCTTAAGTTACTAATATCACACAATGTAGCATTCATTCATTCATTCATTCATTTTATTCCATGGATCTTACATTAGCAATGAAGCTTTAAGATGTGGATCAAGTCAAAATTTTACAAAATTAAAATTTTTAAGCGAAACGTAGTGATACGAGGCCGAAGATTCGCCAACAGATTACCTGGCATTTGCCTTATTGTGGGGCAAAACCTCGGAAAACCCAATCAGGTAGACCTAATCAGACCAAACGGGGATGAAGTGAGGTGAGGCCGAGGACTCGCCATAGACCACTCGGCATCCGCCCCAGAGCTGAGGAAGGAACCAATCAATCAGACCAGACGTTGAAGAATTTTCGTTAGTCAGTTCTGCGTTTGTGTAAGATAGATTATAATATTATGAAATACTAGTTAATTGGCCAGTTTGTTCCAATTTGGCTTTCTCTGATAGGTTATGATGGAATCTTCTTGGATCACGAAAATAGAGGACCCATAATAAAATTAGACCAATATTTTGCACCATTTTCATCTTGTTCTATTTTTAAAAGATACACATTAATTCAAACTAGTTTAGCCTATTATACTTTTTGTTGTTTTGGCGTACTAAGCTTACTGGTGTTTAAAGTTAACTTTCAAGTTCTAAAATATAATGCAATAGTTATTCGAGATCCGAGGGTACCTCCGATTTTCACGATGTCTTAGTGAAGTACGTACTTCGTTTAACCGTACTAAGCGTCATTCCTCGCAATGCAAGGTCTATTTCAAATTTAACTCTTTCATTCATTCAGTGTTCTGCCCAAGGGCAGGTCTTTCACTGCAAACCCAGTTTTCTCCAATCCTTCCTGTTTCCTGCCTTCCTCTTTAATTTCTCATATGATCTATAACTTAACGTCGTCTATCATCTGATACCTTCTTCTGCTCCGAACTCTTCTCTTGTTCATCTTTTATTTCAGTGCATCCTTCAGTAGGCAGTTCCTTCTCAACCAGTGACCCAACCAATTCCTTTTCCTCTACCTGATCAGTTTCAGCACTTTCTTTCTTCACCCACTCTTTCCAACACAGCTTATCTCTCGTAGTACACTCCAAGTATTTGAAGCTGTCCACTTGCTATACTACCTCATTTAGAATTCGCAGGTTTAACTTCTTTGTTTTTATTCCTACGACCATGGTCTTCGTCTTGTTTGCATTTATATTCATCTCATACTGCTCACAGTTATCATTTAGCTATTGAAGTCTTTATTCATTAATTACACTAGCCTGCGAATTTCAACTTTGTGTTTGTTGCCTGAAGTAAATAATGTGATTTTATATAATGTCGATGTGCTCAATTCGAATTTTCAATCCGTTTACTTCTATCACGCCACGTTTGTTTGCAAAATCACTTTAAATGTATTGTATAATTACGTGAATTTCATCATAGACTTTTTCATTTAACTTTTTTATTTCAAATGCAAAAGCAATATTTAAAAGACACAACTTGCTGCAGTTATGTGTATGGTTGTTCATATATGTCACTAGAGTGTTTTTGCTTTGTTTTGTCTTGTTTACTTCACTATTGCATGTATAAATTAGCACAATGCATCACACAAAAAATTACACCACTTCTTCTTAGTTGAGGAAGTCCTCCTGCTCCTCTTTCTTTTATTTTTGTCTTCAGGTATTTCACTCTTTAACATCCAACAATAATGAGGATGCATACTGGTGCTACATCGTCCCTAGTATCTCCTTTCGAACTTCTGCAGATCCTTGTGAAATCGTTCACCTTGCTCTTCACTCAAAAATCCTAGATTTTCGGGGAAATAATCTAGGTGAGAAAACAGAAAATGAATTTTGATACTCATGTTACAACCAAGTTCCTTGTATAGTTCAAGCATGTTAGCCATATTGTTTCGGTAATTAGGTCCCAAGAAATTTTAAAACAAATTCACAAAAAGATATCCATGCTGCTTTCCCCTTTTCATCCACAGTGTTTTTAAATGCTGCATCAGACATCTGTTTTCTTTTGTCAGGACCATTAAATATATCTTCTTTTAATTTGCTTCAGATAGTAGTGGAAATTTCTCACATATGTATTTGAAACAGTCTCTTTCCTTATTTGAAGCCACGTTCTGCAGCACCCGACTCTGGTAGATAGTGACTGTCACTCGTCACAATTTCCCTCACCTCTACATCAGACTCAGATGAAAACTATTCAAGATTTTCTAGTCGCACAGTGATTGGTACATTAGGCCCATGGGGTACAGGTAAAATGGCTGACTGAATAACTGGATACACGATTTGGTTTTTATTTTTAGAATCGTACCCCTTCACATCACACGAAAAGAAGTAGCAGTCATTACTTTGGTTCGAGTGCTCTCTCCAAACCATAGGTACTCCGAAAGATAGCAACGGTCTTCTGCCGTTGATCCAATGATGAAGTTCTTCAATGCATACTCTACATACTTTGTATGGTGCCCAAGCTTTACTTTGGTCTCCAAGTTTGATTCCAAAATGAGCAAGATATGACTTTTTCACAAAATCTGTAAAATTACGCCTCTGCTTAGGCAATGTGTACATTTTATATAAGTTATATAACAAAAATGGTCTGGATTATTTATACATTCTCGATGCGACATGGTAAATACTTTCTTACTGAACTAAAAACTCTCAACTTTCTACTACACAATAAACCTTCAAAAACTGATTTAGTTTCGTTTCCAGATGAAACTCAGACTAATGAAATATGAGAAGAACTAGACGAGTTGAGTTCAGTCTCTCACCAAGGAGTGGCTGATATTTCTGTCTTCCACAAATAAAAATTATGACAAGGCTGCACGTTATTTCGCCCTAACTTCCTTATGTGCTTGCACCCCCTATCTGCTAAGAAACATCCAGTGTCCTTGGTTTTCAATATAAACACCTTAAAAATATGTTGAATACATTTGGTTTTCGTATCCTAATATACTAAACCTACATATGTTAAAGTATTGCAGTTTAAATAATTACGCTATAAATTGCCGTAATATATTATAAGAAAATTAAAATAACAAATAATGGTACGTGACAGGAACTTTTTGGCTTTGAATTTGATTTCAGCATGCTAAAATTACCCTAAAAACATTAAAACTTTGGAGGCAGGAATTTCATCGCAGACTAGTGTTATTATTATTATTATTATTATTATTATTATTATTATTATTATTATTATTATTGTAAGAAGAAGAAGAATGGGAGTTTTGTCCAAATTATACCATTGCGAACACGACACAGTTCATATCTTGGGGCTAATTCCTCCCATGTGTGGTCTAACATCTCAGGAATAACTTTCTCAAAAGCTGAGAATATCTCTGGGTTGTTTCGTCCGATCGCACGCAATGGATGTAAATGTGAAGCATTGCTGGTGATTAACTTAATGTAGTGCCTGAACACGTTGCATTCGGTAGGGGTACAGTTGTAGCTACGTTGGCATGTTATGTATGGCAGCCGTCTGAGCCTTTTCTAGGGACTTGCTCTCATAGCAGCGCTGACAGCAGCTTCGTTTTCAGGAACATGCTTACGGCCACCAATATACAGCACATTAACAGACCCAGTTCCTCAAACATAACA
Source organism: Periplaneta americana (assembly GCA_025594305.2). Lineage (NCBI taxonomy): Eukaryota > Metazoa > Arthropoda > Insecta > Blattodea > Blattidae > Periplaneta > Periplaneta americana. The sequence goes on from JAJSOF020000042.1 coordinate 12,939,773, forward strand.
TTATAGACTTGTAACTCGGAGTCTGCGAGCACCATACTCTGTTGACAGACGTCACACTTCCAAATTTAGCAAACCACAAGACACATTTCGCTCGTTGTTGTACAGTAAACTGCATTTTGTTTATTCGGTCGTTGCTAAGTAACTTGTTTTGTTTCATATGCGGTAACAACGATGAGACAAAACTCCCGTGCTTCAGTATCACATTGGAACTGAAATGAATTCTACAGCACCCCCATTATAAATTTTATTTTATGTCTTTCCAAGCGGATCAGACTGTCTCTTTGTTCTGCAGGAAGGGAAGTTACTGGATCTGCACGTGGCTCAGATAAAGGAGGAATGCGTGGACGACAGCTACGATCACACATCAGAGATGAAATTTGAAGAAATTATATTGCCCAATAATATCCCCGTGGTGAAGTGTGAAGCCGAGGTGAGTGGTGCTCGTTGGTGTGCTTGCTCTTCTTCCCAGTGTTTAACTTGTATTCTGTTCTTCACAGAAACTTTCTCTGTACAACTATTTTGACAGGGAATTTTAGTATGCAGTGGGTGACAGTAAAACTGTCTGCATGTTTTTATTGCTTATTTCTTTGTTGTAGAATAGCCTAAATTTAAAATACGATATTGCTATTTTGTTTAAATTTTGAAGAAAATTCTTTCAATGATAAAACAGTTATTTTTAACAAGGTATTCGTTCTTGCTATATAGAATGAGACACCTAATATTACCATCTTGAATATCACTTAATGATTGATGTTATCTATATGTTTTGACCACAAAATTAAAGAGTAGATTTAGGTTCACATATTTTGTGAGTGGAGATGTTTGCAAAATGACTCAGCACTTTTAACATGTGTCGAAACTGTGTTTTAGATAGCCACCCGTCTGTGCTGAATTTATTGTTTCCCGATTTTGAAGGATCTAATTAATTAATTTAGTTATTGTTTTATAATTATTAATAAGAACTCAGATCATGTAAGATTTTAAAGGTCGAACAGACCTAAACAAATTGAAATTCTACACCCAAATTAAATCTTAATCCCATTAACAGAAAAAAAGATTAATATAAAAATCATAAATTGAAAATAATAAGTAATTTATATAGGCTATAGAGATAATTCTACTATTGAATTGAATTTAATTTAACGGAGGGGGGCACTATGGCGAGCACTGCGACCTGTTAAGATCTATTGCGCTGAAACTTTGGTGACGCATTCCCAAACCCTCACCGGCTGACCACACTAAGGTTCTGTGTGTGCCAGGTTTCGAGCAGGCAACCCCACTCGTCCTAGGCCAGCACCCTCCAAGCGTCAACAGCCGGCATTCAGGGAATGCTACGGAATGATAACGAAATGGAGAAATGGTGACAGAATGATGTAAATGCGTAATTTGGGGGAAAATGGGAGAACCCCGGGAAAAATCCCAACTGCGACCTTGTCCGCCACAAGTGTCACTATGGATTTTTTCGATGACTGGGAATGGAACCCAGGCCGCCTGCATGACAGTCTGAAGGTCTGACCATTCAGTCACCTCAGAGGTCGACAGTTCTGCCTACTTCTCCCACGCCGTTTTCTCCGTCAATGTATAATTGAAACATTGCCATATCAAAAGCAGGATGTGGCATAGCTCAGTTGTGGGGCATTCGATTACAAATTGAGAAGTTCAATTGGTTCAAACCTGGGTGGCTCCTGAATTTTTATAATTACATTTAATTCTTGGTTGTGTCATATAGTTAATCAGTAAAATAGTTGTTGAAGCAGTTTTTTTAAATTTAAGTGCGTCTCTTAACCAGAAACAGTTCAATTGTGCATGCCAAGCATTGAAATATATCTTTTCATTGTTTCATCTCTCGTTTGAAATAATTAAAAAGTAGGGTAAGATGAAATCTTGGAGGTAGTACAGGCTTCTGATGCTGATGGAGGAATGTCTTGCTACCCTGGGCCCTGGGGCTTATAAGGTATTCGTCTGAAGATGGGCCCTGGCTGTGCCAGGATTGAGGCTGAGTGCCCCACTTGTTGGCATCGAATTCATGAATGTCACCCAGGTTGCCTTTCGGGCAGAATAGTTATCGTATTTATAGCGCGCACAGTAGGCCAAAAATGCAGCCCCAGGATATAAATTAGGAAAACAGGAAATCAAAATCATATGTTATGCTGACGACGTAGTTATTTTAGCTGAACAAGAAGACGATCTACAAAGATTATTATATAAATTTCAAATAACAGCAGAACGATTTAACATGAGAATATCATTCGACAAAACCAAATCGCAAACAATTTCAAAGCAGCCGCTAAGATACAAATTGGCAATCTATAATAAACCAGTAGAACAAGTAATGAGCTTTAACTACCTAGGAACAAAAATAACAAGCAATAAGAACCTAGGCGAAGAAGTAAGGGAACAGATGATTAAAGCTAACACAATATCAGGATTTTTAAGAGACATTATTTGGAGGAATACATTTATGACCATAGAAAGCAAAATTCGAATCTACGAGACATGTGTAAGACCAGTTTTAACGTATGCAACAGAAACCAGAGCAGAAACAAAAAAAAACTGAAATGATGATGATAACAACAGAGATGAGAACGCTCAGGAGTATTAAGGGTTACACAATACATGATAGACAAACAAATGAGGAAATTAGAAGTAAATGTGGAATACAAGACGTGACAAAATGGATCAAAGGAAGAAGAAAAGTATGGAGAGATCACGTTTCAAGAATGACAGATGAACGTCTTCCAAAAATCGCGATGGTAGGACAACTAGACACCCCAAGACCTTTGGGACGACTCCTTAACGATGGAAAGAAAGCTGGTCACCATTATCAGAATAGGCAACGTTGGAAAAGACAGGATTTAATCCTACAATACGAAAAAGAAGAAGAAGATAGTAGGCCTAAGTGGTAGGATCCATCCAGTCCATCCCTCGAGGACCAAGCCAAGCTAGATTCATCTCCAAATTGTGAATCTGCTGTGTGCCCTGTACAGCACTCTGTTAATTTGTTCATAGTCCTGCTAGTGTGGGTGTTTCCTTGCTGAAGGATGGCATATAGGGTTCGAGTGTTGTGTAGTATTTCAAAGGGGAAGTTCATATTGGGTATTGTACAGTGCGATCATAGCTCGGCCGGACCGTTCCACAGCGGCCTTGGACTAGGTGAAGATTCGCATGCCTGCTGGCAGTTGGCGCTATAGCTACTGCTGACGTTCCAGTCAGTCGAGTAGTATCTGTCGTGAGGGAAAGACGTCTGTGTGCGTGTTGTGAGTAAAGTTGTGTCTCGTGGTGATAAAGTGTCTATTAATAATGGTTGAGTACACTTTAGAACTACGTATTTTTCTCTGTTTTGCGTATGTGAAATACTCTTCTGCAAGAAGGTGTCGAAGAGAATATGAACGTCGGTTAGCAAGTGTTCGAATTCCTAGCAGATCAACTATTCTTGACCTTGTCATTAAAGTCAGACGTACAGGATCTTTTTTGAACAAGAAACGTGTTCAACAACGCCGTGTACTGACAGAAGAGAAGCTTGATGTAGTAGGGGCCCGGTTAGAGCACTCACCCCGCAAATCACTGCGACGTTTAGCACAAGAGGTTAACATTTCCAAGACGGCAGCTTTTGTGGCAACGAAATTTCTGAAACTTAAGCCGCACAGGGTAACTGTAGTTCATGCTTTACAACCAAAAGATCCTGTAAGCAGGGTTAATTATTGCATTTGGTTTGTGCAGTCCGTTCATAATGGCGACGTGGATCCACTTTTAACGTTCTTCACTGATGAGGCATGGTTTCATCTTCACGGTCACGTTTCTACTCAGAACGATACTGGGCTACTGAAAATCCCCATATTATTCATGAAGTTCCTCACCACGCTGCAAAGGTTGGGGTTTGATGTGCAGTGAGTGGGAGTAGAATTATCGGTCCCATATTTTTCGACACAACAGTTGATTCTCATGTTTATGTAACTTCAATTTTAAATAATTTTTTTCCGCAACTAACAAGAAATGAACGATTGAGTTGCTGGTTTCAGCAGGATTCAGCTACAGTGCATGAATCCTATGCATGAATTGCGAAATGTGTTTTGTGACAGAATAATTAGTCGAGGATTGTAGCCGCCTCGTTCCCCTGACCTATCTCCATGCAATTTTTATTTATGGGGAACGTTAAAGAATAAAGTGTACGCATCTAATCCGCACACGTTACGGAAATTGAAGGACAACATCACTAGAGAAATAAAAACAATCGGTCAACATGAACTTTTGCGAGTGAACCAGAATTGTTTTCGGAGATATAGGGAATGTGTTCAAGTTGAGGGGCATCACTTTCAACATTTGTTGTGATGCAGGTAAGCCTAATGTTAGTAGAGTAGTTAGTGTTGCGTACCCATGACTTGCTGGTCGTTTACGTGTAACTCTGGCGGCAAGTGCGCCAATCTTCACCCAGTCCAAGGCCGCTGCGGAACCGTCCGGCTGAGCTACGAACGCACTGTACATGGAGATAGTATTTTAAAATGCTGGAAAAGCTTCTATGGTCCTGATGTATAAAGAATATAGGAAAAATGTAGTGCGCTGTAGTAATTTGTATGCTATGAAATATCCTGAGAGATGTCAACCATCTCAGCAAACCTTTGCGAGTTTCTCCCATCAGAAGGCATGCTGAATATATAACAGAATTATTTTTAAATTAAATAGCGACTGATTTAGATGGTGATGTTAGCGTGCTAGCTGCTGTTGGTGTAAATCCCTTCACTAGGTCTCGTGTTACCTGACATTATTCAGAGAGATGTGCCGCACATTCTTCATCATCGGAAGTTCCTTCAATTTTATTACGATGTGCATTAAAGCAAAATATGTTGGTACGACCATGTGCACATTCGTGACGTCCTTATTTTTGTCATCTTCCTGTTTTCTTCTTGCGCTTCTCATTTCGAACTCTATGTTCCGCATCCTCGGCTTGCTTATTATTTGTCCCAATTCTTCATTTTTCATTCCACTTCTTCCTTCACGTTCTCATTCTAGCAGTTGCTCGTTCTTTCCATGTCCTCTGATGTATTCAGGTCGTTGATCTTATTTACGTTCCTGGCCTTGGTGGCATCCTGTTGCTTTATTAATCCTGCGTTATCACTATTTGCTACTCTACTTCTGTCCTGCTCTCGCTCCATCAGCTGTCTTGTTACTTTCCAACATTCTTCACTGCATTACCGCTGTTGTGCCTTAATGTCTTCTGGATTTATTTATTTCCCCTTTGCACTTTTGTCTTCCCTCTATTCTTCTTTTCGCCTTGCTCCTCTCGTTCCATTTTTTGCTGCATCGTGTTCGTTTCCTCTTCCAAGTTCTTGGTGTCTCTTATCACTTCAATCCGAAAATCCGGGTGTGTTTGGTTCTCCATACAGAACTCTAGAGTCTATAAGAGTGATGTCAATTGATGTCCATAGGAGCAAGCGCGCTTTAGAGCCCAGGAGAGCCTGAGCGCTTTACAGAGGAAAGGAAAGAGACAGACGAAGGAGGTAGTATATGCCGCTTGGTCGAGCTATATTCAGGGATGGCCAGCACTGATTCAATGGATAAAGGGAAGAGAACTTATTAAAACTGTATCCATGTTAATTTTTAGATTTGTCTGAGAAGTATAAGTGCATTATAAGAATGTAAGTTTTAATTTTAATGTTCATTCTTCACAAGTTTGCTTTTTTATTCAAAAGGAATATTTTCTCAACTTCTTTTACAGAAAAGTGAAATTTTGTATATGTTTATTAATAGCCTTACAGGTACTGAAACAATGTTTTCGTAAATCTAATATATCGTAATTACGTATTACTGAAGATAGTGTATTAAAATTTTTGAAAATATTCGCATGGAAATGTTTGTAAGGAATTGAATTAACAAAGCAAATACTGTTACATCACAAACAAAAGATATGTGCCTATGTGTTGGTAAAACGTCAACTCTATAGCTTCAGCAGATTTGGAGATAATTTAATATTCTGATAACAGAAAATTGCGCACCAATATCACCTAAAAGCATAATGCGATAAGAGTTTTATTATGTAATAGTAGTTACAGTTAAAACATATACCTAGACAACTTTGCTTTGTTCTATAATATTGTTTTGATTACTTTTATAAGGCTAAAGATACCATCAATATCAGTTTCAACTTATCATTTCATATTCAGTGTCTTTCTTTGGGATAACACTTTCTTTATGAATGATGTGTTTAATTCACTTAGTACAGTATAGTTGTAGTTATTATGGAATTTATGTGAATATTCCTTCTTTATTCTTTATCATGTTATTAACGTTTAAAACACAACTGCAATATTAGGCTAAGAAATAGGTGTTAGTACTTTTGTTTTACAGACAATATAGAAAATAACAAACAGAAAGAAGCCATATAAAAATAACGACATAAAATTTCACGTTCCGTTTGAAGTTTGTGCACCACTGTTTTCTTAATCCAACAGGCTGCTTATTCCTCCTAGCATACCTAGCGCTTAATGCCCGCGCACGACGTCAAGGCCAGAAAAATGCGCTTGCTTTGACATCACTGGTCTAGATCATAGACTTTCCTGTTTACCTTTAATTTATCCTTGTGTAGCATTGCCAAAATCCCCTTATTCCTTGCTGTTTCGATAAATGGGAGTAGAAACTTCTTTCTCTTTATTATTGTGTACGGCATGTCTGTTTCTACTCTCAATTGGCTTCCCTTCAATTTTCTAAAATTATTCGGGATTACTTCCCTAATTCCCACATTGATAAATCTCGCTAGTATTGCCTATTGAAGCCTCTACCTACCCTATATGTTTGTTCGATGTAATCTTCCCTCATTTCTAATTTTATAATCCTGTGGCACTGTTTGTACACATTCTCAAAGGTTTGTAATTCGTTTCCTCGCCCTATTTCTTCAACTACGAAGGTTATCTGATTTTTTTTCTGTGCTTCTTTTCGTGGTAGTTGATTCCCTCATTCATTTATTTATTCTCAGTTATCATCTCACTGTTGTTTTCAACACTTATTCTCAACTTTTCTTGTATATGTTTATTCTCTGATTGTTCATTGGAATTTGCTATTTCTACGATGTTTTTCGATTTTTCTCCCAAGTCTTCTTTCTGTTCTACCCGTGATTTACCGTTTTGTACACACCTTTCCATTTTGAACTTTTGGGACTGTAGCTTCTTTTTAAACGTTCTTATATGTCGTCATCCTCTATACTTGACTCCACAGAGCTCGCTCCTTCACGTCTGCACACTCCTACTTACTCTGGAAGGATACAGATAGCCAGAGCTCCTGGCGTCTCCTTTGAGCACATCATTACAGCCAGTACCTAGCAGTATATGAAATTTGTTACAACACTTACCTCAGTGTACAATAACGAAATAAATCATGACAGGAGTCTGTGATTCGGGTGGTAAAACTGTTATAGAAGGTCATGAATATTTCCAACTGTTTAATTTCGCTGTTAACTTACGTCAAGTATTAGACCAAGTTCTGCTGGCATCATGTTCACGTAGTCCTTACATGTTTCCTTTGAGAAATATTAATGAAAAATATACGCATAAATAAAACCTCGTCTATGCAGTCAATTTGACATGCGGCGGAACTTCGAGTTAGTTCTTTATTAGTAATATGAGTATGACGTCCACACCTGTGGAGTGACGGTTAGCTCGTCTGGCCGCGAAACCAGGTGGCCTGGGTTCGAGTCCCGGTAGGGGCAAGTTACCTGGTTGAGGTTTTTTCCGGGGTTTTCCCTCAACCCAATATGAGCAAATGCTGGGTAACTTTCGGTGTTGGACCCCGGACTCATTTCACCGGCATTACCACCTTCATCTCATTCAGACGCTAAATAACCTAAGCTGTTGATAAAGCGTCGTAAAATAACCCACTAAAAAAATATGAGTATGATTGTACCTGATTAGTGTACTATGTTATCAGACACAGTGGTGTATGCGATGGAGGGAGAAAGGAACTGGCGACCCTAGAACTTATATTCTGGCTTAGTTGCCTCATAAGTGATGCTTTATTCGTGTCACTTATGAGGTTCAAACCTGCCGGACAGTTGACTAAACAACAACAAAGTAACTACACCTCTTTCTTCAAATGAATATAGGAGATATAATTCATGTTACGTTCTAAAATGTAGAGGAACACACGGTCTTCTACAAGAAATTTAATTTTCTGTGAAAACCACGGGCTGGGCTGTCTTTACACAATCTCGTATCATAGTTGTCACACGCGAGATTATATCAAATATTTTCCGTTCATAATTTTTACTGGCAGAAACCATAAAGATAAATTGGGGTTCATTATTTACTGTCATTGTTTTACGAAAATATGGACAAGAATTAATATTGTCTTCATTCTCGGCTACACTCTTTCAACACTTGTATAGTCATGTGATATATCTTAGACAGGTCAAGTAGTAACTGATACCTTAGACAGGTCAAGTAGTAACTGATGCCTTAGACAGGTCAAGTAGTAACTGATACCTTAGACAGGTCAAGTAGTAACTGATACCTTAGACAGGTCAAGTAGTAACTGATACCTTAGACAGGTCAAGTAGTAACTGATACCTTAGACAGGTCAAGTAGTAACTGCTTCACTGTGTTCATGTTATAAATTCTGATAGTACATTTCCTGACTGTCTAGTATCCATGTGGTTTGCGTCATTTTAGGCTGCACAGAATGACGTAAACTACGTAGGAACTAGTCAGTGAGGTAAGTTACCAGCAGAATTTATAATATTAACACGGTGAAGCACTTGTTCAATAACGTTTTTCAGTGAGTAATTGTATTAAAAACTCTCGTTATCTTTGAGAATATAAAAAAATATTTTAGAGGAAATCTACCAAAAATTCCTACGAAATGTGATCTATAGAATATTTAATGAAAAAAGCGTGGTTTAATGTTATTACATGTTTTGGGCACACAATAAAATCCTTAGACATTGTGGAGTTTAGTTAGATTTTGCTAAATTGATGACTGGGTGAAGACGTATTTCCTTATATTTCCTTCTTACAATTGTAGTTCAAATTGATGGTGTATTGCAAATGGAAAAACCCTTCGAGGTAAGAATTTTGCTACTCAATTTTCTACTTGAACTTGGTAGGATTTAAATGTAGACCTGTGTCATGAGAAATTGGTGCGCTCTTCATGTAAACTTACACCATCCTTCTGTTCTTTATTTTTAGGAAGAGTTGTGTGATTTGGACACAGTGAAGGACGAGTTGGACCTGGAAGTTGCGGCAGAAGAGAATGAGATTTTGCCTGATAGGTGAGTGTGGTTTATGATTCTTCAAACGGTCATTTCTTTCATGGCTTCATTAAAATTGTAACATATGAGATCAATTTGCAGTCTGTTATGGCATGGAATGGTTTGTCCTATAATTAGAATGAGCTCGGAAATCATAGAAGAAGAAGTTATGAAGGCAATTAGTGGTAAAGAGTTCATTTTATTTCATTCATAAAATGAAGGCAAATGATGATAACAGTCTTGCATGCATACAAATAATCATGTTTTGTAATATAATCCAGGATTTATTCCTCCTACTTTTGTTTATGAATATCTCTAGTCCAAACAGCCTCCAGTCCGAAAGAGAAGTGACATCCTTAGTTAGGGGCAGACTCTTTGTAGTTCAAGTATTGATATTAGTACTTGTCTCGTGAACCAAATTGAAGTCTATGTAGCTCAACCTTTTGTAAGCTGTAAATGCCGAGTCTCGTAATAATAATTGTACTATTATATTATATTCGGCTTCATTATCGATATTCCTGTTTTACTTAGCTTTCTGAAATGCTTATTACATAAAACATGTACTTAACCGGAACAGTTTATAAATAAAGTCAGGTGACTTTTGCTTTTCCATTACTCATTACGTCCTTCCATTCGTCTAACAATCTTTCTAGGCGCTTATTTTCCTCTTTCTCGCTTTTTTTGTCCATGAATAAATAGTTCATATGAATTTGCACGACTGTGAGGGCGTTCGGAAGTAATTTAGGTTTTGTGTGCTGCATGGGAGTTTATGCATATAGAATACCAACTATATTGTATGAATATTGTTATTTAAGTAGATGAGAATATAACCTGATTGCATGATTGGAATATATAGGAATGAAATATGTACAGTACACGTGGCTACCACTATTTGTTATAATTTTGCTCAGTTCCTCCTCCAGGATGCAGCCGCTATTCAACATTATTCAGTGTGTGAAATCGGCTGTCTGTTCAAAATTGTAATAAACTCCTGGCCAGGCACAATAAATAAAGACATTTTACCTAGCAATCACAATTGAATTTTTGGATTCCCCAAATAATTGCAATACGCTATATAGTTGCAGACATTTTTTCTATCGTAAGAAGTGAAGTACTCTGTCCGTTATTATCTCTCAGTTTTATATTTATAAACTAGCCGTACCCGTGTGCTCCGCTGCACTCGTTAGAAATAAATATAAAGTAATTACATTATTAAAATGGGACGTTTGATCCAGGGAACATTCGTGTTTGATAGAAGGATAAATCGTTTAATATGTTACTTAATTTAAATTGCATCCAAATAATTAAAATGCGATCATTTTGGTCCAGAGACACTCATTTGGTACAATGACAATTCCTTTAACATGTTTCTTAATTTTTATTACATGCAACCATAGTTTAATGAAGATTGACATCGTTTAGATTTAATGTGTATATTTTATTTTACTTGTTATAGGTTTCCATTGAATTATGGTAATAACTTAATTTTAACCCTTGTTTTCTACGTATTCTGTAAATGGCGCTTGGCCCACTATGGTTGTGAACCCTTCAAATAACTTATACTATACTATACTATACTATACTAATACTAATATTAATACTATACTATATCAGAAGTTACTGTAATAACATTATAGCATTATGTCCATCTAGAGAAACTACACTTTCCAATGGTGAAATAATAATTAATTATATAAATCGGTTAATTTAGCTTCCGATATTACTTCATACAAACACAGACACATTCTCTGTAGGCTATCTTTCATAGCTTTCGATTGTTGCTGTCCAAGGCCCCTTATAGACGAAGTCTTTTGTTTTTTAATTCATTACACGGCCTTATATGGCAGTTATTTTAATTTTAAAACTCATTTATCTTATTAAATATCAGTCCTATCAAAATTTTTCATGGAATAAAAATTATCGCAAATTATTTTTAAAGAAACTTTTGTTATGTGAAATTAAAAAAAAAATCAATAAGCGAGATATTTCGATTAATTTAATTCAGGCCCCCTTATAACCCCCCTTTTAAATAATGTATTTTGAATGCCATATAGCCTAAAATCTAAGTTACAACGAACTTAATTTATATTCCAATTTTCATCGAAATCCGTTCAGCCATTATCGTGTGAAAAGGTAACAAACATACAGACAGACAGACATACAAACAAAAATTTCAAAAAAGCGATTTTCGGTTTCAGGGTGGTTAATTATATATGTTAGGACCAATTAATTATTTTTGGAAAATCGAAAATTACCAGAAAAATTTCGGCTACAGATTTATTATTAGTATAGATGTGTTAATCTCAAGTTCCTCAACCACATTCAGATCACGTTCAGTAGTTGGTGGTCTCAGTATTTATTACGCAGATTCCTGTTGACTAAACTTTCCTGTTTCGGAAAATAATCTGAGCAAATATGTTTTAATTAATTATTCACTTTCCACTACATGGACATTGCTACTTAGCCACTGGAGCAGCTCAGTCGGCTAAGGTGCTTGCCTGCCAATCCGGAGTTGCAGTCGAGCGTGGGTTCGATTCCTGCTTGGGCTGATTACGTGGATGGGTTTTTTCCGAGGGTTTCCCTAACCATAAGGCAAATGTCAGATAATCTATTACGAATCCTCGGCCTCAACTCGCCAAATATCATCTCACTTTCACCAATCCCATCGATGCTAAATAACCTCGTAGTTGATACAGCGTCGTTAAATAACGGAGTAAAAAAACATTAATACCGTTGCTAGTGAAAATGTTTAATGAAAAAGTACTAATGACTTCATTGCTTCATTGCCAAACGTGTTGTCATTTGAACAACAACATGTTCAATGATAAACGCCTCTAAAGATTTTTACCCGCTTATAATAGTTACAAAGGAGGATAGTTTGGCTGTCGCTGAGGATCGGGTTCCAGCATAGCTCAGATGGAAAGCACTCTGCGCGCCAAGCTGAGGGTATTGCGTTCGAATTTTTCTTTGATAATAAGTATGGTTGTTTTTCTCGGAGTTAATCTGTAAATGTATATTTCCTCTTCAACATGATGAATATTGAAAACGGAACAAAATTTTTTATTCCCCGAACAAAAACCTTCACCTACGATATTTCCGTATTTAATGTTTTAACAATTATTAAATTATTAATTCAATTTACCCCATTAGACGATTTACAGAGAACAGAGGAAATGATTTAATAAGATGCAGCTGGAAGATATCAGATTCGAACACGCTAGCAACTTACACAAACAGCAAACGGAAAGCACAACTTTAACCTCGTAGATTGATTGCAATCAATATATCTCCATTGTCGCTTCATATTCACAGAAGATAGCCTCTATTCCAAATACAACACTAGATGTCGCTAATAAAGAAAAATAATTTCGAAAACTTCAAAATGCGGACTAAAAGGACGAATTATAGGAGAAGCAGCCATGATTGGTTGAAAAACGTCGTTCCGTACCGTTTTATTAGTCAAAAGTAGTATGACGTAGTAAAAGTGTAATAGTCCCAGAAATTAACTTACGTACAAAAGCACTTTGAATGAGTGACTTAAAGTAATACCAAATTGTTTTATTTATTATTCTGGATAATTTGGTGACTTGAATGTGTATTCCCAGCCCGTATAAATGCATCTGATTCAGTGTTCTGTCCAGCTAGGCTATTAGTGATGATTCCTATAAGAGTACATACTGGTAATATGTGAGTCATCTAATACAAGTATGCAGAAATGAAATCTTCTGTACAGTAAAATGATTGTGATCCTGTAACCTGCTATTGAGATTGTGTTGCAATGTGTTTGCTTGTACATTTTTTGTATGTGTTAATGCTTGCTTTTTGTGACTTTTATAGACTGTTTATATATATTTTTATGTTAGTTTTGCAGATACACATGCATCCACCGAAATATCAGAGTGTGCAGGTTTTACATCCGAAGACCACATCAGTAGTTGTCAGGTTGCAAACTATTCTGTTTCCTTGGAGAAAATGGTGAGGTTTCATACAGAGGAAAAGCGATTCAAATGCGATGTCTGTAAGAAGAGTTTCCCGTATTCGACTAGTTTGAAAAGGCATGTCCTGAAACATGCGGGTGAAAAGCCATTCAAATGCGATGTCTGTGGTAAATGTTTTGTTGAACAGAGACATTTAAAATGCCATGCACTTCTGCATACGGGGGAGAAGAAATTCAAATGTGATGTTTGTGGAAAATGTTACATTAAGCCTGGAGATCTAGACCGCCATACACTACTGCACACAGGCGAAAAACCATTCAAATGCGATATTTGTGGAAAGTCTTACACACAGAAGGGTTCCCTTACAACCCACACACGCCGACATACAGGCGAGAAACCATTTAAATGCAATGTTTGTGGAAAGTCATTCTTTGATTCTAGTGATCGAAATAGTCATGAACGCCAGCACAGAGAGGAGAAACCATTCCTTTGCAATGTTTGTGGAAAGGGTTTCTATCAAAATGGAGATTTAAAACGCCATACACGACTGCATACGGGCGACAAGCCTTTTAAATGCGATTGCTGTGGCAAATGTTTCTCAGATCCTGGTAACCTGAAATGTCATACACGTATGCACAGGAGAGAAACCATTCAAATGCGATGTTTGTGGAAAAAATTTCTCGCGGTCTAATTCTTTAATAATTCATCAACGCCGTCACACAGGCGAGAAACCTTTCACATGTGATGTCTGTGGAAAGTGTTTTTCTGAGTCTGGTTCTCTAATAAAACATCACCGTCGACATACCGGCGAGAAACCGTTCAAATGCAATATTTGTGGAAAACTATTTTTTGATTCGAGTCATCGAAGAAGTCATGAACGGCAGCATACGGAAGATAAGCAATTAAAATGCGTTTATCGACTGCGTAGTCTAAGGTGAGTGTTCACTACGTCGTATGGCGTGAAACGGTTTTAAGTGCAGTGCGTTCACTGTAACGGCTCTACCTCATCGGATTCTCTATCAGGCGTTTAAATTATGACGAACGATATTGACATTGCTGAAAATAGAGAACTTTTGATTTTGGTCTATTATGAGTAACGAAGAAGAATTTGTAATTGTTTCATGCTTATTAATTTAAGTAGAAGAAAGGAAAGAGGTATTGGTTTTATATACATGTAAGAAACGACTTGATTACTGTAATGGGGATGCATCAAATTATATAGTTCTTCGTAGTTTTCTAAAAGCGAAATTAGTTTTCCGTCTACTATTGGTCAGGACATGAACATGGCACGCCATAATAGTATCAGTTGAACAATTAAAATTGATTTATTACAGAAGACCATGACTGCACGCATCGTAAATGTTGCTCCTACGACACAGTAAAGAAGAAGATACAGTAAGAGAGGAGAACTACCGTAGGCCAGTTCGTGGGAACAAATTCTGAGTGCGCATGTCACGAAACCAGGTGTACTTATTATCTTGGAACCTCCACCAGACGTTTTTCCATTTAGGACAGGGCTGGCATAATTTAATATTAACTGAAAAATTATTAGTCTTATTTTAACAGTTTGAAAGACGTGCGGCAAAGAAATGGCAACATAATCATAATGATAAGTACTTCCGTATGTAAATATCATGAAAATATTCACTAATTGACGCAAATTTTAAAGTCTTCGGTAGATGCTTATGTTGGTAACGTAATATTGAACCATTAGCTACATAGATCATTATATTCGTTTCGATGAAGTTACGACGTCAACAATGGATATAATAAAATTTTGTTGACTAGCTAATAACATTATATTATTGATGGATATTTGGCCTACATGATTATTCCTATTATTGACAGTGATATTTTGTATATTGATATTAATTTTGGTTTCCAAATTGGAATTAACATACACATTAAAATTTCTAACTGGTTGGTATATAGCTAGCTCTTGGATCTAGCTATGAAAGAGTGATTGATATGAGCCCTTGCCCGTGTAGTAACATGCCGTAGTTTGAACTCCGTGAGTGCATTATTTCTTGGGTTCGAGGCTTGTATAGAGATCAGTATTTAGTATGGGTGTGAAGGAGTTCAAAATGTCAAAATTTACATACATAAAGATTTTTACCCATAATAATAAGCCAACTTCGAAAGGGAATTATTTTCTGAGTTCGACTCAAAATTATAAGACGTAATTAGGATTTGGTGTAGGCTCTTGTTCTAACTATGGAGTTAGGAATTTATATTACTGACTACAAAAAAACCCTTTACGACAATGAAAGAAGGTAAGAATTTGTTAATTGAAATGCGTTACTGCAATATATCTTTTACGAAATTGGAAGAAGGTAACAATATTGTAATTCAAACGTAGCCTATTAGAGCAAAGGAAAAGTGAAAAAGTTACTGGGATTTAACTGTTGCGAGTTAAGCATTGTCCTCCAAGTGCAGCACTCCATAATGATTTAAGGATTACGTAGTTATGTGATAAAAGTTGCAGTACATAATTATTAGGCCCTCTTTGTACACCTAGGTAGTTAGACCTACAATTATTACCTACATCGGATATACAGTGAACACATTTTTAATTATAACAGGTTACCTCGAATTTTTGTTTATTTATTAAATGTTCCCCTGATGTATGTATTTTACGACATATTGTGAAGTCAAGATGAAATGCAATGGATATGAAGAAACAGAATAAAACGGTAAGCACTTCGGTAATAGTATGTTTTACTTCAATCATGAACACTGCAATTTTATATGTATTTTGAAAAAGAAAAAGTGAATTTTCATTAGACGTACATAATAACTAAAGCACGGACCTCGTTGCCTTTTCATTGCCTGCTGCCACGATACAAGTTGTCTGCACAAAGGGCTATACCGAGTCTGACGTCACGTCTACATCACTTGCGAAGGGTACGGGCGCATTCTCAATACGTACAGCAGTTGGTCGGCACGTTTAGACCGTGCAGAGTTGTAAACAAGAGTGCCAGTAATGTCAAATGTAAAGAAACAGAAGTTGTTACAATATGTGGAGGAATTTGGGAGTAAATACATTTGCAAAGTATGTCATATACAGTTTAAAAGCCACAGAAAATTTTTCATCAGAAGCACAATTGATACTGTCTTTGAGACTGCTATGCATATTTTGTGGCCTGATGGGATACAAGAAAAATGTCCCTTTTTGTGACCGATGCTGTAGCATACATGTTAAAAGCAACCAAATCGGACTAGATATCCAACCTGCTACATTTAACTTGCTTGGACCATGGTCTGCATAGGGTAGCTGAAGAAATTAGGTCGTTATTCCTGATATTGACAGCTTAATCTCAATGGGAAGAAAATCTTTTGAAGTCCTCGTCTCGAAAAGAAGCAATTCAAAATATCATACCATGAATTTCTTTGCCACCACAGCCCATTTTTACTTGGTGGCGAACTTGGTTGAAAGGCGGCATTGTACTATTGTGAACACTACAAGGAATTCCGTGGTGTAATACAAACATTTGATGATGAAGCGAGTACGTCAATGAAGGTTGCAAAGTCGTTGTTTTCGGAACCACTATGAAGGTCTGTTGTATATACAAGATGTTTACAAAAAGATGTGCCCACAACAATAAAACAACTAGAATAGTCAACCCTCAAAATGTCCAGTGGCCTCCAACTCGTAGAACATTTGTACCAAAGTCTGTATGAAGCAAAACCACATCCAAGTTTGGAACCAGTTAAGACGAAATTTGGGAACGTGTTGAAAAGAACTGTGGATTTTCAGCAATGTGTGAAATAAGAGATATTTTGTCTGTTAATGTGCGAGCCCCCAGATGATACGTGTGACAGCTGATATTTTTCGTTTCTCACCATTCACGTCTTGCGATGTGGAACGCAAATTTTCTCAGTTCAAAATGTTTCTAAGTGATGGGCCGAAGAGGTTTTCCTTCGACACTTTACGGAAATGTATTGTTCTTTATTGTAATGGAACTGTGGACGCATCAATAGGTGAATCATAAATGAAAACTGTTGTACGGTATTGCATTCTATTAGTAATAAAGTTATTAAAGTTGTAAGGATGTGTTACAATGCGTTTATTTAGAACAACGCTGTCATGTAAAGAAGGTGCAACTTTGTCCTTCACCGCACTGAACCTGTACAACGGAGGGAACGTCCGTATCTTCCCATCACACAACAAGCTAGGCATACACCACACTATCCAAGCGCAGGTAACTTATGAACGCGGGCAATGAAGACCGTGCTTTAATTATAACACACAAATATCACTACGGAACAAAGTAGTAATTACAGCAGTTTCATCTGAAAGTTTATCATGTCTGAACAGCTGACAGCTAAAATCAGCTGTTAGCTCTGCCGATACTGGGGACATGGTTGGATTCATTGAGAAACTAGACCTCCCTGAGCTTGATTTTAGTACCAACAACATCAAAGGTGCCGACAAGAGTTATCTCTACTGTATCTTCTTTATACTGTGCTCCGAGAATCATGGACGAATTTATCGATAGCTGATCCGTGCGATACGATGTAGTGAACGCGGTTACATAACAATTATAGCAAAGATTGTTATTCTCCGATGAGTGCGATACGATGCAGTGAACGCGGTTACGTAACAATTACAGCAAAGATTCTTATTCTCCGATGAGTGCGATACGATGGAGTGAACCAGAGCCTTCTTTAGTTATTGTCGGACCATCGGATCTATGCCCCTTCAGCGCTGTCGTCGTTCTTGGAAAAGTTAACGCCTCTACTCGTCCCATTCCACCCGTTTCTCTCCCACTACGTCAAACAGCAGGCCACGAACCTTGCCGAATAGGGATGTTGCCAAACTTCCGTCAAACAGTGTCACGTCTCTTGAATATTGATTATAATACTGTAAGGTTAATTATTACTTATTCATAATTTAATTTAAGTACGTCTATATGACGCTGATTGACTTATGCAAAATGCTATTACTTGCTTAATAATATTTCTTTCACCACTCCGTGCTACAGTATTCATGTTGAGTTGACAACACTGGACTGCAAGTGCAAATAAACTGTCCCGCAACAAGGCTCAAAATTGTGAGTAGTGGGGAGAGAAAAGAGGGAGGGATAGAAAAGAGAGGAATAGGAATGCAGGGAGAGAAATGAATTGCCGAGGCTGAAAAGGAATTAAGGTTCAGTTCGCATATCTTATGGGGGCACAGATCCGATGATCGGACTATACAAGCCGGAGCGTGGGTAGGCTTAGCAGCAGTGAAGTGAAGGCGGTCAGGCGAAATAAAGGCATAACGTTTGACGTTTTAGTGCTTTGATTTCGTTGTCACATGTACATTTTCGACATTAATCGATACAAAACTAAGTGTATATGATCAAGATTCAGTGTTTTTGTTGTACGTAATTTATTACGGAATCCGAAATGGTAGGCTATTTTTATTTGAATTTCAGCATACCGCGTAGTACTTGCATACAGCCACTTATAACTTCAAAAAAATTAAAATCATACCTGTTTTCAATTGATGGTACAAGGGTAAATAAATAAATAAATACTTAAAGAAATGTTACTTCTACCAAAAATAAATAAAATAACGACGTACTTTCGCAATACCCTATTCAAATCAATTAACCATTATGAGGCTATTAAATTGACAATGTTAAAGTCGCTTTATGTTGTTTCACCTCTGACGTGAAAGGTCTAGAATATCATACAGGCCTACATTTTTAATTCCATGTGATCTGTCTTGCTTTTCAATAAATATTTCGGATACCCAGGAAGCCAGTTTTAGTTTGAACCTCCTTGATCATCATAACAATATTGTTATCCTAAATTATTTGTTATAAATTTTTAAAAAATATAATTTTAAAAATAGGCCAAGGCAAAGTATAAGGTCTATGAAAAAGTTAAAGAAAAATACCTTCAACATGAGTAACAAAACACATCTTTATCTATTAAGTACTGAATGTGCCAATTAGGGTAAACTTGGTGAACTTTAAATCCTGTAGGCCTAAATACGAAGTGAAAAGTAACATGTTTTATAAGTAATTTTACAAAAGGGATAATATTAATAAATAAACCTTGACAAATTATAGATAGTTCGGGCGTATAGCAGGCATTCCGAATCTTCAAAACTGCAACTTATTTTATGGGATCATAAAACAGCTGTTTACAATGAACTTGAAAATCAACGGCGTAATTTTATTGATATAGCAGGTGAGACCCAACAATTTGGCTAGAATTCTGATACATCATAAACCACAAATAAGACTATAAAAATGTAGTTAATACGATATTTAATATTACTTTGTCATCACTAACCGTAAAAATCTCCAAACACTGCAACCATTTTTTTTCATTTATTGTCTTGATTTTATCGCCAACACGCACTTAGTTTATAATACATCAATAATGAACGTTTGGAACGACCGCGAACATAATTCCATCGA
Organism: Periplaneta americana; assembly: GCA_025594305.2. Lineage (NCBI taxonomy): Eukaryota > Metazoa > Arthropoda > Insecta > Blattodea > Blattidae > Periplaneta > Periplaneta americana. The sequence continues at coordinate 12,959,359 of JAJSOF020000042.1, forward strand.
CACACACTTATATTGTAACATTAATTTACATTGAAAATCGGCATTAGCACAAACACGTGTCCTGTATGGTCGGCGTCCGGCTGACAGTTAATTACATTGCAGGGTTGCCAGATTGGTACAACTAAAAGTAGCGAAAGCTCGCTGAAAAGTAGCCCAATATGAATATCAGATTTATATTTCGCGGATTATATATGTTTAACTGAATCGGAATGTTTTTTAAGTCTCCTTTATGAGCACTTATTTGAACTTTATAAACTTTACAATCTAATGCTGTCGAATTTCTCATCCTGAAGCCACTTTGAGAATGAAGTATCATTTAACCATTGGCTATTAAACGTTTTGGTATAAGTTACTTCTCCCACTTTCCTATTTTCAGCAATTACAGAACGAAATAATAAATATTTCCATTTTTCAGTATAATCACAAAACAAAATAAATGTATAAAACGTTATTCCTATAACAATTTAAAAATGTTACTGTATATACTTCAATAACAAACACAGTTTTTAAATTATTTTCTATAG
>JAJSOF020000042.1:12967998-13060498 GCA_025594305.2 Periplaneta americana
GATCTAGACCGCCATACACTACTGCACACAGGCGAAAAACCATTCAAATGCGATATTTGTGGAAAGTCTTACACACAGAAGGGTTCCCTTACAACCCACACACGCCGACATACAGGCGAGAAACCATTCAAATGCGATGTTTGTGGAAAGTCTTTCTTTGATTCTAGTGATCGAAATAGTCATGAACGCCAGCACAGAGAGGAGAAACCATTCCAATGCAATGTTTGTGGAAAGGGTTTCTATCAAAATGGAGATTTAAAACGCCATACACGACTGCATACGGGCGACAAGCCTTTTAAATGTGATTGCTGTGGCAAATGTTTCTCAGATCCTGGTAACCTTAAATGTCATACACGTATGCACACAGGAGAGAAACCATTCAAATGCGATGTTTGTGGAAAAAATTTCTCGCGGTCTAATTCTTTAATAATTCATCAACGCCGTCACACAGGCGAGAAACCTTTCACATGTGATGTCTGTGGAAAGTGTTTTTCTGAGTCTGGTTCTCTAATAAAACATCACCGTCGACATACCGGCGAGAAACCGTTCAAATGCAGTATTTGTGGAAAACTGTTTTTTGATTCGAGTCATCGAAGAAGTCATGAACGGCAGCATACGGAAGATAAGCAATTAAAATGCGTTGTCGACTGCGTAGTCTAAAGGTGAGTGTTCACTACGTCGTATGGCGTGAAACGGTTTTTAAGTGCAGTGCGTTCACTGTAACGGCTCTACCTCATCGGATTCTCTATCAGGCGTTTAAATTATGACGAACGATATTGACATTGCTGAAAATAGAGAACTTTTGATTTTAGGTCTATTATGAGTAACGAAGAAGAATTTGTAATTGTTTCATGCTTATTAATTTAAGTAGAAGAAAGGAAAGAGGTATTGGTTTTATATACATGTAAGAAACGACTTGATTACTGTAATGGGGATGCATCAAATTATATAGTTCTTCGTAGTTTTCTAAAAGCGAAATTAGTTTTCCGTCTACTATTGGTCGGGACATGAACATGGCACGCCATAATAGTATCAGTTGAACAATTAAAATTGATTTATTACAGAAGACCATGACTGCACGCATCGTAAATGTTGCTCCTACGACACAGTAAGAAGAAGATACAGTAAGGAGAACTACCGTAGGCCAGTTCGTGGGAACAAATTCTGAGTGCGCATGTCACGAAACCAGGTGTACTTATTATCTTGGAACCTCCACCAGACGTTTTTCCATTTAGGACAGGGCTGGCATAATTTAATATTAACTGAAAAAATTATTAGTCTTATTTTAACAGTTTGAAAGACGTGCGGCAAAGAAATGGCAACATAATCATAATGATAAGTACTTCCGTATGTAAATATCATGAAAATATTCACTAATTGACGCAAATTTTAAAGTCTTCGGTAGATGCTTATGTTGGTAACGTAATATTGAACCATTAGCTACATAGATCATTATATTCGTTTCGATGAAGTTACGACGTCAACAATGGATATAATAAAATTTTGTTGACTAGCTAATAACATTATATTATTGATGGATATTTGGCCTACATGATTATTCCTATTATTGACAGTGATATTTTGTATATTGATATTAATTTTGGTTTCCAAATTGGAATTAACATACACATTAAAATTTCTAACTGGTTGGTATATAGCTAGCTCTTGGATCTAGCTATGAAAGAGTGATTGATATGAGCCCTTGCCCGTGTAGTAACATGCCGTAGTTTGAACTCCGTGAGTGCATTATTTCTTGGGTTCGAGGCTTGTATAGAGATCAGTATTTAGTATGGGTGTGAAGGAGTTCAAAAATGTCAAAATTTACATACATAAAGATTTTTACCCATAATAATAAGCCAACTTCGAAAGGGAATTATTTTCTGAGTTCGACTCAAAATTATAAGACGTAATTAGGATTTGGTGTAGGCTCTTGTTCTAACTATGGAGTTAGGAATTTATATTACTGACTACAAAAAACCCTTTACGACAATGAAAGAAGGTAAGAATTTGTTAATTGAAATGCGTTACTGCAATATATCTTTTACGAAATTGGAAGAAGGTAACAATATTGTAATTCAAACGTAGCCTATTAGAGCAAAGGAAAAGTGAAAAAAGTTACTGGGATTTAACTGTTGCGAGTTAAGCATTGTCCTCCAAGTGCAGCACTCCATAATGATTTAAGGATTACGTAGTTATGTGATAAAAGTTGCAGTACATAATTATTAGGCCCTCTTTGTACACCTAGGTAGTTAGACCTACAATTATTACCTACATCGGATATACAGTGAACACATTTTTAATTATAACAGGTTACCTCGAATTTTTGTTTATTTATTAAATGTTCCCCTGATGTATGTATTTTACGACATATTGTGATCCAAGATGAAATGCAATGGATATGAAGAAACAGAATAAAACGGTAAGCACTTCGGTAATAGTATGTTTTACTTCAATCATGAACACTGCAATTTTATATGTATTTTGAAAAGAAAAAGTGAATTTTCATTAGACGTACATAATAACTAAAGCACGGACCTCGTTGCCTTTTCATTGCCTGCTGCCACGATACAAGTTGTCTGCACAAGGGCTATACCGAGAGTCTGACGTCACGTCTACATCACTTGCGAAGGGTACGGGCGCATTCTCAATACGTACAGCAGTTGGTCGAGCACGTTTAGACCGTGCAGAGTTGTAAACAAGAGTGCCAGTAATGTCAAATGTAAAGAAACAGAAGTTGTTACAATATGTGGAGGAATTTGGGAGTAAATACATTTTGCAAAGTATGTCATATACAGTTTAAAAGCCACAGAAAAATTTTCATCCAGAAGCACAATTGATACTGTCTTTGAGACTGCTATGCATATTTTGTGGCCTGATGGGATACAAAGAGAAAATGTCCTTTTTGTGACCGATGCTGTAGCATACATGTTAAAAGCAACCAAATCCGGACTAGATATCCAAACCTGCTACATTTAACTTGCTTGGACCATGGTCTGCATAGGGTAGCTGAAGAAATTAGGTCGTTATTCCCTGATATTGACAGCTTAATCTCCAATGGGAAGAAAATCTTTTTGAAGTCCTCGTCTCGAAAAGAAGCAATTCAAAAATATCATACCATGAATTTCTTTGCCACCACAGCCCATTTTTACTTGGTGGCGAACTTGGTTGAAGGCGGCATTGTACTATTGTGAACACTACAAGGAATTCCGTGGTGTAATACAAACATTTGATGATGAAGCGAGTACGTCAATGAAGGTTGCAAAGTCGTTGTTTTCGGAACCACTATGAAGGTCTGTTGTATATACAAGATGTTTACAAAGATGTGCCCACAACAATAAAACAACTAGAATAGTCAACCCTCGAAATGTCCAGTGGCCTCCAACTCGTAGAACATTTGTACCAAAGTCTGTATGAAGCAAAACCACATCCAAGTTTGGAACCAGTTAAGACGAAATTTGGGAACGTGTTGAAAAAGAACTGTGGATTTTCAGCAATGTGTGAAATAAGAGATATTTTGTCTGTTAATGGCGAGCCCCCAGATGATACGTGTGACAGCTGATATTTTCGTTTCTCACCATTCACGTCTTGCGATGTGGAACGCAAATTTTCTCAGTTCAAAATGTTTCTAAGTGATGGGCGAAGAGGTTTTTCCTTCGACACTTTACGGAAATGTATTGTTCTTTATTGTAATGGAACTGTGGACGCATCAATAGGTGAATCATAAATGAAAACTGTTGTACGGTATTGCATTCTATTAGTAATATAAAGTTATTAAAGTTGTAAGGATGTGTTACAATGCGTTTATTTAGAACAACGCTGTCATGTAAAGAAGGTGCAACTTTGTCCTTCACCGCACTGAACCTGTACAACGGAGGGAACGTCCGTATCTTCCCCTCCCATCACACAACAAGCTAGGCATACACCACACTATCCAAGCGCAGGTAACTTATGAACGCGGGCAATGAAGACCGTGCTTTAATTATAACACACAAATATCACTACGGAACAAAGTAGTAATTACAGCAGTTTCATCTGAAAGTTTATCATGTCTGAACAGCTGACAGCTAAAATCAGCTGTTAGCTCTGCCGATACTGGGGACATGGTTGGATTCATTGAGAACTAGACCTCCCTGAGCTTGATTTTAGTACCAACAACATCAAAGGTGCCGACAAGAGTTATCTCTACTGTATCTTCTTTATACTGTGCTCCGAGAATCATGGACGAATTTATCGATAGCTGATCCGTGCGATACGATGTAGTGAACGCGGTTACATAACAATTATAGCAAAGATTGTTATTCTCCGATGAGTGCGATACGATGCAGTGAACGCGGTTACGTAACAATTACAGCAAAGATTCTTATTCTCCGATGAGTGCGATACGATGGAGTGAACCAGAGCCTTCTTTAGTTATTGTCGGACCATCGGATCTATGCCCCTTCAGCGCTGTCGTCGTTCTTGGAAAAGTTAACGCCTCTACTCGTCCCATTCCACCCGTTTCTCTCCCACTACGTCAAACAGCAGGCCACGAACCTTGCCGAATAGGGATGTTGCCAAACTTCCGTCAAACAGTGTCACGTCTCTTGAATATTGATTATAATACTGTAAGGTTAATTATTACTTATTCATAATTTAATTTAAGTACGTCTAATGACGCTGATTGACTTATGCAAAATGCTATTACTTGCTTAATAATATTTCTTTCACCACTCCGTGCTACAGTATTCATGTTGAGTTGACAACACTGGACTGCAAGTGCAAATAAACTGTCCCGCAACAAGGCTCAAAATTGTGAGTAGTGGGGGAGAGAAAGAGGGAGGGATAGAAAAGAGAGGAATAGGAATGCAGGGAGAGAAATGAATTGCCGAGGCTGAAAAGGAATTAAGGTTCAGTTCGCATATCTTATGGGGGCACAGATCCGATGATCGGACTATACAAGCCGGAGCGTGGGTAGGCTTGGCAACGCAGAGTGAAGGCGGTCGGAGGCGAAATAAAGGCATAACGTTTGACGTTTTAGTGCTTTGATTTCGTTGTCACATGTACATTTTCGACATTAATCGATACAAAACTAAGTGTATATGATCAAGATTCAGTGTTTTGTTGTACGTAATTTATTACGGAATCCGAAATGGTAGGCTATTTTATTTGAATTTCAGCATACCGCGTAAGTACTTGCATACAGCCACTTATAACTTCAAAAAAATTAAAATCATACCTGTTTTCAATTGATGGTACAAGGGTAAATAAATAAATAAATACTTAAAGAAATGTTACTTCTACCAAAAATAAATAAAATAACGACGTACTTTCGCAATACCCTATTCAAATCAATTAACCATTATGAGGCTATTAAATTGACAATGTTAAGTCGCTTTATGTTGTTTCACCTCTGACGTGAAAGGTCTAGAATATCATACAGGCCTACATTTTAATTCCATGTGATCTGTCTTGCTTTTCAATAAATATTTCGGATACCCAGGAAGCCAGTTTTAGTTTGAACCTCGCCAGTCATCATAACAATATTGTTATCCTAAATTATTTGTTATAAATTTTTAAAAAATATAATTTTAAATAGGCCAAGGCAAAGTATAAAGGTCTATGAAAAAGTTAAGAAAAATACCTTCAACATGAGTAACAAAACACATCTTTATCTATTAAGTACTGAATGTGCCAATTAGGGTAAACTTGGTGAACTTTAAATCCTGTAGGCCTAAATACGAAGTGAAAAGTAACATGTTTATAAGTAATTTTACAAAAGGGATAATATTAATAAATAAACCTTGACAAATTATAGATAGTTCGGGCGTATAGCAGGCATTCCGAATCTTCAAAACTGCAACTTATTTTATGGGATCGCAAAACAGCTGTTTACAATGAACTTGAAAATCAACGGCGTAATTTTATTGATATAGCAGGTGAGACCCAACAATTTGGCTAGAATTCTGATACATCATAAACCACAAATAAGACTATAAAAATGTAGTTAATACGATATTTAATATTTACTTTGTCATCACTAACCGTAAAAATCTCCAAACACTGCAACCATTTTTTTTTTCATTTATTGTCTTGATTTTATCGCCAACACGCACTTAGTTTATAATACATCAATAATGAACGTTTGGAACGACCGCGAACATAATTCCATCGACACACACTTATATTGTAACATTAATTTACATTGAAAATCGGCATTAGCACAAACACGTGTCCTGTATGGTCGGCGTCCGGCTGACAGTTAATTACATTGCAGGGTTGCCAGATTGGTACAACTAAAAGTAGCGAAAGCTCGCTGAAAAAGTAGCCCAATATGAATATCAGATTTATATTTCGCGGATTATATATGTTTAACTGAATCGGAATGTTTTTTTTAAGTCTCCTTTATGAGCACTTATTTGAACTTTATAAACTTTACAATCTAATGCTGTCGAATTTCTCATCCTGAAGCCACTTTGAGAATGAAGTATCATTTAACCATTGGCTATTAAACGTTTTGGTATAAGTTACTTCTCCCACTTTCCTATTTTCAGCAATTACAGAACGAAATAATAAATATTTCCATTTTCAGTATAATCACAAAACAAAATAAATGTATAAAACGTTATTCCCTATAACAATTTAAAAATGTTACTGTATATCACTTCAATAACAAACACAGTTTTCTTAAAATTATTTCTCTATAGGACTCAGAATTCAATAATAATTAGCCTACATTATAATTAGGGTACAAAAAATGTCAAAAAAGTAATTCTCTATTATAACTTAAAAACTGTATATTACTTTTACAACAGATCCTAGTTCCTAATTTAAGATTATTGTAATAAACTACATCGGCATTCACAAAAATACTAACGCTTGAAGTGAAGGAAAAACAGCAACTGATTATTATCTGACTGCAGGTTGCACTTCGCCACTGCATTTCTGCTGGCACTGGTCATGATGAAACGAGAAAATCCCCTTACACTGGCTTGGTTATGTGACATTGTGCAATATACTGTATGTATTTCGCATAGGTACTTCGTTTCTCGTGGTTAAGGTTGTGGTAGAATAAGGCGAAACGTACACTGTAAAAGGTTTTTTCCACGGAGTGTAAGACTATTATAACACCTATTATTATTAATTTTTCACAAATTCAAATCGGAAAAAAATAGCCCCGAAAATTTTTGAGTAGCCCAAAAAGTCGCAAGTAGCCCAATGGTAAAAATCAATAGCCAATTCAAATTTCATGTAGGCCAATTGGCTACTTGTAGCCCAATCTGGCAACCCTGTTACAGTGTTGCCGACGTATGGCTCCGGCTTGTAACTGAAGGCTCTGTTAGTAGCCATACACTCCGATATAAGAGCGAGAAAATGTTCAGATTTGATCAGTGTGCACAGTGTGTCTCGCAGTCGTGTCATTCAAGAAGGCATGGACGCCGGCATAATGCTTGATCTCTGTAAAAAATCTTTGCTACTGTTGAATCAACTAAAGCTCAGTTGCAGGAAGCATGCAGATATCTGCACAATGTGTTTTTTTTTTTTCGTCTGGAGTTATTTAAAATTCAAACACACCAACATACTTCAGTGTGTTGTGCGTGGGAAGTGTTCGCATCCGAGTGACCTGAAAAGCTTGAAGTCAGTAGGCCTACAGTGCTGAGGAACTATGCAACTGCGAGGTGTGTGTATGCACGAGTGTGTGGTTTTTTTGTATGTGTTTATGTACCTTAGAAGCGATGAATGCCAGTATATCGTCAGGGTGATTTATGTGAAAAAGTCTCCTCTCTGATATATATATATATATATATATATATATATATATATATGTGAGAAACCATGTAGTTAATCATATGAGCTAGAAGGAATGGAAATGTGATGCATGAGCAGCGTTTCTGTTATATGGGATATATTGAAAGTCGCGCATGCTTACAAACAGGCAGTGGCGGTTCCTCGGGGGAGGGAAGGGAGGAACGTCCTCCTCACATTTTCTTCTTTTGAAAGTAAATACCAAATTAAATATATGCCTTGAAATTCGAGGAAGATTCGATAATTTTTAAGTTCACAGCTATAAGAAAAACTCGGTTGATCGAGTTTTAAACGACGCGCGCTCATGTGCTGTAGAAAACTGTGAGAAAGATGCGAGATTATCTGTGTTGAGGAAAGGCACTCCATTCCTCCTCTACTGCAGTTAACACACACAGACAACAGCGCATTAGCGGCCAGAGAAAGAAGCAGAGTTTTAAAGCAAGTAAATGAACGGATAGGGAGGAGATCCTCCTCTGAATCAGCGCATGGGCGGGAAACAGAAATCGACTGGTCGTGCAGCAAGCTCGCTACCGCTGCCATCTAACGATCTTGCATTCAACCAGACTGTAACACATCTAGGAGGAGCCACAATAAAAACAGTTTTAATGCAAAGCTATGAAAGACACCACATACTCTTTTTTTTTTTTGAAATTATAAATAAAAAATATTATTCATTGCATTTTATATAGGCTACTATTCATGGTTTGAAACTTTCAAGGATATTTGAAAGTTAAAGTTGGGTTTATATAAAACAAAGAGGAAGTAGTTAGTTCTATGTTAGTATCGCAGATCTTTTTGGCACCTGAAATTCACTTCCATTCATTATCTACTAGACAGGGTAACAGCCAAGTTGTCAGTTTTGTACAAATATATTGAAATTGAAAGTAGATACTCCAAACTGCATTATTTTTAACGTAAGAAAAATTAATCGGCCACCGGCAGCTTTGAACAATAATGGCAGTATGACTTTACAAGAACTGACATTCTTCAAAAGCATGTGATACTGAACTTGTAAAATGTACATGTGGCAACACAGACCACGTGGGTGGGTGCAGTGTTCTCGCTTTCCTCAGATTTATCCCATTCCTATATCCGTAAAACGGTTCCGATTACGTGTTAGTAGCTAGTCTCTTCCAACACGTGTGATGCTGTAGTGTCCTCGAAAAATGCTGCGAAGTTGTGAATTTCCTTGTAATTGTTAATTTGCGCAATTATTCAACAATGAATGGAAATGAAAACATAATATTTTTTGGAAAATTTAGGAAACTCAGTTTACAAGAACAGATTATTGCTATACAGAAGGGAAGGCCAACCCCAACACTACCTGGTCTTACATGTATGCATGTAGGCTAATTTGTAGCATGTTTCATTCAAGAAGGTGTCATTTCGTGCTGTTAACTTCTTTCCTCCTCTTAAGAAATACGCAGGAGCCGCCACTGCAAACAGGCAACAAGTCATTCTGCTATGACGTGAGTAACTTATGGTGTGCAGTGCACATAATGGTGGGAAGGGATTCTTATACAATGTGTGTATGGATTGTCATACTTCACGCGGACTCGACATCCAGACAAAAGCTTGTGCGGGAACAGAGGAGATAGGCCTATGATCCCGTGTCTATTAGGAATTTCTTGTTTGTCCTCTTATCCACTATAAACAGGCAGTCGGAATTTATAGAGCAGTCTTTCGCCCACTGTTGGTGTTAGCTGCAGGATGGTGTGCAAACCGATGGTGGTACCAGCAGAATGTGCTGGCTGGAGAAATGTGGCAGTAGATACATGAGCAGAAAATGGATTTATATGGACTAAAAATGTATGAAATATGTAAATATGTAAGTACTTATTTTTATCAAAATATGGACTTAAAATTATTTTTAAAAATGATATTAATACAGTTCAGTCAAACTAAAAATGAATATAATTAACGTATCTTATCTTTCATTGTACTATTCTGTTATGTGAATATGTTTGAATCCAATTAATCTGGTCCCATTTTTTAAGTGAGACAGAGAATGGGCATGGTTGAAGTATGGTTATTAAACATGAAAATTATAGAGAAAAAAATGTGCGCTTGTAATAAGGATACAAACTGCATTAATATGACTACATTAGTCCAGACAGTTAGGCACCAATATCAGTAAAGTCATGTTGTAGAAGAGTCTATGTGCTTTGAGTTCTGTGTATAAGGCTCGCCGTATATTGTCTATGTATAGGCCTATAACTTAATGTAGTTGATTTCTCGTGATTATTACACCTGTACTAAATGTTCATACTTCAGTGTAACATTATTACCATCTATCGACAAGCTTGGAAAATTGAGATAAAAGTTGTCATATCAAACTGAAATAAATTTGCTTCTGCTCAGCTCAGTTTCCGTCAATTAATTAGGGGGAAGTCTTGCAGTACCGACCGCTTAAGGTTTTTGGGTTATAAATAAGAAAACATTCAACTTTTTGACACACTCTTTTGATATAATGTAAGTACATATATTATTGAACTCAATGGTAATTACAAAAAAAAAATCAGAAATTAATATTAATACAAAACATAAACAAATTAAATGTCCATAAAATCGATACAATCAGAAAATTGGCAGGCAGTACCGGTCACACATTACTTTTGACAAAAATCACATTCATACGTGTCAGATGTCTCAGGAATGCTGGCACAAGCTTCGTGAGCCCACATTTGGCATGAAGAACATTGGATCCAATCTTCGTCATGAGATTCCCCGCAAAAAATGCATGTAGTTTCCTCCTTTTCGTCATTTTTCTTAGTTGTCTTTCTTGAGCTTTTTGGGAAGAATTTTCCTGATAAGGGGCGTTTCCCACGCTCTAGGCTCTTGACTTCTCTCTTCAGCTTTTCATTATTTTTTTCTTCTAGATATGTCTTGTAAGGACTGGATGTCAAAACCTCACTTCTTTCAGATATTCGGCGTCAACTAACTTCTCGCTTCTTACTGGCATCCGGAATTGGTCTGAGCTGCTGAATTGTTTCCTTTACAACAGTGGTATCATTAGGCCTATCAGTAGGAGTAGGCCTATTAGGACTAGTCTCATGAAGTAAACTTGCCTTAGGTGCAGAAGTCATGTCAGGGAATGGAAGCATAGGCCTAACTGTTGGGCTCTCAGTTTGATCCACGTTCGATTGAGCTTCACCTATGCTCTCTTTGGGAGCACCAATGAGGAGTCTTTCATTCATGCGTTGTCGAGGAAATATGAAAAATGGTGGAATGTACTGACCCCCAGCATTCATACAGAATAGTACAGTAAGACTTCTTTCCCTTTCAGCCGAAGTCAGTTTACCCACTTGACAGTTCTGTTTCAGCGAAATAACTTTGAAATGTTTTTGTACAGTAGTGACACTAGTTTCGTCACAGTTATAAATTTTATAGGGTGTGAATTCATATTTTTCCATTAGATTTGTAAGACTCTCAAAGAATCGATTGACTTGTGGCTTGTTAAACCTAATTGATCTATTAAGGCTTGTCGATTCAGGAGTTCGGAGAGACAAATTCGGGTGCCGTTTCATGAAATCAAAATAAAATTGCTTACCAGAAGTCTTTTTGTCACGGTTGAATTGATGAGGAATTTTTAAGGCCTCAGCAAGTTGAAAAGCTAGATTCAAAAACTCTTTCCTTGTGAGTGGTAGTAATCTATCAGATAGATCTTTCACATGATTCAATAGAACTCCTTCGAATTCGGCATTGAACGTGGGTTTAAAACGGCCAAGTGCAGGAGTGAATGTAATTTCCTTACCTCCTTTTATGGCAGAAACACGATCAATCAACGTATTTTTGGGGATATTGTATATTTCAGCAGCTTTGCGGATAGAAAGTTGGCCTGTTAACACATTCTCTACAGCTTGTTTCATAGAATCTGGATGCCATTTTCCTTTGGAAGGTCTTCTTATCACTGGAGGCTTCATGAACGTCCTATAAATATATTAAACGAACATAACTTACATGTAAGAATATGACCGGTACCGCAAGATCAAGAGGTGACCGGTACTGGCTGATACACAGCGAAACATATAATATTTTTTTCTATAGCACCATTATGTTATGTAACATGGATCATGCACAAAAGTAATTCATAAATCATGACTAAATCGAATGAAACAAGATTTATAACGATACTTCCCAAATTGCCTTGGTGTCAGTCAATTTAGATTTAGTCGATTCGCGCCACAGCAAACAGAAAAGTCTTTCAACGGACTTTGTTAACGAATGAATGTAGATTTAAGTTTGGATTATTTACCAGTGATTATTGACTGTTAGAAGTAACGTACACTACATTTCGCGTCCTGCTAATTGTTGTCGGTATTTAAATACACACATTGACCGGTACTGTATGCTGACCGGCGCTGCAAGACGTCCCCCTACCCTTTTCTTTCAGTTGTGATGGATGTGATCTCACTCATTGGGCTTACAAGCACATGGTGACACATACGAAATAACACTTCATCAGAGGTAAACTGAAGAGACGACTTGGAATGTAATTTGTCTAACAGTGCCAGTGAAGCATATATTTCACACTTTACATTCAGTAGACCAAAGTAGAGTTCCACGCCGAAACTTTTGGTATAAAGCGTCATGGCATGGACTGGCGATATGAAATGCGAGTTGGTTCGAATTTTCACATGAAGTTCAACTAGTCTGTGAAAATGGTTCTAACCGAAAAATGCAAAGAAATAATTTGTAATATAATCTGGACTCAAAAACTAGGTTGACTGCATGGGAGATCATGTTATTGACTACACATTATCCTCAATACTGTCTACACCTGTGGAGTAACGGTCAGCGCGTCTGGCTGCGAAACCAGGTGGCCCGGGTTCGAATCCCAGTCGGGGCAAGTTACCTGGTTGAGGTTTTTTCCGGGGTTTTCCTCAACCCAATATGAGCAAATGTTGGGTAACTTTCGGTGCTGGACCCTGGACTCATTTCACTGGCATTATCACCTTCATATCGTTCAGATGCTAAATAACCTATATGTTGATACAGCGTCGTAAAATAATCCAATAAAATAATAAAATAAATCCTCAATACTGGTTTTATAACCTTCCAGATAAGTTGGCATTAGGCTAGCAGTCAGCCCTTAGGTGTTGCCATTATTATTATTGTTATTATTATTATTATTTATATATTATTTTGACCGAAGTACATATGATATTTCCATTCAGATATTCTGCGTCATCATACGATGAAACAGTATTGGAACAGAGAAAATTCTATCCGGCACCGGGATTTGAACCCGGGTTTTCAGCTCTACTTGCTGATGCTTTGTCCACTAAGCCACGCCAGATACCCATCTCGGTGTCGGACAGAATCGTCTCAGTTTGTTCCAACTCTTGGGTTCCCTCTAGTGGCCGCTCTCTGCACTACGTCATAGATGTCTATGAACGTAGGACTGAAGTCCACACATGTGCTGAGGTGCACTCGTTATGAGTAAAGCATCAGCACGTAGAGCCGAAAACCCGGGTTCAAATCCCGGTGCCGGAGAGAGTTTTTCTCCGTTCCAATACTCTTTCATCGTATGATGACACAGAATATCTGCATGGAAATATCATATGTACTTCGGTACATTAAAACTATATATATATGATATGCGTAAATCACTTCGTGATTTAAGACGGCGCTTATTCCGTCGGATCCCGGCCAACTAGTCACTCATAACGAGTGCACCTCAGCACATGTGTGGACTTCAGTCCTACGTTCATAGACATCTATGACGTAGTGCAGAGGGCGGCCACTAGAGGGAACCCAAGAGTTGGAACTTAAACTGAGACGATTCTGTCCGACGCCGGGGTGGTATCCGGTGTGGCTTAGTGGATAAAGCATCAGCACGTAGAGCTGAAAACCCGGGTTCAAATCCCGATGCTGGAGAGAATTTTTCTCCGTTCCAATACTCTTTCATCGTATTGTTATTACTGTTATTATACTATCAGCCTGTTGAAGTCGAGAGTTCTTAGTCTTACTTACCACCATGTCCTTCTTACGTTTTATGAACCATTATCTTTTGTTTTTGTAACTAATATAATATTATGAGTTCAGGAGCAGACGATCATCACCTAAACAGCTGCTGAGTAACATTTAGCCAGGCAGCTATGTTCTGTTTGAAAACTTAGCTCAACCTTGGATTTATTCTGAGCGATATTTTGTTCTGTACTTTGTTTTATACAAGCAGCATATAACATTTCGTTTTGAATTATAATTTCTGAGATATGATTGTAGTTGTTCGACGTGCTTATCATGTACATGCAGTACGTAGTGCCGATCATTGACAAGCAAAACAGTGACAGTAATGAAAGAGATGGAAGAGCTTAGAAGGGTATTGTTTAGACTTCTGATAATATTGTTGATGTCCAGGTAATGATACGGATTACCATCTAATTGTACACGAGAGACTTAGTGAAGGTTCAGTTCAATTTGGAAGTCTTTCAGAGTTATTAAGAATACTGTAAGTTAGTATAATTAAGGTATCTAGATTTCCAAGTCCCACAATTGGGACGTCTTGAAAAATGTGATAGATACAGGTAGCAAATGAATTGTGAACTTTTTACGAAGGGGATCCAGGAAATAACGACCGTTTTGTTGTAATAATTAAAAAATATATATTTATTTGAAAAAAACAAAGTCTGTTACATAACTGAAGCTTCCTTTACTTCTCTACATAATCACCACCTACATTTAAACATTTGTCGTATATGTTCACTAGCTTTAGAATTCCCGTGTTATACTCCTCTGCCGCCACTTCATTAAGCCAGGTGTTCACTATCTTCTTCAACTCTTCATCACTTCCAAAACGCGTACCACCCAGAAAGTCTTTCAGCTTAGTGAAAAGGTGAAAATCGCTAGGAGCAAGGTCTGGACAATAGGGCGGATGATCAAAGATTTCCCAACCGAATTGATCCAGCAATTCTCGAGTTGAAGCAGCAGTGTGCGGGCGGGCGTTGTCGTGAAGAAGCACAACTCCTCTCGAAAGCATTCCTCGCCTTTTGTTTTGGATGGCTCGCCGTAGTTTTCGTAAAGTCTCACAATAACAATTTGCATTGATCGTAGTGCCTTTTGGCATGAAATTCAACAAAAGAACACCTTTGCGATCCCAAAAGACAGTAGCCATGACTTTTTGTGTTGAGAGAGTCTGTTTGAATTTTCTCGGTTTCTTGGGTGATGAGGGATGATGCCACTGACGTGATTGGCGCTTGGTCTCTGGGGTGTTGTGAGACACCCAGGTCTCATCACCAGTCACAATTTGATCAAGAAAGGCGTCTCCATCTGTGTGATATCGCATCAAGAATGTCAATGCTGAGGCCATTCTCTGAGTTTTGTGTTGGTCACTCAGTTGCCGTGGAACCCATCGTGCACAGATTTTGTGGTAGCCAAGATGTTGCGACACAATTTCACCAAGCAAAGAACGAGAAATGTCAGGAAAGGCAATATGCAATTCGTCGAGTGATGTGCGCCTGTCTTGCAAGATTCTGTCGTTCACTTTAGTCTTCAGATCTTCTGTGATGAGTGATGGGCGTCCGAGTCGAGTTTCATCGTGGACATTTGTTCGCCCATTGTTGGACATTTCGCACCATTTTCTCACATTTCTTTCATTCATTACAGTATCACCATACACTTCTTTCAATTGCCGGTAAATTCCTGCAGGCTTCAAATGTCGGGCATCCCAAAATCGAATCACACTCCTCACCTCACAGTCGGCGGGATTATCAATCACGTCGTTCATTTTGAAGTAACACAAAATGCACAATGGCGACTTGTTGCAACCAGTACTCACAACATTATGAGAACACATGTTAAGGAAGCCAGTTCACCTTCAAACAAGGAAGGGGAGTCAGCTGCGCGGCGGGTATGCGCGAACGGTCGTTATTTCCTGGATCCCCCTCGTATTATAAATTTACGTGAGAAATGGAAATATTCAATAATAAAAACGGAATGGCTATAAAAAAACACATTGTAATACATGAATAAAGTAACATAAAAACACAAAATTGTTGTAATATACATATTAAAAATGACTGCATGCGATGCATAGATCATTTGAGAATGGAGTCAGTGAATCTGTGCGATTGAGATTTTCATTATACCTAATTTGTGTCTGATGTGGTTGCTTTCTTGTCTTTCGTCTTGAGTATGGCTGCTCTTATTTTGCTCTCCATATGACTCTAGCTCTTTGATTTGCCATGTGGTTGGCAGTGTTGCCAACAGTTGTTCATATAATCCCGCTAGATGGGTTTCGAAAACCCGCGATTTTCTAACAAATATCTCTAGATTTTAATGTATACTTATTATTCAATAATAATAATAACAAATAATAATAATAATAATAATAATAATAATAATAACGGTCAAGATAGAGCACACACCCGCCAATGTAACGAATACTGCACACTATTATCATTGCCAATGTGGCGCTATAAAGCAATTTTGAACACTTCTGTCACAGACACAACATATTTAAATTCTTATTGCACGATATGTTACCATTAAAACCCAAAATTCGACAAAACCAGTTTCAACTAGTAAAAACTAGTTTTAAAATACAGATAGATACAAAGCGAATTTTCGTAAGATCTAGAATCAATGACAGGTCAGGTTTGGTTTGTTTAGGTTTTTTTAGGCTTTTACAAAACAAAAACCTAAACAAACCAAAACTAACCTGTCACTGATTCTAGATCATACGAAAACTCACTTTATGTCTAGCTTTATTTGCTTAAACTAGTTTTTACTAGTTGAAACTGGTTTTGACGGATTTCGGGTTTTAACGGTTACATTATAATATGAAATGATCACTACATTAACATATCCATTATTTCACAAAACACACACTGAACAAATTAAATGTAATTATGAAAGGCGTTATAATGCTAATATGAATTTCATTTCAGAAATTTGAGATTAAAAACCGCTAGTATTCCCGCTAAGCGGGATAATATAATTTTACCCGCGAGACGGTTATCCAAAAGCTAGATTTAACGGGAAAACCGCTGAATTGGCAACACTCTGTGTTGGTTAGGTTACCTCTGTTGAGGAGACGGGAGAAGTGTTTTTCCCAACGAGCTCTCTTTCTAGAGCGCTTTCAGAATAAGAACGCATATAAGGCGGAGCTAGTTCAGGCCGGTCTATGTCGACTAGCCAGTGACAGTGAAGCGGTGTTGCCTAGTTAAATCGTCGCGAAGTCTCGCTGAAGCGTCGCGTATTAGTTTCTTTCTTGCGCGCACAATATTTATGGCTAGGAATGAATTTTAAGCTGTGCCGTTCGATAGAGTTACACTGTATAAGTTCAACTGTATAAGAATGGCAATTGTATGTCAACTGGTTCGCGTGTTATCGCTTTAAGACTAAACAGAGATATCAAACCTACAGCATACAACATATTTTGCTCTGAATTCCGTCTCTGTAAACGAAGATAGAATCTGTTTATTTTCAAATTCAGATGTGGACTGTTTTCTCTTGTGTGATGCGTAACTTACCGTAACAATGTCTCTTGAAGGGATTGCAATTGGCTCTGGTGTTTCATCTGTTATACGCAAAGGGATAGTCCAACACTCACAAGCGAGGAGTATGGTATTTTTGTACATAATTTTTTTCAGTGCGTGTCAGTTCTTCACAAACAAAGAATCTGACTGCAGAGACGTGTGGTTTAGAAGTGCATACGTTATCTCATATTCTCGGACAGGACAAAGAGACAATTAAAATAGGTGGTATACTTGAATTTACCTCTCCTGGAAAATAACGCAAAACAAACGTGTTAATTATTTGTACAATTTTCAGAACCGTGTATTACTTCGTCGTACGATATTTTAAATACTTTAGTAGTATGTGTTAGCAGTGCCATTGTAATAGAACGTGGAAAGAAGAAGAAAGCTGAGAATAATCATAGATACGATTTTCACTTTTCATTGGAATATTATACATGGTATAAGACGAAATATTGCATAAACATGATATATTTGGATGATATTATAAACATAAACACTCCTGCCTCTTTTTTCATGAATTATACGAAGAGCATTAACAACACTTCCTTAAGAGCATTAGAAAACTTTATAAAATGAAGCACATTAACTACATTTCACTTTTAAAATAAATACAAGCATGCTAGGAACGAGGAGATTTTATAATTCCAAAACTCAATTTTTATTTTAAAAACTTTTCGTTACATATATTACACTTTATACGATTTTTTCTAATATACAATTTTATCTTCAATGTATTAACGATATTATTGGATTACGGTTTTCATATTCGCTTCTATACAACTACCTTCACTCGTAGGTTTATATTGCCACAGGCCAGAGTGATAGAACATAGAATCCTGGACTTCTAGGTAGGTATAAGCTAGAGGATTAAATTAACTTAGATAGGCTTGATTTAATAAAGTAAAAGGAAGTAATCTTCAGTTTCAATATAAGTACTGAATTAGGCCTACATATGAACAGATATGCTTATATTCTTACAGCCGGATTCTTAGCCAGAATATGGAACACTGGACCTCTAGATATGTAAAAATTATATGATAAAATAAAATTAGATAGACTTAGTTTATCAGAGAAAAATAAAATAACCTACAGTTCCAGTATGAGTACTGAATTATGTATGAAGACACATTATGATTACGTTGCATTATAGCCAGATTCGTAACCAGAATGTAGAACCCTGGACCCCTAGGTACATGTATAAGCTACAGAATTAAATTAAATTATATAGGCTTCATTTAACGGAGGAAAAATAAAATACTTTCCAACTTCAATACTAAATTACGTATCTACAGATATGTTTTCGTTTTGTTATCGCTAGATTCTTAGGCTGCCCCTACAAACAAACTGTACGTTATCTTTCCTCTGGAGAAATAAACAATAATAAATTCAGCTTTGCTGTACAAGGAAGTCTGAGTAAGAATTAAAACATTCTTTCTCTGACATTAGCAAAGTAAATTTCTACATATCTGTCACTTTATTTCGCAAGTCATTGACTCCAAGAGCTACTGATCTATGAAGCTAAGAAGTAATAAAAATAGAGATGAGAATTACTTCAGTAAGAGTAATTATGTTTAAACATTACACACAATGAAGAAACAGGTCTCGACCCGCTCGCGCAGCGAGAGAGCTGCAACTGATATGTTCTGTCCTTATCTGTTGTCTCTGTCTTCCACGTAGGGATGGCCGATATTTCACAAACCGATATTTTGTCACAGATAAACCTGTGACTGATGACGCGAAATATCTGTGACAAAATATCGCTATCGAAATCTGCTCCGTATTCAGTACTCTGTGACCGTTGCAACGTCTGCGACTGATATTTTCTCCTCTACGTCGTGGGTTTGCGCATGCGCATGATACAATAACAGCAATCGGGCGGTGGTATTTGATTATTTTTTCGTGACATTTTGTTCAATATTAGTTTTTTCAAAGTGATGATGTGTTGCAAAGTTATTAGCTGCATTATAATAATATAATCATGAATCTGACATTTTGTTTTCATATTTAGTCTGTATATATGCTTTATAAATATTTTATGTATTCCCCGAGATCTTCACATTTTCATACTACTGTGAATTTATATTAATGTGTAAGTATTTTCCACCCAATTTTTACGCAGTAACAATATTTATTTTTAGTTATACTATTAATTACAAACAGAATAGGCTAGTCACAGGAGCCTACATTATTTTAATAACTTTACCGTCCTGTACTTCTCTCATTTATGTATGATCCAGTTTTAATGTATAGCTCCAACACGAACCGTGCAGGGTAGTATTAATTAAAATAATTAAACTTAAAATAATTTTTTTTTGTAATAAGTTCTTTACCGGTATGTTGTTTATAGTTATTAACTCTTATGAAATCGCACAGTGCTTCCTAACATTGGTACTTGTGTGGGGTGTTATTTCAACCCAATTAATAGGCCTAATCAATGCTCTAAACTTGATATTTAGTGATTTTTATCTTGATATTGTTAAAATAGCCAACTTGCAAGTAATTTTCAACTTTTAAATATAATACTATGGGGTAGTTAGCAAAAATTGTCAATTTTATAAATTCCAAAAAGATTGACATCTAGCAGACACTGCTCCATCAAATCGTTCTCATTGCCCTTGCACACTTTTAAAATAGGCCTACACTTACACATAAATGGGATAATTAATTACATTTGAAAATAAGGGGCATCAAACGTAAATCATGTTAATTCACTCCGTGTCCCTGAACGTTATGTTCTTCCGAACTTTCGAAGCATTTCTCACAAGCCGACAACAGTATCTGGGCCTATATATTAATTAATTAAATTATAATTAATTAGTTTATAATTAAAACCGAACGAGACAAAACTGGCTAATATGATGGGCAACTTATTTGGCTAAACTAACTTTGAGATAGTTTCCTTCGTATTCCCCTTATACACCTTGCATATACGAATCTGTGACAGGTCAGGTTTGGTTGGTTTAAGCTTTTATTATGCCTAGACATATACGATCAACGACTAAACTAGCGTTTAGGTAGTTCCCTTCGTACTACGCATATACACCTTGCATATACGAATCTGTGACAGGTTAGCTTTGGTTAGTTTAGTATTTGTTATGCCCTGGATATACGATCAACTGCATCTCCACAAAAAATCAAAGTCGACGACTTTCACTTCCGAAATCACCGAAACTACCTCAGCGCTAGTTTAACCCAAGCAACTGTCTCTCCTCAAAAAAAAAAAAAATCCTTATAAATGCAAAGATTTTCACATCCGAAATCGCCGAAACTACTTCAACGCTAGTTTCACCATCTTATTATGAATGATATAGTGATTACACGATTAAATAATAATAACATTGGTTACCAATACTTCATCTTGTGTAAAATTCTGTCTGAACAACCGTTTTGTTTTGTAATTATTTTCCATTGTTTTTCCGAATACTTATGTTTCGTTAATTTTTATTATGACTCAGTATTATGATGTTAATGCACGACTTAAAATAATTTATCCATTATATTATATAGAATAAAAAGGATCAATTTTTAAAACGATTAGGATAATCACATAACCTCAATTTCTCCATACCCAACTACATTACAAAATTATCAATTGATTCTATATCTACAATCAATTACGATATAACGTCTTGGTATATGAGGCTAACTTTTTACATGTTACTGTTCAGTTAGATTAGTATTTATTTGTTAATGGTACATGTACATAAGTTATTTGTTGGATTTTCCCATATAAACCACCGATGGGTGGCGTGTATAGAGAAATCGTATTCACATTGCACTGCTCTTCAATATTTCCTGTTAATTTTTATCGGTGTGACAAAATATCGGTGTAATTCATGCATATTGTGCTTACTTATCGATATAAAATATCGGTGTGACAAAATCACAGGTAAAAGTCACAGATATTTAATTGTCACAGTCACAGTTGTCACAGATACTTGAAAATATCGTTTAAGCTCAACTCTACTTCCACGTCTCGTGCACCGTGCACTGTGTGACAACGTCGAACTGTTGCTAGCACTCAATTGGCTTAGGCCATATGCCTTCTTATTCTGAAACCGCTATAACCAAGGCTATCTCTAGTAAAGGCTGAGGCCTTAGACTTGGCAACGCCGCCTTCGCGGTCGGCCGACGTGCTGTTCTTAGAGAGAGTCTTATCTAAACACGATGGACTGAATGAAGCTGAACTCTTTAGCGATTTAAATATCACATTTCATAATAACGAAATATTATACTGAATATTGCTTTTCTTCAGATTGTGTTCTAATTAAAGAATATGTTTAACCTAATGAAATTAATCATGCATAATCATTTACAATGCATTTTATTAGCACTTAAGGGTTGTTTAAATCCCTAAACAAAACAAATACATTGAATACAATTCACATATTAAATCTTTAACATATTCTAACGCCTGGAGGGAAATATTCAAGACAGAATATTAAGTTTTTTTTTGTTGTTGTGTGTCTCAACAGATTGAGTTCTTTTCTTACAATAATTACTCAGAACTATATAGCTAATTGTTTTTTAGCCTTCTTCACAAACTTCAAACGATCGCTGTCGCAGAAGCATGATTCTTGAATTACATTGGATATTATTACGTCATTCTGGACTGCAATTTCACTTAAGTGGCGAACAACGTCTGTCTGATCACACACAGTCAAAAACCTGCTTTCATATTTAACTGATACAAGAGTTTGTGCAATCCCCACTACATGCTTCCCTATAGACAAAATTATGTAAGACGGCACCGAAAGCCGACCCCTGTTCAGTATTTGGAAATGCTCATCTTGGCAGTCATCATTATTAACTAAAAACTCAGTACAGTAAGTACAATTTACATTTGCAGCGAGCTTGAAACTTACGTAACCACATATGTACAAAAAGCCAGACTCATCAAACTGAATATTTGCAAGATAATTCCCTTCTAGAATCTCAAGAAACATTTCATGTTGTGGTACAGCAATAGTTTTACACTCTTTATCATTATCATTACGTTCACTAAGCTCTATGAAGATCTTTGAGAAGGTAACAGCCCCATATCTCGCGGAATGAAGACCAAGAACATGTTTAATTCTTTTTTTTTTTTCAGCTTCGAGAATTTGAGTAACTGATGAGACCGGAGGGAAAAAGACCTTTAGGGAGGCCGAGACGTAGATGGGAGGATAATATTAAAATGGATTTGAGGGAGGTGGGGTATGATGATAGAGATTGGATTAATCTTGCACAGGATAGGGACCGCTGGCGGGCTTATGTGAGGGCGGCAATGAACCTTCGGGTTCCTTAAAAGCCATTTGTAAGTAAGTAAGTAAGATATATTGTAATTACCTCCAGCAAGTTGCCTATACTGTCCAAATCTCTTTCCAAGTTATCACTTTCAAATTTCTCTGGTAACACATAGGATACATTAAACTCGCTAAGAGCATAAACTATTATTTCTTTTAAAACAAAGGTACAATGATACAGTGCATTGTAAGTATCAGATGTTAAACAGCCTGATCTAGAGAGTTTTCTTCAGCAAGCTCTTTCCACCGTGTAAGCCAGGAGAGGAAATTAGTTAAATAAATTAGCCTTTTGTCCTGAATGTCAGAGAATGGTTGTTGCAGTTCATTGAGTTTCAAAATATGAGTTAGAGGTCGCTTGGTGTTAACGATATACCACCACATTAATATGATTTTTACGAAATAAGCTGGACCTGTACATTCGTATTTATGAAGTGCTGAAACTGTAGTTTCATGAAATACATTAGCTACAAGAGACACTTTCTGACGTTCAAAAGTGTTTGGATACAAAGTCTTGTGACTTGACTTTGGAGCTGCCTTTATTAGTAAATTTGACTCTCTTTTGTACAACTCTATAATGTCCGTAAATTTTGCTTCATTAGTTTTGTTGAAATCATTGTTATTAACATCAATAACTTCGTTACTACAGGATTCCAAATCGGTCCAAAAAGGGACGTAAAATATCTTAGAAGGGTTTTTTTTTAGGTTAATCCAATTGTTTCTTATGTTCTTAAAAACATGTACACTGTCGTAAAGTACAAATGTTTTAAAGGGATTGCCTTCAACTTGGCAATAATACTTAGAATCTGAGCCTTTTGTTAACTCATTAAACATGACTCTGTTAACTCTATTATTATCGCTAATAACAGACAGAACGTTCAAACCACATAACTGAATCTGTTGTATTACACTTTTTGTAAATGCTGCTAGTTCAGATCCCTTTAATTGTTTTACTGGAATTAGTCTTACAACTTCCTTAAAGCTACCGAATGCAGAACTAACTAAGAAACAAACCACTGTCTTAGCAATTTTTTCCGTATCATTCGTTGCAACTCCAAATATACTTCCATTCTTGAAGTCTAAACTTTGTTTCACATGAATCTCATCTACCTGCAAATTTACGATTCTTTCGGTCGGTTTCAGACAATCCCTCAACCATATTTTTCAGGAAATTATTGGTTTCTACTTCCGTATTAGGAGATATAGAGAAGGCTGCAGATAATTTTTGTAAAACTTTGGCTGAGGCAGTGTCAAGATGTTATTTAACCTAATACCTTGGTAGCATTTTACAGATTGCATATAAATTAAAAATGCATTCAGGATTGTTGTGACATTGTACTTTGGATTTTTAAAAATGTTATTAAAAACTGATCATGGAGTAGACTGAGTTTTTAAATGCCTTATCAGAACTCTCATCCACACCGTTTTCTAACACAGACTTTAACTTTTCAAATAACTTATCTATCAAGTTAATTAAAAAAACTCTTATCATTATTAATGACATCATGAAAATTGTCACAGTATTTAAACGCCGCCTGTAACTGGCTCCATTCACTTAGAACTGAGTTCCTAAAAATAAGTTTGTTATCAGTAAGTACACTTGCATTAGGCATTATTCCACCGTTGACATGAACCTCAGTAGTAAGATCCTTATTTATTCTAATACTACTACCAACCTTGGGAATAGTTGTAAAATCTAATTTATATAAGATATAATAAACACTATCAGTTGTATGTACACGCCAGTCTTGCGAATAAGACAGAACCTTCGAACGCACATTTAATAAAAGGTTTTCATAGGAAGTAACTATATTT
Source organism: Periplaneta americana (assembly GCA_025594305.2). Classification (NCBI taxonomy): domain Eukaryota; kingdom Metazoa; phylum Arthropoda; class Insecta; order Blattodea; family Blattidae; genus Periplaneta; species Periplaneta americana. The sequence continues at coordinate 12,992,363 of JAJSOF020000042.1, forward strand.
TCCTCTTCAATTCGTCTTTTCTCGTCTTCTTCTGCAGTCTTCAGTCGCTTCTCCACTTCCTTTCTTCTTTCCTTCGGAGACTTTCTTTTCACACTCGTTAATGCTGAGGTAAGAAGGCAAGCCAGGAAACAGTTTTGGAACTGCACTTTCACTTAAAATAGGAGTTGCAAGTACACGTTCACATTGTTTTCCATCCTTATCAACATATTTTTCAACGGTAATTAAGTCGGAATCACGAAAATGTTTTATGCACACAATGCATCTGTCATTTGGTTTCCAATTGGCACGTGGAATAGCACGAGTCCATTCTTCTCTAAGTGCAATTTGTTTAGGAAATTTAAATGATCGAACATAGCCCTCCGTTTTAATTGACGAGGCATAATTGCTTTTACACCCGGGTACCACACAAGAACTAGGCATTTTCACATACGACACAAATATAATCTCCTACTTAGAACCGCTAATTTAACATTCTAATGACAAGCATCACAGATAACTTCCTTGCAATAAATGGCGCGAGTGACCGACTGTAGCACGTCGCTCCGACGTTGCCAATTTTCGCACGCCGCAGCCTTTTCTAGAGATAGCCTTGCTATAACTCGTTGGTTTTTCCCAAGATGCCATTGGGATCTCTGTGGCAGTGCTGGTTAATTTCTTCCAAGGGCAAGAAGGGCTCTGTTAGTGCCTCTTGAGCTTGGTCTTTTCTTTGTTATTCTATGAAGTTAGTTTCCTTTGTCTTTAGCACTTTTTTATATGGTTTCTCTTCTCTGCATAGAGATTTAGGTTTTCCTCGTAGACGTGTGACTATGCTCTGTGTAAGTTTGATCGCTTGTCTTCTGTTTGAAGCACTCAGCATCAAACCAAGGTTTGACTGTCCTTTGCCTCTGGCGGATGGGTGATGATTGTATAGTTTTCTGTTATTTTCAGAGCGGTATCCAGTTGGCCCTTTTTAAGGAGGGCTTACGCAACGAGCACAGAATGCATAGAGTAGACATGAACAGCTTTGATATGAAGCCGCTTTTGTGGACAGTCGCCATCATGATGCTACCAAAACATTGTGCCCCCGGTTAGCAAATGGGCAGTTGATTGTGATGTTGCACCGTTGTTTTAATTAATAAATGAACTAATTTCAATATGCCTACATGTGCTGCGTATGGCTGCACAAACAGGCTTTCAAAAAAAATTCCTGGAATAACTTTTCACAGGTAAATATGCATGTGTGAAATGTACTTATTACCGGTAGATAATGAATGATTTAGCCTAGGTTAGTCGGTTAGATTCGTATTGTTCACCTATTAGTTTGATTAAGAGAAAGGATTAGTGTATTGATATTATTGTAATTAATTTTTATAATCACTAAATCAGACTTACGCTTTGTAGACTTACCATTTACGAGCGAAGCTAACCTAACAACCCAAGTTGGAAGTTTGTGTCTCGTGCTATAGAAAATGGGTGTACCGAGGTTTCTCTTCAACCGAATGTATGTATTCGTTTGATGAAAAATAAATAGTGTATTAATATTATTGTAATTAATTTTTATAATCACTAAATCACACATGCTTTGCAGACTTATCATTTACGAGCGAAGCTAACCTAACAACCCATGTTGGAAGTTTGTGTCGCGTGCTGTAGAAAATGGGTGCACCGAGGTTTCTCTTCAACCGAATGCACGTATTCGTTTGATGAAGAAAAAGGAATAGTGTATTAATATTATTGTAATTAATTTTTATAATCACGAAATCAGACTTATGCTTTGCAGACTGAGTAGCTTCATTAACTCGGTCGTGATCTAACTTGACCCACTTGGTAATAAAACTTCACTTTTGTTCGCCGTTATAATCTAATTATATACTATAAACGAAGAACCTATCAAATATTATATGGTTAAGAGCATTCCTCTTTTTCTCTAAACAAAATCGGGACATCTAGGGCCTATGCGAAATACTGGCAAAAGGAAGAGAATGATAATTTGCGTTAAGAAGCAAGTTGCATTATTAAATTGAAGCAAATGGATCAACCTATAAAAGTAGTTATTATAGGCTAACATTTTTATTGGACTAGTAGCAAAATAAGGTCAAACTGTTATCTTCCTTTTTTATCATTATTGTTTGTTTAACCTTCCAGAGTACCTATTAAATACCATACTGCAATTTGAAGAGCTTTCAATATAAATAAGTATATATGTGATTTATCAATGACAGTTTTGCAATTTTTGCTAAAAATACGTGCCTAGCGATTCTGTATTACGAAACAAACAAGAAAGTGTGAGTCCTCCAGGAAATAGGGACATATGGAATCCCTATTATCATAAGATCTTCTATAACGTAATAGCTATTTTTCAATGTTTTGGTAGCAACAAGATAGCGCCAGGTCCATCAAACCGGCTTCACTCCGTCCAATGGTATTAAGATGTTAGTGTCTACTCTATGTATTCTGTGCTCGTTGGGCTTAAGCTTCGTCAATTGCTTGTTTTCTGGTTTCCAGTTGTGATCACTCCAGTTTGCTTGAGACTGTAGAGAACTCTACTTCTATTTTGTTGACTTTTCCTTTATTAGTGCAATTGTTGATTATAGCAGTAGATGTTTTCTTAGAATGGCAGCTGGTGAGGAAGAGAATACTTGTTGCATGACTCATGAAAATGCAGTCTTGTAGAGTCAGCTACTATGCCACATTGAATGAAAACATTAGTCACTTAACCAATCACAAGGCTCATAACATCTCAGTGCGTTGGATTACTGACACTGCCAGCCAGCCCCTCTTATTGGATGGAATGTGAGTGGCAGGCAAATTAGAAGCGAATGAGATGTAATAGCAACACCAGCAGTGGCAACTAACTGACTGAATTGCCAACTTTAGAGGTCATATCCCTTAAAAACATTACTATGAATCTAAGTCGAGACAAATCATAACATCTAGACAAAATTAGCATCTGAAGATGCCTTCAGAAAAGTCCGGGACAGAGGGCCTAAATTCGAAACTGTCCCAGAAAAATTGGGATAGATGGTTACCTTAGATAATAAAATAACTCAGAAGAATAAAGCTAGGTTTAAAAAAGGACCAAACTGAAGAGTGAGCAAGCATTAATAGAATTATTTTTTCATACATGAGAACATTGATATAGATGGAGATATCACAGGAAGGGCGTGAGTTATATGCAGTTTGTAGTCACCTTGTGAATGCATTTATAAAAATATTGTTGATAACGTTTAATAACTTTGCACAATACATATGGATTTATAAGTCTATAAATATATAATTATATTCATATAATAATATATTAAATAAATAAATAATTTACTAGCATTGAATAAATAAATCAAATTAATAAAAACGAGTTTCCTAAAGAATTCCCTTCACTATAGCGGGTTTATTTATTGCACACTATTATTTATTGTAAATATTTTAAGTACAGAAAATATTATTCCATTCATCTCAACTAGTAATGACTTTCTAATGGGGACTGTTTTGAGGGGGAAGATTCTTAGAGTGTTAAATATGAAATATATCAGAATATTCTTATGAGATTTATAAAAGTGAAAACAGTTACATAATTTATGTTGGACAACCATAAGGTTGGTTATTATTAATGTTAGGTTCCTTTGAAGTGTTGAATAATCTCAGTTTTTGCCATTTTCTTCGCTAATAAAATATCATATTGGAAAAGACATTTTCACACATGGTATGGAATATAAATAAGTTTCATTTACAAATTATTTCCAAAATAAGCATTATCCAATCTGAAAATCTGATAGCTCTTGTTTCATATTCATTAATTACAAGAGAATTTAAATCGAACAATTTTTTATTGTATTGTATTGTATTGTATTTATTAACATTCCATGGTATTCATACATGCTTACAGCTAGAATATGGAACAAGTCAAAAAACTTAATACTATTATAAAATCTTAATTTATAGTCACTGTCTAGATGAAATATATACAGACGAGATTTACAATATAGTCTACTAGTACAACACATAGTTTTAGTATCAATTTCATGAAGTGTTATTGAATGTCATGAATTCACCTACAGAATAGAAGGCGTGAGAAATTAGGTACATCTTTAATTTGGCCCTAAATAATTTTATGTTTTGAGTTTCATTTTTTATATCGATAGGGAGGCTATTAAAAATTTGTACTGCCATATAACGCACTCCTTTTTGATAGCACAATAGACTTGCCGATGGAGTGTGAAAGTCATTGTTTTGCCGTGTATTTATGCTATGAACTGTTGAATTAGTTACAAAGTTTTCACGATTACATACGAGGAAGACTATTAATGAAAAGATATACTGACAAGCCATGGGCATTATTTGTAGTTTTTTTAAAATAGTCCTACACGATACCCTAGATTTGGCACCTACTATTATTCGAATTACTCTTTTTTGTAATAGAAATATATTGTTACTATCTGTGGAATTTCCCCAGAATATTATTCCAAAACTCATTACCGAGTGGAAGTATGCAAAGTACATTGTTTTTAAGGTATTGATATTTACTATCTTTTGCATAGATCTAATAGCAAAACAAGCTGAATTTAGTTTGGGGGTAATTTCTTTAATATGATTTTTCCAATTTAACACATCGATTTTTAAGCCAAGAAATTTGGTTGTTGTTGTTTCTAATAGGGATCTAGTGTTAATTATTGCGCTAGAATTTTAAGCCACAATTTCCATTGTAATAAGCATCTGTTGTTGTTTATCTAAGTTCTCTTTCTGGTTTTCATTTTTTTGGATGACAAAGGGACTATGCTGACTTCGCTTCATTTTCAGAGATGGTCTCTCAGTGGATAAGGGGTCCGTAACTAATAATCTCTTTTGTTTAGACACTGAAGGTGGACCTGTCTCTAAATCTTTATCTTCATTGTCAGATATTAGAGTAGGCCTATCCTATTTTTTTCTGTATTTATTTTTATGCTGTTACATTTTCCAAAATGTAACTTCACTGTAACAACTAATCCCTGCATTTCTAAGCCATATGATTTTCATTTCGCTTTTATGCCTTTTCCACGTGAAGTGGGGAAAAACTAAACAATTTTTAATTCTCTGCAAACTGGATCGAGCTTTCGATTTGGATACTCATTTTAAGTTAACAGCAATGTTGTAGCTGCACTTTTACGAGTAGAACAACTTAATACACTCAATAAAGTGACTCTTCTCTTAGCATAGCGAGTTACTATTAGATCTTAACTAAAAATGGACATAAAACAAACTGAAAAGTAAAAACAGCAGTTTGAATTGAAAAACAATGAACTACAAGCATTAGACAACTATAACATCTGTCTATTCTTATTATTATTATAATTAATTTCTCTAAATAGATTCTCAAAACCTCTAATGGCAATTACATTAATATTCTCATTATAGAAATACTGTATATATTCTCCCTGTAACATAGTCCTAGTAAGCTTATATTAAATTAATTTTCATCATTTTACTACCTATCTCAAATATTAAATTAATTATAATTCATTGAATTAAATTAGCTCATAAATTAAGTTACTACTTTACCTTATAGATTTATCGAAATTTAAATAAATGTGTAGTGAAGAATATTGCTGGAGAACCTTTTAAGTGTAGTGTAAATATTTGTAATTTAAATTTATGTATTGTATTGATTAAGGCTGGTTGAGTGGAAGTGAAAGCCTTATGGCCTGAACTCTGCCGGCGAAAATAAAACATTATTATTATTATTATTATTATTATTATTATTATTATTATTATTATTATTATTATTATTATTATTATTATTATTATTATTATTATAAGATATCAAACTGATTTTAATTATTTACTCGCAGGGTATGTCATTGTTAACATATAGGCTCTATCTGTAAATTATTATTTAAAAAACTAATAATAAACATAATTTAAAATAATAATTCACTGATTTTATCATAAAATATTTTGATTTACATCAGTGATTTGTATAAAAATGAAGTGATTACAATAATTTCACCTGGTATTCACGATGATTTGTGTTCTGTAGGAATGGGATTTATCGCATCTGGAAGTGACAGGCATGACGACAGATAGCATGGATCACAGTTATGATGTAAATCCAGAGATTAAAATTGAAGATACTCCAGTTCCTATTAGCTTTCCTGTGGTGAAAACTGAAGTTCATGTAAGTGGTTCACTGTCAATATACAGATATATGAGCAGTACATTTTACGTAGGACTGAGGTGTAAAATTTCGAATAATGTTAACTGTTTTATCTTTTTCCTGTATTTTCTAAGCTTAGACTGCTTTCATTTTTACATTTGAAACAAAAATAATTCGCAATTCTATATTTATAGTATTAACAGAGAATTACCTGGAATGCACGGAGAAAGTTCTTGTGTGTACTAACAGGATCTTATATTAACTTTACAACATTTTTATATTATACATCTTGATTACACAACTTTTAACACTGTAGGCTATCACTTCGGGATATGTATGATAAGAACTTTCTTGTGTTAAATTTTAAATTTTAACGTACCTTGTTAACATGTTTCGACCTATTTTCGGTCGTCTTCGGAACTGGTTCGTTGTTGGTCTTCGCGCCTCTTGTTTCCTGTGTGGGTGCGTTCGTAGTGTAGAGTCAAAGAGTGTATGTGTTTTGAAATTGAGTTGTGGGTTGGGAATATCATTGGGGTGTGTTTTCGTGTGTCTGTATATTTCATATTGTTCTAGTGTGTTGAGTTTCTGACTTTTTGGTTGAATGTGCAGTATTTCCAGAAACTCAACACACTAGAACAATATGAAATATACAGACACACGAAAACACACATGGAAATACTGCAATTTTTATATTGTTTGCAGTCCAGCAATTACTATGCTAGCCGTTGAGCAACATGTTCAAACATATATGCAGGGTCTGGCATTTTGGTTCTGACGAGTTTCAACATGCTGTTGTAAAGGGACTATAAAGGTTTAAACATTAAAAAAATAACACAGTATGTAGCTTGAATAATGGAATTTATTGGAATCTCTTCATTTTTTGAAAATTACACATTTCAAGTGATCCCCTTGGTATCTTTTGGCTTGTTGTAACCTTACACGAAAATTGTTCATGACACTTTGCAATAAACCTGGGGTTTCGTTGATTTCTTGCACTTCAGCCTGAATCCTGTTTTTCAGATCCTGGATAGAGTGTGGTCTGGTATGAAACACTCTTGCTTAGAGGTGTCCCCACAAAAAGAAATCAGGAGGTGTTAGATCTGGGGATCGAGCTGGTCAATTCATATCTCCAAACCGAGAAATTATGCGGCCTGGGTAGAAATTTCTCAACAATCGCATTGTGTCTCTGGCAGTATGGGCTGTAGCCTCAGCTTGTTGAAACCACATGTCATTTCTGTTTAGTACTCTCTAAATGTCTGTAACATCTGTCGATAATGTTCACCATTCACTGTAACAGCTCTCTCATTTGCATCTTCGAAAAAATAGGGACCATTTATAACTGCAGCAGAAACAGCACACCATACGGTCACCTTTTCACAATATAATGGCCATTCATGCAGTGCCATAGGATTTGTGTGACTCCATTATCGGAAATTTTGCTTGTTGACGAAGCCATTTAAGTGAAAATGTGCCTCGTCTGACATAAACAAATTATACATGAAACAAATACAACCACACAGGCGTATACAAACTCAAATGTAACACCTGCAACAACTTCTACATAGGACAGACAGGCAGATCATTTCAAACACGTTACAAAGAACACATCACAGCATAACAAAATTAGAAAACACCACATATGCAGAACACATCACAAAAATGCCAACCACACCTACAGAGACATCAACACAGACATGGAAATACTGCACATCCAACCAAAAAGCCAGAAACTCAACACACTAGAACAATATGAAATATACAGACACACGAAAACACACCCCAACGATATTCTCAACACATAACTCAATTTGAAAACACATACACTCTTTGACTCTACACTACGAACGCACCCACACAGGAAACAAGAGGCGCCAAGACCAACAACGACCAGTGCCGAAGATGACCGATAATAGGTCGAAATATGTTAACAAGGTACGTTAAAATTTAACACAAGAAAGTTCTTATCATACATATTCCGAAATAAATTATTCAACACATTATCATTTTCTTGAAGAATGGCACCAAATTCCATTGCAAAATGCAGTCGAGAGGCCCGATCTTTTGGCTTCAACTGCTGAACCACGTGAATCTTGTAGGGATGAAATTTTAGATCCTTGTGCAACATCCAACGAACTGTCCTGTCAGATATGCGCAAGGCTGCAGCATGTAGCACTGCAGATCTTGACGGACTTCATTGCACAGACAATCACACTCTGGATATTTTCTGGAGTACGAACGTAACATCCACTACCATTCGAAGGTTGTAATTTGCCTCTGGCATTAAACATGTTAAACCAACTCATTGTGTTCCTTGAAGGAATCCTACCGTGTCTCTGAACATTGAACTCACGGTGAAATCGACGTTGTTTTTGAATAATGGACTTTCTTTCAATATACACTGATACCACAAAAATGTTTACGTTAACTGGCAAGCACCCATGATTAACAAAATTGCATGTTTGGAAGTTCAATTTGCCTTGACAACATTTCATTTTTGCTACTTTTAAATCTCTACCAAACTAATCAAAACCAACTGCCAGACCCTGTATTATATACATTTGTCACGAAAGATTTTGAATAACCTGTAACTTCGTTAAGGATAATTTTATAGAGAAATAGTAATACACTTTTGTTCGTAAAATAGTTGGGTTTATTTTGTTATAAACAAATCTGTGAAAATGTGTCACACTGTTGAGTAGCTCATCTACTGCCCCTTCTCAACTCGATGCACACTTATAATGTTCCATATTCCGATTTTGTTTTAATTCCTGGCCTTACAGTCATAAAATCGTCATTTTCACCGTCTACTACGGTTTTTGATCTGCTGTAATGTTTTTATGTGCCCCAGAAGTGGTCTGTGCAAGAATTTTACAAGTCTTCTCAATAACGACAAATTTCTGGTTCCATATGTGTTCATATCGAGTTATGAATATTTCCAATTCGTTTCAACAATCTGTGTTATATATTATTATTTAATAACAATGAATAAGGCCAAGTTGGTATGTGGAAACAAAACCTTTATATTCTGTCATGTTATGAGAAAAGAGCAAGTCGTGTTAGAGAGTCTGCATTTTCAGCATTGATGTATATAGCGAAAGGTATTAATTTTTCATGATATAATCTTTTACTCCTTATTTCTAGTGAGGGTCACGTAAGAACAATTCCTAAGCAGCAAATATTGCCGTCTTGTGAGTGTTGCCTACTGTTACCAGATATCACACGATCCTATGTACTGAATGACTTATTTACTTACTGTACTTTATCTTTATGTTGGAAGATTATTCTAAATAATTCAATAATTTGTAACATATTTTCGTAGGCAAACTATAAGAGAAAGAGATCAATATGTTAGGTATTTTGTCTGGCAATATGAATTTCATTGGTTTGACTAAACAATTGATTGACGAGACCTAACCTAAAAATGTATTTTGTTTGACCACATGAAAATATTAGTACTCACTTCGAAAAACTTACCTGACTTTAGTCTTGAATTATAACCACAAGGCAACACATAAAATAACTACTATGTATTTATATTAATACTGGTACTGATATTAATTCATTATTAGTATGTTCAAATGTCACTAGTTTCCAGTAAATGGCTCAGAAATTTAGTACAATTTTAATTTCATGGAACTCCAGCAGCGACAACCTTTATCTCAGCTGCCAACATAACAGTTACAAAATCACTACCATTTGTAGTATTTTTCAGTATCAAAATTCGAAACGAAGTTGGCAAAAGAAAATTCAACCTGCAAACTAGAAAATCGCCACAATCCACTAGCATATGTAGTAATGGGGGGAAAAATGGTTAGGTTTCATCCTTAGGGTATGAAGTAAGCTGCCCCAGACTATACATCAAATATTGTTGCAATTTGTGGTTATAACTTTTGTAGACCTTTGTACATGACATGCACTTGATTTTAAATGGTCATTTAAAGCTCTTTTCAATTTTTTTTTTTATTTTTTTTTTTTTTTTTTTTTTTTTTTTCAGAAAGATGTGTTCGATGTGGATAGAGTTCAGCAGGAACAGAAAGTGGAAGTGTCTTCAGAGGAGGATGAAGTATTGACTTGGAGGTGAGTATACTGTGCTGGTTTTATATTACTTCCAGTCTTTCACTGGTTCATTTAATAATGACGAAGGACATATATTTTATGGCTCAAGGATTTTGCAGGCTGAGAGGCCATGGTCTACTGGTTTGTTGCCACTAGATGTTTAGTTCTACTACTGCGGCAGACATCTTCAGTGGTGAGGTACACATGGGCGAAGCAATCTCCTTGGTGTACCAGGATCGACTAATGAATGAAAGACAGGAAAATGAGAGGAGAAACTTTGAAAGATGCGCGAAAACGTGTTGTCGCAAGGAAGTTTGGAGCTGAGAAAAACTGAATATGTGAGCTCCAAGCCTGTGGGTCACTAGTCTCACTCCAAGTTTTGCTGCTCCATTGAAGAAACTCAAGAAAATTTTTAAGGGGAAAAGCCGAAAATGGACGCAATGTAATAACTATCATTTAACGGGGAGACTGGAGACTGTGGGAAAGCTGACTGCAAGATCGGAAGAAGAAATGGCGGAAGGTGTAAGTCTGCACATTGGAAGGTACTTTGTCCTTGTACAGTGCAGCGGACTCGCTCATGTAATGTGTGTCTCTGTCGAAAATTTGGGTTTGAAAAATACCAGAATCTTTATGAGAAGGAATGTAGGCCCGTGGCCCATTTCTTTTAGGGCTCATCCCGACATTACTTTTTTTTTAATTTTATTTTAGTTGGTTATTTAACGATGCTGTATCAACTACTAGGTTATTAACGTCGATGAGATTGGTGATAGCGAGATGATATTTGGCGAGATGAGGCCGAGGATTCGCCATAGATTACCTTGCATTCACATTACGGTTGGGGAAAACCTCGGAAAAAAACCCAACCAGGTAATCAGCCCAAGCGGGGATCGAAACCTGCGCCCGAACGCAAGTTCAGACCAGCAGGCAAACGCCTTAACCGACATTTGTTTTGGCACCTTAGGATAACGATGGAAAAACCTTAGACAGGATGTATTTTGCGTCTGGTCGTGGGCCCAGAGCATGGTTTAATGTTCTCTGTGCAGTCTGCGCTTGGTGGACCAATGTTTTCGTTGAAGGCAAAGGCGTAAGGTTGTTGTGGATGATGTGTACGTCTCAAGACCTGGTACGATGATTCATTAAATTCCAGACCTTTTTTGCAGTTGCAGTTGTTCTGTTATTTGTGGATTTCAATAGCTTCGCGATGAAGCCGGGGACAAACTGTAAATTATTGCTGAGGATGTCTATGTAAACTGGTTGAAGCTTTTCTCTTTGTCTTGTGGGAGGCTTACGTTTCATCTTTCTCTGGGTCTATATTCCTATCTCTGAAAAACCATCCACTGTCTATTCTATTTAAAACTATTATCCAGTCATTTCGATATCGGTCGATTAATTTTACAAAGCTAGCAATTTCTTGTACTAGACGTATTTCCTCCATTCTTTTTTGATGTCATATAGTTTTTGCATTAGAAAGTATGGAATGATGGACTGCCATCTTAAGGTTTCTTCACCAACCTGGTTGTGTATTAACCCCTATAGCAAGGTTGTCTCTTCTGCTTGTATTACATTGTACAAGCTTGATCCTTTCACTGATCCAGCCTCTGAGGACTTCAACTTCATCCTCAGCAGCGGCTATCATACCCCGAGAGACTGACTGGATCCTTGACACAACTTAGAGCTTAAATAATTAATGTTCACTACATCGACGGTATCGCGTCTGTCAAGGGTTGTCCGGTATATACACACATATAGCAAATGCTCACTTTATGCAGTGGGCACGGTGAATAACTTTGTATGGTGCGAATCCTAAATTCATCCAGTACAGTATTCCTATTTTTCAAAGTAATTTTAAAGGAAACAAGAGTGGTGTAAAGTACTATTAAGGAAAGTAACGAAAAGTAACTAATTTAAAGAATTGGTAACGAATGTAAACTAGTCGAATGATCGTGGGTTATTGTTCTTTTTCACTTATTTATTGCTGGTGCCGCTGCCTGGACTAGAAGCCGTTGAAGCATGGCCTTGCCATCTGGCCTAGGTTATATGGAAGTCTTATGGCGTAGACGGACTTTCGTCAACTGCGCATCCAATGTCATGCTTCAACCACAGTGGAACAGCAACTAATTTTTGTTTTATATCTTCTTTTTGTTTTAAAATAGTGTAAATTTATTCCAACTCAACAATGTAATTTTATTATCTCAACAATAATTATCACTCTCTACAATTTAATTTCACTCCCCTCAGCAATGAGATTTGCTCTCCGCACAGCAACACAGCGTTCGTTATTGCACTCCACAAACGACAATGACAATTTACTTGGACTATTACGAACAACAGTGAACTGTTAATCTTAACTAATATTCACAAAAGCACTATTTACAACACAGAATTGTCAGTTCTCAGTTCACAGCTCGTTTGTCTTGGGTAGTTCTTCTAGCTCAGTCACTCGCGTTCACAGAATCTCGAACCCCAGACCTTCAGAGACGATCCGCTGAACTTCGAACTCAGGTCCCCCAACTATGGTCCACTGCACTCGAACTCCGGGCTTCAGGCTCCACAGTTACGGACACAACTCAAGTCGCGCTCTGGTCTCGAAGCTGGCCTCATTGCTACACAAGACTGTCTGGCTTGCTCTCCACTGACTTTAACAACACTGCCTTACTGACTGACTGACTGAATGACTCAAGTTCACTCGCGTTTCTTCTTTTATAACTAAACCATAGTTACGAGAAATTTCTACGTGTGTCCTCTCGAATTATCTGGATATCTCCACTTCGACGGACATCTGGACAATTCGGGAGGGTCCGTCCCCCCCTTCACTCCGCACGTAGCAGTTTGCTTCCTTCCTCACTCGGCAGTAGCAGATGCGCGCGCAACCTCCCCTCGCCGCGTTGCCGTAATACACCCCCTCTGCCATTTCAGCATGCAGATGCTCCCCGTACCAGCGTTTCGTCTGCCGCGCGCCCTGTCGGACACGGGTTCGAACCCCGGTGCAGCTGTCACAATAGTTACACTCCTCTAGGCTAAGGGTGTACGAAATGATAAATTTACAGTTGTGTACGAAGTGCATAATAATATGAAAGTATTTCATCTTTGAATTCTGTTTAATGCATGTTGAATCTTTCGTACACTACTTTTAACACTTGAATATAAATAATTGATTAAATGGCGATAAGGGAAGAAATACATCACACTAACATACGAAAAAAAAAACACACACAAGATCGCATACTCATTCAGAAAACAGAAATACAACATAGCATACAGAACAGAAAACACACTACAAAGACATCTCAACACACAAACAACACAAACAAATAAATATAACCACACAGGCGTATACAAACTCACATGCAATAGTTGCGACTTTTTCTACATTGGACAGAGGCAGATCATTCCTAACTCGATACAAAGAACACATTAAAGCAATAACCAGAGGACACAATACATCTACATATGCCGAACACATAACTAATGCTAACCACACATGCAGTAACATAAATACAGACATGGAAATCCTAAACATACAATCCAAAAACCAAAAACTCAACAAACTAGAACAATATGAAATATACAGACACACCAAAACACACCCAGATCAAATTCTCAACACGCAGATCAATTTCAGAACACACACACTATTTGACACCACATTTCAACACTACTCCACAATCGAACGCACCCACATAATAGGCAGCAAAGTTCCAGATGACGCCGAGATCTAGTAGGCTCTGAGGATGGTGTGAAGAAACACCGAAACAGCTGTAAGCGGCACATGCTTACACGATTAACACGAGTAAGATCGTCATTTAATCAATTATTCTGTTTAATGTTTTTTTTTTTACTAACACTCGTTTATTTCGACATCATTTATGTAGTACCGTGGATGAAGCTTCAATCATGTTGAACTGTATTTAATGGGGAAACGGTTTAATGTTTCATGTTATCATCTGCAGATCCATGAACAGCACACTCTTGTGTTACTGTGGAACCACATCTTGCCTTGGAGGCCAGTCCTTTCTTATCCAGTGCTCATGTTTGGCTCTACTATCCCAAGTGCACAGAAAGCAAGGATGAAAATATAGAAAAATAAGTAAAAAATTAAAAGTGAATTAAACTCCATCATTAATGCAGCATCTTATTGTTAAAGATAAGGTCTTAAGGAACAAATTATGGAAAATATTGTATGAGGAAGGATATCGCAAACATTTGGTAAATATCATAAAAAGCTTATATGAGACAAAAATATTGTTAAGAGTAGGTAATCAGATAAGCAATTCAGTAATAGTAAACCAAGGTGTGAAGCAAGGTTGCCCGCTATCCCTAACATTATTTAATACGGTATATACCTCAATAGAGCTATGAAGAATGGCAGAATAAAATATCATTTGGTATAAATTTAGGAACAACTGTATTAAATACAATGCTTTTTGTCGATGATTGCAGAATCTGAGGATGATCTACAAATGGCAACTTACCAGCTCCAGCTAATAACAGAAGGATATAACCTAAAAATTTCTAATAACAAAACTAAAACAATGGCTTTCAGAGGGCTTAACCATAGGCGATGTAAAATAGTTATTAATCAGGGAACTATACAACAGATATCTTCTTTTAACTACTTAGGCGGTAATATATCTTATTTGGGTGAACAGGATATTAACAGTAAGTTGAGCAAATTCCAACAGATGTGTGGAACAATAAGAAGAACTTAAGAAATATAACATAGCGCTCAACACAATTAAAATTTTACGAAACCCTAGCAGTTCCAATTTTAACTAATGGCTCAGAGAACTGGTCATCAAACCGCGCATCAGGAAGAAAAATCCAAGTAAGTGAAATGAAGTTCCTACGAGGTGTTGCCGGTTATACTTTGTTGGATGATGAAAGAAACGAAAATATCCGACAATTATTAAATATTTTTAAGTTAGAAGAAAAGATTAAAAATCAGAAACAAAATTGGTACAAACATATTACAAGAATGACTAATGACAGATTACCAAAACAAATTATGGATTGTGTACCAACAGGATATAGAAATGTCGGACGACCGAAAATAAGATGGACAGACTATTTAAGCCTTGAAGACGGAACAGGCCAATAGGCCTAATCCCTGTAGCTGAAGAAGAAGAAGAAGAAGATTAATGTAGCATAAAATGGAGAAAACAGTAAAGGTTTGAAGCTTAATAGAATTGTGTTCAGTATTTCATGATTTATTCATTTTTAAGATAATGTGTAGGTAATAGAATAATTTGCTAGCAAAAACAGATGATTTAAAAATATGACGAGTTGCAGGTTATTGTTGGGTGCAGAATTATTTAAGGAATCGTTTTATCTACTTCATAGTTCATGTTGGCGAATTTTTGTTCTTATAATTATTCATGGATACATATAACATACTGTAGTTCTAATGTTACACCAATCACAAAACAAAAATAGTATAACATGCGACTGAATAACTTGCTTTTTTGGACAATGACGTCAACATTGGTCTCTATATAACAATGTATTTTATATTAACTTAACTATTTCTTTTCACTGAAAATAATGTGTAATTGATGTGGCAAGTAAAATAATAAGATTTAAATATCATCTATAGTCACTGACAACAAAAAATTAATTGCTATACATTGGTTCGCAAGAATATTTCAGTGCATACCATATACTAGCTATTGTTTTTGTCATCGTTTTATATAAATTTTCATAAATTTAAGCACACAAATTATTTGCGAATGTTTTAGGAAAATGAAGTTATAAGATGTATACAAACAGAATGCAAAGAACGAGAGAAAATATTAAGATAGAGCCAGAAAAATTTGAAGCTCATTTGGAAAGAAAAGAAGGAGGGATGCCGAAATAAGAAAACGGAACTGTTATTAAGAACAAAATTGAATTAATGAAGAAACGCAAGATTGATTGCCTAAGGCAAAGAAGTTGCAGAGCAAAAAGAAGGCCAAGACCAACCCAGAATATATCATTGCATCCATACGTTCTTATAAAATTACTCAGTCAGGAGGAAAAGCTACAAACAGGGTGAAACATCATTTTCCAAATAGTCCCAAGAAGAAATTAGCTCCTGTTCGTAAACTACTTGTGGTTATATACCATCAGAAAAATATAGAAGACATCTTTTTCTGAAAACGAACAAGGAACTGACACAAAGGGGTGTAGCAGAAGAAACAAAGAAATTTATAGAAAAATATTACTGCAAAGACAGCAATAGTTGGCAAGCACTAACATTACATGACATTGGGAAATGAAAACCAGTTCCTAAGTGTTACCTCATGTTCATTGAAGATTTATTTCAACTTTTTCAATTACAGAACCCTAATATTAAAATTGGAAGATCTTAATTTTTTATTTGCGCCCATTCTTTTCCCACTCTCTGTGTGGCTTCATAATATTTGTGCATGTATTTACCATGAAAGTGTCGAACTTTGTCTCTTTTTGAGGTTTGGACTATTTTCTATCCTAGCCCAAAGAAATTGTTTCCAAATTTTTTTGTGACATTTATAGTGAAACATACATGGGAAATATTTGTCAAAAGTGCAAAAATATAGGCTACCTCAAACACGATACATTCAACAATTATCGTCAATGGACATATGATGAATACGGTACATAGATATGATGAAGTTAAATGTTTCAATTTCTGGACCATGTTTTTAAAACAGTTTCAGAGGGTAACCAAGGAAAGGTGTTCAAGCTGAATGAAGAAGATAGTTTCTATACATCTTGATTACACAACTTTTAACACTGTATCACTTCGGAATATGTATGATAAGTACTTTCTTGTGTTAAATTTTAACGTACCTTGTTAACATGTTTCGACCTATTTTCGGTCATCTTCGGAACTGGTCGTTGTTGGTATTGGCGCCTCTTGTTTCCTGTGTGGGTGCGTTCGTAGTGTAGAGTCAAAGAGTGTATGTGTTTTGAAATTGAGTTGTGTGTTGAGAATATCGTTGGGGTGTGTGAAAACGCATCAAACCAAATGAAACAAACCATTGCTTATTTTGTAAACAAAGATCTACAGATGTTATACTCTGGCAATATACTGTAGATGATTCTAAAGTTCTGTTGTTTTGTACTGATGCTTTACTTCTTAAAACGTTTAATTCTAACATCATTCATGTGACCTGTTTAGATCATGGCCTTCACAGGGTTTCTGAAATAATTAGGAACAAATTTCCTCTTGTCAATTCAGTCATTTTCAATATGAAAAAAATATTTTTGTAAAGCACCATCCAGGATTTCAATATTCAGAGAGAAATGCCCAGTTATTCCACTCTGCCTCAGCCTGTGTCAACATGATGGAGAACATGGATTCAGTCAGAGGTGTATTATTATAAATATTTTAAAGAAGTGGTCACAATTAAAGAATTACCTTAATCCGATACTGCAGCTTGTGTGAAAGAGTGAAAGAGTGTCTGTATGACCCGTCAGTGAAAAAGGATATTGCCTACATAATATCAAACATTCATTCATACTGCAAGCATTGAATAATTAGAACGTAAAAAACAATCTCTTTGTAGCCAAATAGCAATAGTAAAGGATGTCCAGGTGAACATACATTGTCTTTTGGGTAAAACTGGGGAAGAAAGTTAAAAGTGAGTGGGACAATGTACTAAATAAGAATGTAGGATTTTCATTGTTGAAAAAAGTATCAAGAGTGATATTGGGGGAAAATGTAAATGTACCAGTAGATTTTGATGTTTCTACGTAGCTAATTTAAAATTTGCTCCTCTCCCATCTGTTTCAATAGAAAGAAGTTTCTGCTTTCAAAATGATTCTCATTGACAAGAGGCAAAGATTAACTGTAGAGAATTTAGAAAACATTCTGGTGATGTACTGTGCACATAATTATGAAAAACAATGAGCATGGAACTGAATTTATATAAATTAAAAAATGTAATAATTATTTGTTTCTGTATATTAAATTTGTGCAGCTGTGTTTATACAATATACACATTTCTGAAATATACTCTTTTGTGCCATGTTTTGTGTAGTTTGTGTACAATTTCAGTGAAATAAAAGGTTTGAAATTTGCCTATTTGCCTAGCTTTGCTAAAATAGAGCCTACATTATTCAATTTTGAGGTTTTTAGGCACCATTGTATAAATCAAGCAATATCTTAGAAATATCGTCTATCCATTGCCATATTTTGAATCAGGGCCCCAAGTACAGGTGTAAATACCGAGGCACCAAGAAAGAAGTATTTTCTTAGTGACTTTCTTCTTATCTCATTTTGAAAAGTGGTTCTATCAATGTATATATGTAATATGTTTGTACATATAATAATTATTATTAGTCGGTCTGTGTAGCGTAGTCGGTATAGATCTGGCCTTCTGTGCTCGAAGTTGCGGGTTCGATCCCGACCTAGGTCGATGACATTGAAGTGTGCTTAAATGCGACAGATTACTGGCATGTAAAAGAACTCCTGCGGGGCAAATTTCCGGCACACCAGCGACATTGTCGGCAGTTGCGACCGTCGTTCAATAAGCCGTCATTAAAAATTTATAATGATTATTTTATTTTTATCTGACCACGTAGACTGTTGTAGAGCTGATGAATTTCTATATTTATTTCAGAAATGTGGATAATATTGAGAAGAATGTGTTACAAGAACGCGCCGGCATTGATTGTGAAGAAGACAAATTGACACACTGGTAGCAACAGCCCAGACTCTTCAAGTATTGGTGACACAAGCCGTAACTTCTTCAAGTGTAATATATGCAACGAAGTTTTTGTAACACCGGAATCATGAAACTTCATTTGCAAGTTCATTCAATAACAAACTCGTTGAAATGCGGTGTCTGTGGAAAGTGTTTCCTGAAAACGAGCGATATGAAGAGGCATGCACTCCTCCACTCATATGGGATGCCATTTCATTGCGATGTTTGTGGGAAGTGTTTCAGGAGATCCTGGGATTTCAAGAGACATGCACGTATACATACTAAAGAGAGGCCGTTCAAATGCGATGTGTGTGGAAAGTGTTTCTCAGATTCGTCAGTTTTAACAAGACATTCACGCATACACACAGGCGAATTGCCATTCAAGTGCGAGCTGTGTGGAAAGTGTTTCTCAACATCAGCAGATTTAAAGAGACATACTCGTATACACACAGGAGCAAAACCATTCACCTGCGATGTCTGTGGAAAGCGTTTCTCACAACCGAGATTAAATAAACATGCTCGCATTCACACCGGTGAAAGGCTTTTCAAATGCGAGGTTTGTGGAAAGTACTTCTCAACATCGTCGGTTTTAAACAGACACGCTCGCATACATACAGGCGAAAGGCCATTCAAATGCATTCAGTGTGGAAAGTGTTTCTCACGGTTGGGAGACTTAAAGCAACATGTACTCTTTCACACAGGCGAAATGCCATTCAAATGCGAAATATGTGGAAAGTGTTTTTCTGGATCGGCTGCTTTAAGCAGGCATGCTCTCATACACACTGGTGAAAGGCCATTCAAATGCGATGTGTGTGGAAAGTGTTTCTTTCGATTAGAACACCAAAAGCAACATGCACGCATTCACACGGGGGAAATGCCATTCAAATGCGAGGTGTGTGGAAAGTGTTTCTCAGTATCGTCAGTTTTAAATAGACATGCACGCATACACACAGGCGAAAGGCCATTCAAATGTGATATTTGTGGAAACCGTTTCTCAAGATTGGTACACTTAAAGAAACATGTACGTATTCACACAGGCTAAAAGGCATTCAAAGTGCGATGTCTGTGGAAAATTTTTTCACAAGCGAAACCTCTACTATCTCGTCCTCCTAAACACGGATGAGAGGCAAATCAAATGCATTATGTGCGGAAAGTGTTTCCTAAATTTTTGTAAGTTCAAGATTCGCTTCTGCCTACATTGAATGTGATGTAGAGGGAAAGATTTATCCGGAATATTAACATAAGTTCCTTCAGACGGGCAAAATAGATTTCAAAAGTAATATTTGTTGGTTATAAGCTAAAAAGGCATATACCTTTACACATAAACCAGCTTCAATATAAAAGAGCAAAATTCTTGTGAAAAATTAATACACAATTACAGTGAAGATCTTCGAATTACGGGCCAGGTGATGGTGACTGCAGCATCCACAATCGCAATCAGGTTCGCTTCTCGTAAGGTTAGTATTTTATGTGTATATTAGCTGCCATATGCGTAGGTGCGGGCTTAAGTAATTTCTTGTCTGGTATTTTCTTTTAAATGAAGAACAAGAACTATTCGCAGACTACGAAAGCACAGCCACTTTCTGACAAAGCGTCCCTCAAACTGACTACAAGCAGTACCTGCGCATGCATTATATGACCTTGAGGACTGCATTCCCCCACTCCCCACTCCCACCATGAGTGTAAAGGTATGGAAGTGTTTCGCCGTCATGATATATTCCAAATATCATTAGCTCATAGGCCATATAGTTGAAGAAAAATTTTTTACGTCATACAATATTTCAATTATTAAAACATTAACAATACAAATTTACTTTTCGTTATGCCTGCACTGTTTCTACAGAATTTCGTATTGGATTATGTTTCCATTGATTTTTCTCATAAGTTTCTTTCATACTCTTACGATAATTTCTGTTAGATGCAATTTTATGAATGAGAAATAAATGTGATTGAAGGTTTTAAATTTGTATTTTATATGTAATACTAACAAATTATTCGGACACAGTATATCAGTAATTTCCATAAATTGTCCGCCTTATTTACGCTTGAAAACTTTCGTCCGGTCAGCTGTCCATTCCAAAATTTTATGTTCCTCTTTTCTTTTATTAGTTTTCCCCTAGTCCTCCTCTGCCATTCATGAATACAACATATAAAAAAGTTATATAAATCTTCTGTGCTTGTATCCGTAAATTTATTTTGACCCAATTTTTATTTAATCTCTGTTAGTATAAATATTTTGTACTTTCATGTTGTAGACTATCAATATTATATTTTCTTTCCACTCACGTTGTGGTCTTTATTGTTTCTTCATTTCTTTTTTTTTAAGGTTAGCCATATAGGCAAACAAAATTTTTGTCATTACTAATTTATGATCAGGGCCGCAGGTTGGTTCTCTGTAAGCTCTAACATCTTGTATTCTGAATTTAGAATTTTGACTGTTATTACATAATCTATAAATGATTTTAAATTTCTCGTTTCTTGTACTCAAGTAAGCTTATATTAATGGATATCTCTATGGTCAAAGTATCCGTTCCAGAATTTTAATGAATTTTGTTTGCATAATTCTATTAACCTTTCACCATTGTCACTCTTGATGTCTTCTCCAAAATTTCCCATCTTTAGATCTCCTGTTTTCCTTTCAGTTCTTCCATTCATATCTCCCATTAATATTGTTTGTCTGCTAGACCCTACTGTGACTATATTATCTCCATTCAATTTCTCAAAAAAATTCATCTTCATTATTTATTCGCTCGTTTTCATAGTCTCTCTCGCTATCATAATATTAATACCAGATCACAACGCGATAACACGCTAGAAATTCCACTTCACACATCATCTCTGTATTCCTCATCTTTCACTGTTGCTACCTCTCGTCACTGGAACTCTCTGCCGCCTGAAGTCAAGGGCTGCCGAACATTGAAATCTTTCAAATCCAAATTAGAAAATTAACTTATGACGAGTTGCCAAACTAACTTACTATTATGACAAGTGTTGTATTGCATGTTTCCACGTATTCACATTTTTTTTGTGTTCTAGTGATATTTAACTTATTTTACGTTTTTTTTTTTTTTCATATTTTCCGATAATGGTATATATGTAATGTGATAAGTTGAGCTATATAAATAATCATAATTTTCCTTACTGTGTGTACTTGAAAATATTGTATTCATTGTACGCTTTGTACTGCTCTATTTTATTACTACTATTAGTATTATTATTACTATTATTATTATCATTATTATTATTATTATTATTACTATTCTTATTTTTTATCATCATCATCATCATCATTATTATTTATTATTTATTATTATTATCAATAATTGTCTCATTTTTATACCTTGTATGCCTCATTTATTTTGACTGCTGTTCACATTTTATTATTCTTCTTTCTCTCTTTCTGTACGTTATATATTATGTCTGATTTCCTCTTACTTGTTCACATTTTATTATTATTATTATTATTATTATTTTATTATTATTATTATTATTATTATTATTATCTTATTTCAGTTTTGTGTGTAAAATTGTAGTGTACTTTGTAAATTTCTAGTGTTTTTGTAACGCAGTTTTTACTCCTGGTTGAGTGTTAGAGAAGGCCATATGGCCTTAACTCTGCCAGGTTAAATAAATCATTATCTTTTAAGGTTATGTTTACATCTTCATTAAGTCATATATTCCAACAATTATTAGTTTATATCTTCATATTTCCATGTCTAATTTTAAATTTCTTCCACCAATGGCATCCCAATTTCGAATCGAATTTTTCCATTTCTTGTTTATCAAAATTGATACTCCTCTTTTAGCTCATTCATGCCTTTCTACCCAACTATAAATGTGTATACAGTTTCGTAACATTTCGTTTCCTTTCCCGTTCTTCTTAGTTCCTGTCAGTACAATCAAATCCATTGCCATTATTTCTGTTTCTTTAATTATTTCTTCCATTTTATTTCAACATCCTTGTATGTTCCAAGTTCCGAATTTTAAAATCCTTTTCCGTCGCATATGCCGTATCTTAATGTCAGTCTTCCGAGGCTTTGTGTTTGGTTTTTAGAATTGTTTTTGTTTTAATGGTGGACGAGGAGCTGGCCTGATGCACCAATCCCCAACTTGGAGGGCCAGGTGATTTTTAATCGAGGTTTTCTTCCTGTAACCTTTGATAAGCCAATATCAAACTACAAGTACAAAGTAGTAGTGCTAGTTTTGGTCCACCCCGGGTATTTTATTTCCGTGGTACCCACCATATCTGACGAGCATTCCCCTAACCGTCACCTGGGGAGGCACCCAATGGAAGACTAGCATCTCTACACTGGTAATAGGTTTACTTGTATAAAAAATCGTCACAACAGATTATTTAAAAATGTTATTTAACAAATTAGCAAAAAAAGCTGTTCAAATACATTACATGTTATATTCTCTATCCATTACTGATCTGTTATCATCTCCTCCCCTGGCGGTAGTATCTCCTGCAGGCTATTTCGGAATTTTTTCTTAAAAACTCAGTGCCTTAGGTTTCACACATTATCTAATATTTGTAATATCCTGTATCTATTTTAAATTTGTTCTTACTTTTCCATCATAATATGCTTTATTTTGAAACTTTGTACAAAGAATGTTTAACTCTGACTTTCTCAGACAGTGTGTCTGTTTCATTAAAGAAATTGTAAGATCTGAAATATACAGGGTGTTAAAAAGTATCCAATATTTTAGGAGGTGATAGTGTGCATCAAAACTAGAAAATAATGTCTAATAGACATGAGTCCTACAACACATACTTTCTGAGCTCTGTACACTTGTTCATAGGAGCTGCTCAATCAATGTGACGTCCATTCATGGCAATGCATTTCTCTGCCCTACAATACACAGCAGACTACCAGATAATCATACCGTAATTGACACCCCTGGCATGGAATAACGATACATCGCAAGGAATATTGAAAACAAATCTGGTTGCTGATTTGAGCAGGGTTCAGCAGAGATGTTGTTGTGAATTTTCGTAATCAGCATGTGTGGGCAGATGAAAATCCCCACGCAGTTGAAGAAACGAGGCATCAGCGTATGGGCAGGCGTTCTAGGTGACAGATTAATAGGGCCACACGTGCTACTACAGAGATTAACTGGGGATAGTTATCAGGATTTTATTATTAACATATTAAGACAAATTTGAAAGAGTGAGTGACTTTTTACGCCGAAGGGCAGAGGAATGCATTGCCATGAATGGACGTCACACTGAACACCTCTTATGAACAAATGTTCAGATCTCAGAAAGTATGTATTGTAGGACCTATGTTTATTAGACATTATTTTCTTATTTTGATGCATACTACCACCTCCTAAAATATTGAATATTTGTTTTAACACCATATAGTAAACTGTTTAAAATAAGCAGGAGAGAATACTTACTTTTGTTTCTTTCAAGTAATTTAGTTTCATTAGAGATAGCAGTTTATGGGCAGGGCAATCCAGAAATGCTTATATGTAGAGTGTTAATTGGAAGGCCAGAGGAAAATAGACCTTCAGGGACGCCAAGACGTAGATGGGAGGATAATATTAAAATGGATTTGAGGGAGGTGGGATATGATGATAGAGACTGGATTAATCTTGCGCAGGATAGGGATCAATGGCGGGCTTATGTGAGGGCGGCAATGAACTTCCGGGTTCCTTAAAAGCCATTTGTAAGTAAGTAAGAGATAGCGGTTTTCTTGAATAGTTTCGGCCACCAGGTATCGAAATTTAATATTTCGCCTTGGTCCACAACATGAACTTCAACTTATTTCTTGCTATTTGCTGCTAGTTCTACATATTCTTGGGGTTTGTGCGCTGTGTCATCCTTGTTAATTTTTTTTTTAATAGCCGAAATTTCTGTCACATGATAGATAAGAATGCCCGTGTTCAGGAAATGTATGTGTTATTGTATAAAATCTTCCTTTGACTGTTAAATTTTATTTTTTTTTGGGTTATTTTACGACATTGTATCAACATCTCTGTTATTTAGTGTCTGAATGAAATGAAGGTGATAATGCCGGTGAAATGAATCCGGGGTCCAGCACCGAAAGTTACCCAGCATTTGCTCGTATTGGGTTGAGGGAAAACCCCGGAATAAACCTCAAGCAGGTAACTTGCTCCTGACCAGGATTCGAACCCGGGCAACCTGGTTTTGCGGCCAGACGCGCTGACCGTTACTCCACAGGTGTGGACTTAACTGTTAAAGATATGCACATTCTTCTCATGGTGTGGTTTTAATTTTGTAGGTCATAAACTTGTCAGAAAATACTTTTTTTTTTTTTTCATCTTCACTAAAATGTTTAAAAACATCAAAATCGAATGTATTTCTTCATAAGTTCTGTAGTAGGCCTACTAAATTAAGTGATATAATTTGGAATATGACATTTGCACTAACCTGTAATCTTCTCCTGTTTTCATTTACTTGTTGTCCACCATTAATTTACATCAGCCAAGCCTTTAATAACAGTATTTTTAATAACATTTCTTTTGTGATTAGATTAATTTCTTTTCCTTTTCGGAGACATTTCTCACAAAATCACCACACAATAATAAACTATAACACACAATATAGTCCACACCTGTGGAGTAACAGCGCGTCTGGCCGCGAAACCAGGTAGCCCGGGTTCGACTCCCAGTCAGGGAAAGTTACCTGGTTAAGGTTTTTCAGAGGTTTTGCCTCAACCCAATATGATCAAATTCTGGGTAACTTTCGGTGTTGGACCCCGGACTCATTTTATCAGGATTATCACTTCATCTCATTGAGACGCTAAATAACCTAAGATATTGGTAAAGCATCGTAAAATAACCTACTAAAAAACACACACAATATAACTAACGGAATAAGTATTGAAAATTTAAAAAAGTTGGGTAATTATGCAGAACAACTACAGAAGCGATTTTGTTATTTTTGGTGGTCTGGTAGTGTTTAGTATTGAATTTCGTTTATTAGTATGTGTATATTATGCGTAGGTCACTTACGGTTGAGGTAGAGTAGATTTTTTAAAATATGAAGTAGAATTGAACTTGTTTTTTTTTTCTCGTGTTTAGAAGACTATGTTGTTGAGTGCATAACTTTTAATGTATTGCGATTTAATTGGCTGAAGTGTGTTCTTATTGGGTGATGTGTCTTCCGGTATGATTGGATGGTTGTGGTTAATTCATAAAGCGTTGTGTGTTGTTATTGGGTGATGATTTTTCCGGTATGATTGGATGGTTGTGGTTAAGTGATAGCTGTATGTTACAAGCTAGAATTTCTCTAAGTCGTTGGCTGTATGATTGTAGTTTTTCGTAGTTGGTGCATGTATTATTCTTCTCTTGTAGGTGGTCTATCGCTGTGAGTTGTAATGGATGTAGAATTTCGTTATCTGTATAGAGTTGAGAGAGGAGGATATTGTAGACTATTTCGTGAATCACGGTATTATTAAGGATTGCATGATTTTCGAAGTGTATTGCCATGAGTTGAGAGTAAGTAAGACGGATTTGAACTACCGTTGCGGGAGGTTATACCGGAAGTATGCGAAACGGAAGAAAGTTGGTCGTTCTGGTATCTTTCTGGCACGTAGTAAACTTAGTGTTGTGGACGTTTTTCGTTTGGTTGCGTCATTGGATATTTGGGAGAATATATGTTAAAGTGTAAATATCTAATGGAAGAGAGAATGTGTGCATTCTTTAGAGCAGCTGCAGCCCTGTATCCTACGAATTATTAAGGTAAGGTTCATCATGTTTGACATTGTTTGACGAATTTGTGAAATTGATTCAGTCTTTGTGTGGCTATTTTGGTTAGGTTAGGTTAGTTTAGATTATTGCTGCTTATATTTGTCCTCTTGAGAAGGAGTGAAAATTAAGGTTTTAGATAAAAAATATTACATTAAGTTTTTTGCAGTTTACGTTGTTTTCCTACTTTTGTTATCAAGTGTTTTTGAAAAAGGGGGTAAAAATGTTGGGTTTTGTGAAACAATAAAATTTAAAATCGCTTCTGTAGTTGTTATGCATAATTACCAAAAGTTGATGAGATAATATATTTACACGTGAAATCATAACAAGCGCGAATCATATCACCTCAGTGCTGACACACAGCTCACAATGTCGTGCGTGGAATGGCATGTTCTCAGTAGAGTTGGGCACCACGATTCTTTTTCAGAAGTCGATTCCAGCGATTCAATCACACATTACGAATCGATTCTAACGATTCGTTCACGATTCTTCTCAGTCTGCGATTCCAACGATTCTTTTGAATCGTCGCAAGAAACTTTCCTTTGCAAACCACACGTAGAACAAAAACGTTCTACATCTCTCGCATAGATGGCATAAGAGGCGAGACATTGGATTGTCTCTTTCTCATTGGCTGGAACCATTGAGTGTGACCTCCATTAGTCTACAAAATTACCCAAGATAATGTCTCTAAATTATAATTTATCAACTGAACCTTATGAAGTACATTTTTTGCATTACATCTCTATTTAACTATGCAAATTTCAGGTTTGTGTTCATTATTTTCCATACTTAACAAATGCAGTACAGTATTTTGATTTAACTCTCACTCGGGAGCATTCGGCACTGTTCGGAAATGTCCGTTGACAGGTTACATCAAACAACTAATAGAATCATGGGTTACGGTACCATGCCGATTCCTTACTATTCTTTTGAACGACGATTCGTTGATACCACGAATCGATTCTTTTTTTAGTCGTTCGAATGAACGATTCGTTCACGAATCGACCTAACTCTAGTTCTCAGTGACATAATGCTTTTCTCCTCCGCATGCCCTGGTGTGAATAGTGATTCGTAGCATAAGAAGAAGTGTGACAAAATTCTTTTCTCCACCGTTTCATGCAGCTTACTTTTAAACCTCTAATTAAATAAAAATATAAAAATGTTTTAGCTCCGACTGGTTTATATATATATATATATATATATATATATATATATATATATATATATAGTAAATTTATTTCAACTCAACAATAGGATTTTATTCTTCCAACAATAATTCCTTTCTACAATTCACCTTAAACGCTCTCGTCAACAATAGGATTTTCACTCAACACAGTATTCGTTATAGCACTCCACTGACGGCAATGACAATTTACTTGGACTATTACGAACCACAATCAACTGTTAATCTTAACTAATATTTACAAAGCGCTATTTACAAATCAGAACTATCAGTTCTCAGTTCACAGTTCTTCTATCTCAGTCACTCGAGTTCACAGTATCTCGAACCACAGACCTTCAGAGACAGTTCACTGTACTCGAACTCAGGTCCCTCCAACTGCGGTCCACAGCACTCGAACTCAGGCCCCTCCAACTGCGGTCCACTGCACTCGAACTCAGGCCTTCGGATGCTGATGCAGTTGCGGACGCACACTCGAGTCGAACTCCGGTACACAAGACTGGCTTGCTCTGTTCACTGGCTTACTCACTGAACTAATCATGAATGACACACATACTCCTTCGCGTCCGTAATTTATAACCACAGCAACGTAACCGAGAAACTTCGAATTCGCGATTTTTTCACTTCGACGGGCTTCTGGAAGAGTCGGGAAGGTCCGTTCCCCCTTCACTCCGTAAGCAGCAGCTGCGGCCGCAGCCTCCCTCGCGCGTAGGCCCTTTCCCCTCTCTTCTCTCCGCTGCGCGCCGTCCCATAGTGCTCCGTGGAGCCGTGTCGGCTCACGCGCGATCTGCTCTCTTGCGGGACGCTGGTCGTGAGTTCGAATCTCACGCCGCTGTCACAATATATATATATATAATATGAAATGCGATCTGTACAAAAGTGTGATAGTGGATTCCACTTTAATTCTTGTTGTATTCGATTATTGGTTTGTCAAGCTCCTTGCACTGGGTAATGTGATATCGATCGCAAGTTAGGTCGCACACTCTGGATTGGGGTCGTGGTACATGTTTGATTTGCAGAGCTTGTGGTGATAGCCATGTACTGCCGTGGAGATTACAAAATGTCAAAGTTCTTGATCCGTGTCAGTCCATGATCGATTTAACGTTGCTTCAGTTGAGTAAAGCTCTAGCCATATCTCATTCCGTTTCTCTTCTCTTTCTGCCAATAGTTTTGTCCAACAGTTTGTGGCAGGCAGGGAGAACTTTAGTTTCTATCAGAAACTTCTCTTTTGCGAGCTCGTAGACAAGTCCGCAGCGTGTGTATTTAGACACGCCAGTGCGGCTTTTAGGAATCGTGCTATCACTGCTTCTAAGGTACGAAGGTCGGTCTTATTCAGTTTTTCCCATATTATCTCGATCCCGTAGGTGAGGATGGGGACTATTTCCGTTCTAAAGGGTGACATAGCGGATCTAAGGGAGAGTCTACTCAGTGAT
The DNA here is from genome assembly GCA_025594305.2 of Periplaneta americana. NCBI lineage: Eukaryota > Metazoa > Arthropoda > Insecta > Blattodea > Blattidae > Periplaneta > Periplaneta americana. Next base: position 13,021,523 of record JAJSOF020000042.1, read on the forward strand.
CTGATATCGTATATAGCGTTTGTGGCTGCTGCCACTCTGGATTTGATGTGGATTATGAAAGACGTCATTGTTGTCTGTAGGGTCATGCCGAGGTTTTAAATGAGTTTGTCATGTGTATTGGTTCATTCTTCAGCAGTATTCTGTCATTAGTTGATATTGGTCCGCCCTTTCGGAATGTCACAGTTTTTCTAGTTTGATCTGTAGTTCGTTTTCCTCGGCTCATTTTTCCAGTGCCTTAGTTGCTTTTTGCAGCTCGTTAGCGTCACGTGATCCGATGACTATGTCGTCGGCAGAGATATATAGTTTCACTTCCTCCGCTTCCTGTCTTATTCTGCTGACTGAATCATATGTGGCAATGTTGAACAACAAGGACTGAGGGGGTCTCCCTGTAACACTCCGTTGGTCTGGGTGATTTCGTCTGATATGCTAGTGTTGTCTGAGACTCGCACCGTGTTATTCCGTAGTATGTTCTGTATCAGTGTTGTTAGTTAATTGAAAAATGAGTTTCATTCAGTCAATACTTAACATAAAACACAATAAAACATGTTATAATAACATTTACACAGATTTAAAAACAAACGTTTTCGCCAATTCTGATTGGCATCTTCAGGTCGTGTAGGTCGAATGGAACATGTTATAGAAAGTGAACACTTGGTATATGACGTTAAAAACCAAAGTTACAACTGTAATATCACTTAAAAACAGAGAATAGAACATAGCAAAAAGCCACACACGATGTGTGTAGAATCACTGTGTTGAAAGAGGCGTGTGTGAACCAAGGAAACAGCAAAACTCTTCTGTCATTGCAGATACAGTTTTCAAGATAGATTTGAAGAGCTACGAACAGGTCGGTCGTGTGGCCGTTATGGAGAGCAGGAAATATCCTGTAAATTGTAAGGATAGAATGAAAGAATATTTAAATGCTTCTATCCTTACAATTTACAGGATTTTTCCTGCTCTCCATAATGGCCACACGACCGACCTGTTCGTAGAATCTTCAAATCTATCTTGAAAACTGTATCTGCAATGACAGAAGAGTTTTGCTGTTCCCTTGGTTCACACACGCCTCTTTCAACACAGTGATTCTACACACATCGTGGTGGCTTTTTGCTATGTTCTTTCTCTGTTTTTAAGTGATATTACAGTTGTAACTTTGGTTTTTAACGTCATATACCAAGTGTTCACTTTCTATAACATGTTCCATTCGACCTACACGACCTGAAGATGCCAATCAAAATTGGCGAAAACGTTTGTTTTTAAATCTGTGTAAATGTTATTATAACATGTTTTATTGTGTTTTATGTTAAGTATTGACTGAATAGAACTCATTTTTCAACTATCATTGAACTTAACGGAACCAATATGCCTTTGAAATTAATTAATGTTGTTAGTTGTTTTTCTCCTGTCATTGACTCGAGTTTTGATGAGATGATGTTCCTATTGAGTGTGTCAAAGGCTTTAGTATAGTCAATGAAGACCATGTGGAATTTGCCACGGGCAAATCTTATAGCTTCATCTATTCCTTTTCGCTGAGTTACAGCAGCTGTGAGCTTCTGAACCACCAGACTGCAAAATGTCCGCTATGTTTACAAAGCAACACGCCATTGTTCTGTCTACTCCGGAATATAAGGCACCATTGGTTGATGTCTACACCCTCCACTTTCGCTGGCTTGCTGCAGGCTCGTAGCGAAAGAAATTTTGTTAAGAAAAATGGCGGCCGCTATTTCAGCGCTACGTCAGCGCTGTCCGCCTGAACGCAGTTTATGTCTCCGATCAAGTTTCAAACTGCTTGAAGTGTGTTTTCGTCCTGCTCTGAAACCGAATTGTTCGTCAGGAGTTTTACGTTCTTTTCTCCTGTGAGTCGTTTTTTTTTACTAGTTTGGTCAGTAATTTGAAGATATTATTTTCCAAGGCTTTCCATTTTTATGTTTTTGTACAGTATATTTCAAACAGGGTGACTCGACCGTTGCTTACGAGATTACACAAGCTGGCGCATAGCGCTTGAAATACGGGTCTCAAATGGTTCCCTCGTAATGCCAATTCCCCGCTCGGAGCGCTGTTCTGCCCTAAATATTCATAGCAGAACACTTAAATGACATTGAGATTTGGGACATTTAAAGGACTCACCATTGCTTATTAAATGCTTCGTACAATATTTTATGGACAATAGACGTAATTTCCAAACTTCTACTCCTCAATTATATTACAATAAAAGGCTGTCATTCTTGATATTAAAACATTTTACATATAAACTGAGGACTGTCTGCTCTGTACTTCAGTTCATACACCAAACATTTCCGGAAATAAATTAACTTGACATCTTACATGTACGCACTATAGCCTACCCTTTTCATCTAATATTATTAATATTGTTATTAAATAAGATATTGCAACTAATTAAGGTACTGCATTATCTTTAATTTCCTTGAATTCATAATTAAGCATTTGCAAGAAGACCTAACTTTTCCCTCTCTTTAAAAAAAAAATACGGACGTCACAATAACTGAGAAGTATAATTATTGCGCGATGTTTACTTGCAGTGGTGAAAACATTTCTATAGGCCTACTGATTAATCTATTGAGCATAGTAATAGTAAACGCTGTAGTATTTTAGTGCGTGTAAATATATTTTGAATTAGCATTTATTAAATTAGGAAGTTAGCCTGTAATTTGTGTGATTGAAATGGTTTACTGCTGTGTGCCATTGTGCAAATCGAACCAGAATAAAGAATGTGATTTTTCGTTTCATTGTTTTCCACAAGATGAAGGACTAAGAAAGAAGTGGTGTGTAGCCATTTCTCGCGAAGGGGACAAACCAAGGACTCTTTGGACGCCAAACAAGAAATCGCGTGTCTGCAGCAGACATTTCAAAGAAGCTGATTTTAGCATTAGCACAACATTAAAACGTTTGCTTCCTAATGTGGTACCATCCGTCTTTGATGATTTTCCAAAACATAACAAAATGTTTCAAACATAAGTAGACGCAACAAAAGAAGGATAACAGAAGTGGTGAATAACATCCATCCTGCTAAGAAAAATAAACCCAATGTTGAACATAGTACATCAGCTTTCAATGAAGCAAATGTTTCAACTGAAGAAATCTGTGAAGCACATAAAAAAACTATAGCCATACAGTGCTCAATTGAAAGTAAAAAAATTCCCAAAGCCATTACATTACAACGTAAAAAAATTACTAGGACAATTCGGAAACAAAATCAGCTTATTGGAAAACTAAGACAGACAATATGTAATTTAAAAAGCAAGCTGTGGAGTTTACAGAAACAAAACGAGAAGGAAGAACAAGGAATTGAAAAGCAACTTACCAAAATAAAAGAAGCTGCTAAAGAAGGTAGTTTGAAAGCAAGCTTTTTGATTGAACAAATTCAGGCTTTCGGAAAACAAAAGTGTAAATTTCATGAAAACACACTGAAAATCTGCATATTGCTATCTAACAGGTCATCTACTGGCTATAGATTACTAAGAAACTTGGGTATTTTACACTTACCCCATCAAAAGACATTAAAAACTTATATTGGTCACTCAAAAGGAGAAACAGGTGTCACCTCTTTGATAAAGGCTCGGCTAATTGCAGAGGAAAAGTCCTTGGAGCATGAAAATGAAAAAGTTGGATCTCTCATTATTGACGAAATGAGTATTAAAGCGAAATTGATGTATGACAGAAATTTGGATATGTTGATAGGAATGACAGACACTGAGAAAAATGCTATTGGGATTGAAAATAAGCTGGCCAATAAATTGCTGTGCATTCTGTTCAAGGGTCTGTCTACGAAGTACAGAATACCAGTGTCATTTTATTTTACACACAATTTAACCGGAGATGAGTTGGCAAAATTGACTATGGAAGCCTAAAAGTAGTGGAAGATATTGGATTTAAAGTAATTACAATTGTTACGGATAACTGCCAATTTTCGAATATAACTTAGCTCAACAAACTTCAAATAACACTGTAATATGCTGGGCATATTTATAATATTCGTACTCAATCAGTAATGCACAATTAATCGAACTAATTTCACGATACACAATGCTTTGTAATGGTACTGTTCATCATTTCTTAGGGCAGCGAGGCGAACCTAGCGGCAGAAATTGTCATGACTCATAGAGACCTACTCTCGATAGTGCTATGAGCCAGCTTGTGTAATCTCGTAAGCAACGGACTCGACTCAATTGAATTGATCACGTTTTATCTTGGATCACGGCTGTCTTGATCACCTGAACAATGAACATGCAGTGTCGATAATTGTGTTACTACTTGCGTTTGCGGTTAGCACAGTAATGCACGAGTTGGCGAATTTATTAATGCACAGCGCTGATATTTAACAGGTAAGTAAGTTCATTTATAATACACCATTATGTCGGTAGTACTTTACTTTTAACATTCTTTAGTAGCGTTACCATGTTAAGGTACAAGTATTTTTGTAGGGAGCTTACAAGAAAGTCTCTGCGAGGTGTATTTTAATTAGGTGTGGTACGGGGAGGTATTGATGAATGGAGCACCGCTGTTCCTAGAAATGACCAGAGATAAGGGGAAAGATAAGTTGTTATGAGTTATGATCAATATGACACTAAACAGATGACATCGCTGTTGTCACGTGATGTTTCATTATACTGTGACTGAAAATCTCAGATTGTTTGAGACTAACTCTGTGTCGGTGTGTTGTATAAGTTGAAACTGTTAGTTTATATTTTAAACGTTCATGGATAGTTTATATTTTAAGCGTTGATCGAATGTTTTCACGGTTAGTTAATGTACTGTACTCAGTAGTGCATCATTATGTCGTTTTCTGTGAGCAAGAGTGGCATTACGCTGGCTGTTGCCTGCATGTAGGTTTGGCATTACTCCACATTTCTACCAGGGCTGATCTCGTGAGCTCCCCACAGTACAGCCATCGGTTGTCGAATCACACGTGTCGTAGGGCGACCAGATTTCCAAAACCAAAAAGGGGACAGTGAATATTTCGGTACTTATGAAAGGGGACGAAAATGCGACCTTCCTTATGATCTTCGTAAAAGTTAAATAACATATAATAATTGGGAACAAGTGCACAATACCAGAGCCGCCAGTTTTTAAAATATGACAATTATGCATTTACTCGAGTGTCTTACGGGATTGTGGAAGAATAAAAAAGTCCTCTGTTTTCTCTTTAATCTACCCTTTTTCTTCTTTTTCGTTCCATTCTTTTCACTTCCTACTACTATTTACTACCTACACTCCACATTTATATCAACACATACATATAGGCAAGATATACTTACTGCATTGGAATCACCGTGAATCGATCCAGAAACGATTCAGACACCTGCTTGATAGTCTCTAGTCGTAATAATTAGACCACAAGATTGTTGTAAAATTCGATCTTAAAATTCTGTACAAGATATACCAAGATGGTTTTGGATACCTTCCATAATGTATTCAACCAATTTCGACTGTCGATATAATTTATCGATTCATGTAGACTAATTTGGAAATGATTTCAATTTCAATTTTACGAACCATATCCGTATATTAATATTGTTTTATTACTTCTAAATATCACATTGACAATTCAACAGTGCGAATAAAGACAACGAATTAGATATAAGGTGAGTACTAAAGTGACATAACTGGAATGGTCAGATAGAGACGAACACCCTTTGACAAACATTTGTTAATTACCTGGTATGGAACAAGGATTTACACAAGTAACACATAAACCTACAAGAAACAATAACCTTTTAAATGTCTTCTTGATACGACCCTGGGATAGTTTTAATTCTTCACAAGTATTACCTGGAATCAGTGATCATAACAGTGTTCAACTCGAGCTAAACTGGCTTCAGACAAATGTCCGAATAGATATCACTAGGAAAATATGGCAGTATAACAAAGCAGACATAAACGGTTTGCAAGGTTACCTTATAGATCAATATAACAAATTCTTAGACGAGGGCAAAAACATGGATCAAGTATGGGAAAATTTTAAACGAATATTAACCGAGACCATCTCCAAATACGTGCCATACAAAATAGTAAAAAGTAATTCAGACCCGGAATATTATACAAAATATGCCAGACAACTTAAGAAAAAAGCTAGGCTAGCGGACAACAAAAGAAATGTGAACTCAGAAAATTACCAGAAATTGAAGGACCTTACGAAACAATTAGAAAGAGAAAAGAAAAAGACAGAAGCGAACTACCAGCAAAATTTATTGAAAGAAGGCGAAAATAACTGGGGTAGGTTTTATAATTACATGCGCAGAAGAAGGGGAAATCGGGAATCAATACCAGTTTTGAGAGAGACTAATGACCAAATAATTACAGGGGACAAAGAAAAAGCAGACTTACTAAACCCAAAATTTATTTCTATTTTCAATAAAAAGGAAGGAGACATTACAATCGATGAAAGTGAATGCACAGAGATGTTCGAAATAACGGCTAAAGATGTTCGGAACAGAATAAAGAGACTACAAAACCGAAAATCGCGCGGTCCAGACGATATTCCCACAGAAATGATAAAGTTAGGAGGTGAAGCCATGATCCCGTATTTATTGCGAATGTTTAATATATCAATAAATAATTGTAGTATCCCAGACGACTGGAAATCGGCTATCATAATCCCCATATATAAAGCAAGAAACAAAAGCGATGCGAACAATTCTGTGGTGTTTGGGTAAAGGGAGATAAGTCATAAAAATGAGTTCGGAGATAAATGAAAATTAAACTTGGAACCCTTATTACAAATAATTTTCTACAGAAATAAAATACATCAACTGCTTGTATTCTTTGATTTTTGCACACCCACTTGTGTAATTTAACTTGTGTGTTCATCTGGGGAACAAAATTCGACCTGAACAAAGAAATGACTTATAACCCTTTACCCGAACACCACAGAATTACAGACCTGTCAGTCTCACATCAGTTATCTGCAAAATAATGGTACATCTAATAACACAATATATTCACAACATTTTAGAAAATAACGAATGGCTGAACAAAAATCAACACGGCTTCAGACCAGGATACTCTTGCGAAAGTCAAATCACATCCTTAATACAAGATTTATCAGATGAAGTTGATGGGGGGAGAATAGACGGAGTTGTGATCGATTTCGCTGAAGCTTTTGACGTAGTGCCTGACGAAAAACTTTTAGAGAAACTAAGCAGGCTTCCAATAGATAATCGAGTAGTAAGATGGATAAATAAATTCTTAGAGAAAGGACCCAAAAGGTCAGACTAGGAAAAGAAATATCGGAACTAGGAAATGTAACATCAGGCGTGCCTCAAGGGGCGGTCCTTGCACCTCCTGGTTTCTATTGTTTATATATATATATATATATATATATATATATATATATATATATATATATAGAAAAACTACGTGTCACATAAGGTTATTCGCGGACGACTGTATAATATATAGACAAATTAATGATGAATCCGATGTCGCCGCCTTACAAAACGATCTTAATGTTATTGAAACGTGGACAACAGAAAATAAAATGAAAATCAATGTCAGTAAAAATAAGTCAATATCCTTGTGTAGAACGCAAAAAGAAATCTGTCTCAGATATCAACTGAATGGTACATCGGTGCCACAAGTGAACACTTGTAAATACCTAGGTATATATTTAAGTAACAAACTGGGTTGGGAGGAACAAGTCACTAATACCGCAAGGAAAGCCTGAAAAGCACTACATTTCTCTATGCGTATTCTGAAGAAATCTAACCGAAAGTCAAAAGAATTGGCGTACAAAACCCTTGTTCGCCCAATTACGGAATATGGAGCAGTAGGTTGGGATCCGTACAGACAAAATCAGATCGATTCAATAGAAAAAGTCCAATGCAGGGCAGCAAAATATGTAAAAATGGGAAAGGGGCATGGTGAAGAGATAGTAAAAGACTTAGGGTGGAATTCTCTCAAATGAAGGTGACGAAAAACCAGACTCACTGCATTGTTTAAGGCACAAATGGGACACAAAGCATGGACTGACATCAGTGCTAGATTATCAACACCATCATACTTACGAAGGGCTGATCATAATAGGAAGTTTAAATGTAGAAAACAAAGGACGGACGTGGAAAAATTTTCCTTTGTTAACTGCACAATAGTAGACTGGAACAGCTTACCAGCGGCAATCTTTCAGGGCGGTCCTCTTAAAATCAATACATTTAAGAAAAGGTTGAGAAGATGAGACTGAAAATGTAATTGGAGGTGCAGTGTAATTATTTAAGTTGTGTTATGTAATTAATTAAGTTAATATATAATTAATTAAGATGATATGTAATTTAGTTGATATGTAAATAAATTAATGTGATATGTAATTAATTAAAATGATATATAATTAAGTTGGTATGTAATTAAATAATGTGATATGTAATTACTTAAATTGGTAATAGTTGGGTGGAACGGAAGTACTTATAAGTTAGATTTACTTTTGCTTATTGTAGGCGTTATTATAGAATAGTTTTTATTTATAGTCCTAGGTTTATTGCATCTACTTATTTATAGTTAGAAATAAATTTACGTTTATTTTATTTTATTCTATTTAATTTTTGGTAATTATGCATAACAACTACAGAAGCGATTTTAAATTTTATTCTTTCACAAAACCCTACATTTTTACCCCCTTTTTCAAAAACACTTGATAACAAAAGTAGGAAAACAACGTAAACTGCAAAAACTTAATGTAATATTTTTTTATCAAAAACTTTAATTTTCACTCCTTGTCAAGAGGACAAATATAAGCAGCAATAATCTAAACTAACTTAACCAAAATAACCACACAAAGACTGAATCAATTTCACAAATTCGTCAAACAATGTCAAACATGATGAACCTTACCTTAATAATTCGTAGGATACAGGGCTGCAGCTGCTCTAAAGAATGCACACATTCTCTCTTCCATTAGATATTTACACTTTAACATATATTCTCCCAAATATCCAACGACGCAACCAAACGAAAAACGTCCACAACACTAAGTTTACTACGTGCCAGAAAGGTACCAGAACGACCAACTTTCTTCCGTTTCGCATACTTCCGGTATAATCTCCCGCAACGGAAGTTCAAATCCGTCTTACTTACTTTCAACTCATGGCAACACACTTCGAAAATCATGCAATCCTTAATAATACCGTGATTCACGAAGTAGTCTACAATATCCTCCTCTCTCAACTCTATACAGACAAAAAACGAAATTCTACATCCATTACAACTCACAGCGATATACCACCTACAAGAGGAGACTAATACACGCACCAACTACGAAAAACTACAATCATACAGCCAACGACTTAGAGAAATTCTAGCTCGTAACATACAGCTATCACTTAACCACAACCATCCAATCATACCGAAAAAATCATCACCCAATAACAACACACAACGCTTTATGAATTAACCACAACCATCCAATCATATGGTCCACACCTGTGGAGTAACAGTTAGAGCGTCTAGTCGCGAAACCAGGTGGCCCGGGTTCGATTCCCGGTCGGGGCAAGTTACCTGGTTGAGGTTTTTTCCGGGGTTTTCCCTCAACTCAATATGAGCAAATGCTGGGTAACTTTCGGTGTTGGACCCCGGACTCATGTCACCGGCATTATCACCTTCATCTCATTCAGACGCTAAATAACCTAAGCTGTTGATAAAGCGTCGTAAAATAACGTAATCCAATCATACCGGAAGACACATCACCCAATAAGAACACACAACAATTCAGCCAATCAAATCACAATACATTAAAAGTTATGCACTCAACAACATAGTCTTCTAAACACGAGAAAAAATAAACAAGTTCAATTCTACTTCATATTTTAAAAAAATCTACTCTACCTCAACCGTAAGTGACCTACGCATAATATACACATACTAATAAACGAAATTCAATACTAAACACTACCAGACCACCAAAAATAACAAAATCGCTTCTATAGTTGTTCTGCATAATTACCTAATTTTTTTTTATTATTGCTGTACTTACTGTATTATTGTAATTGTAAGTATTGTATATTATATTATATCACTGCCACCAGGTGTATACCCAATTGTAGTGTTAATAAATATATACATGCATACATTAAAGGAAATGTTCGAAACTATCGACAGTGTCGGAAGTCTAGACAGGATGTAGTAATGATAAGAAAGCAATACCACTCGAGCCGTGCAGTTCTGTAGGAAGCATTGGCTTATACATTTCCCGTTTCTTTAAATATATATGATGTCGTAGCTCCTATAATACTTAATCAATTGCGCTGTAACTTTTTGAATTGATAGCTCAATGTCTAAGGAAAGCATAGAAAAAAAAAATCAAAATGAAAATTTGTTTGGAAAGTGAGAAAGACATATTAAATTCGATGGAGATTGATCTGTTCAGAATAGACATTTACACCTTCAACTTTGGTAAGCAGCAAACTTTTTTGTTTTTCACGTTAGGGGGGTCAAAGCGAGGGGAATATTGAGAAAGGATGGAAATTACTTTTAAAAGTGATGGCCACTCAAAATCTTACTGGTTTTCGAATAACGGCGAGTTAACCAAAGGAGCTGTTGGCGAAGGACTCATGACTCAAATGTTTGTTCCGTAAAATTTGTACGGAACCCTTCAACACATGAAAACCCGTTATTGTATGGATGGTATTAAATGGTATTTTAATATAGGTAGTTGAAAATGAGGCTATATAGGCCAAGATGGTTTACACTTTACAGTGAATAGACTATCTTTTATAGCAACTAAATAAAGAAAATTGTAACGCAGTGATATGAAACATGAAATTATTAAAGGCTGGTTCACAATAAACCGGGATCGTAACAACGAGAACGGAAATATTAAATGTATTTAAATGTGAGGATTCATAATTACCTCTTGTGAATACTCACATTTAAGTACATTTATTTTAACCTTATTTCTGCTCTCATTCTCGTTTCTGTTCCCGGTTTATTGTGAATCAGCCTTTACTATAGACAATTACACTTTCTATTGGTGCGCAAGTTATAAATTAATGTTACAGAACAATCCTTATTGTATTGTAGCCATATTACAATATAAAATGATATAGGTCTATATGGTTTACAATAATTGTAGGAACAAGAATAACAAATTAAGAATTAATAAGGTTTCTTATACTTGTACCTAATGATGCAAGACAATAATAATAAATAATAACCATAATAATCCTGATAATCATAATCTTGATCATCCTAATGATTACGATAATTATAATGATAAAAGTGATAATAATAATAATAATAATAATAATAATAATAATAATAATAATAATAATAATAATAATAAACTATCGCTGTAGAGTAATGGTTAGCACTTCTGACTATGAAACGATCGGGTCCCGGTTCGAATCTTGGTTAATCTTTTCGTTAATTGTGGATGCTTTCAATTAAATACATTTATTTTAACGTTATTTCTCGTTGTCGTCGCCGTTCCCGGTTTATTATGAACCAGCCTTTACCTGGCTGAGGTTTTTCCCTCTACCCATTGAGAGCAAATCGTCGTTGTTCCTGCAATAACTCGTATGTGACATATTTATCGATTTTCATATTTTTGCTCTATTAAATAACTTATATAAGTGATACAGTAAATAATACAATCTCCTATATGTAATTATATTTCTTTGTTTCGAAAATGTAAGAATTCACAATCTCCTATGTACGGCTGCCATAGGATGGATAAAAGTGATTTTCTTCCTACTGAAAAATTGTATATTTTGCACATAGGGAGTTATTGCAGGGATAACGACGAAATGCTAGATAACTTTCGGCGCTGGACCCTCAACTCATTTCGATGGCATTATCATCTCATTCAGACACTAGATAACTATAGCAATTGATAAAGCGTCATAAAGTAACTAATTAAATAATACTAATAATCATCTTTTATTCTCTGTTATTATGATAAAGCAAATATAAATAACACTCGGGAGGAAATTAAACGCAGAATAAATATGGGAAATGCTTGTTATTATTTGGTTGAGAAGCTTTTGTCATCCAGCCTGCTCTCAAAAAACTTGAAAGTTAGAATTTATAAAACAATTGTATTACTGGTTGTTCTGTAGGGTTATGAAACTTGGACTTTCACTTTGAGAGAGGAACAGAGGTTAAAGATGTTCGAGAATAAGGTTCTTAGGAAGATATTTGGGGCTAACAGGGATGAAGTTACAGGAGAATGGAGGAAGTTACACAACATAGAACTGCGTGCATTGTATTCTTCACCTGACATAATTAGGAATATTATATTCAGACGTTTTGAGATGGGTAGGGCATCTAGCACGTATGAGCGAATCCAGAAATGCGTATAGAGTGTTAGTTGGGAGGCCGGAGGGAAAAGACCTTTGGGGAGGCCGAGACTTAGATGGGAAGATAATATAAAAATAGATATTATATAGAGATTGGATTGATCTTGCTCAGGGTAGGAACTGATGGCGGGCTTATGTGAGGGCGGCAATGAACCTCCGGGTTCCTCAGAAGGCATTTGTAAGTAATTATAATGATCAATTTATGAAAGAACCTAGTACTCTATTTCGTAATTTTGTCCTTCCTTTTGCAAAAGTGGTCCCATTTTGCATTCAGCATTTTATCAGTAGGGAAACAAAAATATTTTTTGTGAGAGCCTTTGGTCGTTTATAATAATATAAATAAATATTAGTTATTTTATTCGCAATAATTTCTCATGCTGATGAAGATGCCGTTGAATAACAGAACGTAACATCCAGATGTGAAGGCGCAATATAATAATACAGTCGTGTGATATCCATTACTATAGCGGTATTCAAAACACTATCTATGGAATGTCAACGAAATGCTGATAGCGAGAAAGAATATCATAGCTCCAACTATAACTTGTTATTGTTTTAGACGAGCTTAGGATTAGATAACGATTGAAAGTGCTGCATTATTTTGCCTCTCCAGAAAGGCAATTAAATAGTTCATTAAAATAGTGTGACTTCTGTAAGAATGTAGACAATCAATAATGTGCTGTATTATTGCATACCACACTGCTGTGCCTTCTTAAATTACTTTATGAACATTAATGTTTCAGGAAGAGTCACGAATTGCAGTGATTAAGCCGGCAGTCAGTGTACGCATTTCATAACGATAACAGTTGGCCGCGCGATATCAGGCCGAGTCCCGGTATTCCTCGTTCCCAAGACTGGCATTATCGGCCAGATAGTATCGCCTACGAGAACGATCGGGACTAAGAGGCTGTTTGCCTGGCTGTAATTGAGGGAAATAAACTGGCGTGTGTACACACACACACACACCCACACTCACTCTCTCCCCCTCCCTCTCCTCTCCCCTCCCCTCCCTCTCTCTTTCTCTCTCTCTCTCTCGCTCTCTCGTGTTTTGTAACAACTGTCAATATGTCTGTTTCCTTATCTTACATTATGCAGATCAGTGTCAATACTCAAATGTCTGTTGCAGTCGTGATGGATGTGATCAAGAAGGAACCCGAGTTCGACCCTTTGGCTATACACTGGAGTGGTGACACTGATACAGATGAGAAGAAGCCCTTATCAGAGGTACAGTGAGAGTCACTGGTTCTATAGTAGCTATGTTCCACATGAATCACAATGTACATTATCTCATAATATTATATTATACCTCCTAGTTTATAGTTAGCAAGCTTACAGTATAACCAACCATCATAGGGTAACAAACTGAGATGAGCCTTTGTGAATGTGTAATTCACCTCGACACCTTTCACAGCAGGCCTGCATTTTGTACGAGATAATTCAATTGCAATTTCTAGTAATTAATTATGATTAGCAGAGATGATATGGCAGTAAAAATTGTTAATAGCCTTCCTATGGATATAAAAAATCAAATTCAAAACTTAAGATTGTTGAGGGCCAAATGAAAGAAGTATGCAATTTCTCTAATTCTCTAGGTGAATTTGTGACATTCAACAACACATCATGAATATTTCTGTCTTGTAGTATATATTGATACTAATCCCTTTTCTTGTACTAGTAGACTGTATTCTAAAACCCTTCTGTATATATATCAACTAGGCTATGACTATAAGTAAGACTTTGTAATAGTATTAAGATTTGTTTTTTACATGTTCCATATTCGAGTTGTGAAGTGATATATGAATACCATGAAATATAAGTAAATAGAATACAATACAATACACGGAGACATACAATACAATACGTGTCATAATGGTAATTTAGTTCGGCAATTAGTCAAGAGATAATTTCTAACTTAGATTAAAAATTGTTGAAGTTCAGGCAGTCTTGACCTCAGGAAGCAGATAAAATGAATGTTTATAGCTTTAGAAATCGCTATTTCATGGGACAGTAGAAGTCATTTTGTTGTTCAAATATCAGATCTATGAAAGTGAAAATGTACTGTGCAAGTACTTTATGAAGCCAGGTAAAAATGTGGGACTATGGCGAAAGAGAGAATAATGAGTAATTAGTTGGAACGCAAACCAAATGTATTGCCATGAATGTTTTTGAGAATCAAATATTTTTCATGCTGGCTTGTAGATGTAAGAGCGTCCATTAGTATCCACCAAGTTTGCATGTTGTTCCTTCTAATGATAGGAAACAGTGATTGTAACATTACATCTTATGCTGACTGGACTTTATTGAGAAGCAAGAAAGCAAAGAAATGTGTTAAAGCATTTGGGCATTAGATTACTACTTCATTGCCTCTTTGACTAGGAAGGGATTGTTTATGGTCACGATGCAGTATAACTTACTAGTATTGAGCTATAATAATTAGGTTATCAATATCAGTGACAGTGCTTATTTCTTCTTTCATTTGATATCTGCTCCATGTACCTTCAAGTATTTGATGTTAAAAAGTTATGAACAAAACATGACACCGGTTTTTTGCCCCCTTTTATTACAAATTCTAACGCAGACACTTAATTCCAATATGTATTTTTACTTTTAGTACCTAATAAATATTTCCTGTTCTCTGTATTATTTAGCTGTTAATGTCTTGTTGTTATTCCACTGTCGATTATTTTCATGGTACTCTATATTTTGTGAGTGCCTTAAGTAGCTATCAATCCCTATTATGAGAACCAGGACCATGAGCACTTAGAATCACATTCTTGCACACTGTTATAAGCTTCGTATGTATTATGTCTCTGTCTTCTGCAGAAAGGAAATTTATTGGACCTCCACGTGACTGGAATAAAGACGGAATGCGTGGACCACAGCTATGATCTGACATCAGAGATTAAAGTTGAGGAAACAGCTGTGCCAACTGATTTTGTTTTCATAAAGTGTGATGTTGAGGTAAGTGGAGCCCACAGGGTGCGCTGACTGTTTCTCTTCCAATATTATTTTTTCCCTTCCAGGATACGGAATTTTCTTGTATAGATCTTATGTTGTTGAAAAGGAATTATTTTTAGTCTCAATACAATTAATGTTTGACTATTTCCGTTAAGTTTAAGCATGTTACTTTCTGTAGCTATATCGTTTAACTATTAATTCAGTGTGACTAAGATGCTAGATGCACTCCCTGCTACAGAACGAGGTTGATTTTAAATTTCAATTATCCTGAGTGTTCAAATTCCCTGCAGTCTCTTCGCTAGTATTGTCATAATCAACATCCAAGACGTTTTGTGCTATGTCCATTATGCCCATTAGTGTATTGCATTTTGTCTCAATTGTTTTATTGAACACCTTAATTGTTTTGCTGATTAGAATTTAACAAAATTGCTAAATCGTTAAGTATGAAGATGTTAATATCTGTAGGAACCTCCTTTAACCCTTCCGTGCAACTCCAATGCCAGATACAATCTGCTGTCATATACATTTCATCGTATTACAGTGATTTTGTGTTCTTTAATTTCTTCTCTATCATCATCATCATCATCATCATCATCATCACCATCACCATCATCATTATCATCATCATCATCCAAAAAGTTTTGAGCCATGTGTCTTAGTAATAGGTGTATGTTTCATTTGACACTCTTTTGGTTGGTAGCAAATTATTTCTCTTGGCAATCTTCACAGTCTTAGACATAACATTTACAGTTTCTCTGACGATTGTAGACGTAATTTAGTGGTTGTAACTATAATTCCTTAATTACGCGTACATATTTTTATAGCCTTTTGTTTGACTCATATATTTCACTTGTAGATATATCGTGTATATTTCCATATCAGAAATGATAGCATCTTTTCTGTGACATTATTTTACTTTCAGGAAGAGAATGTTGGCGTGGTTACAATAAAGGATGAGCTCGAGCTGGAAGTAAAGGCAGAGCACTCCGTAGTCTTGGCTGGCAGGTCAGAGTGTTCATCTTGTGCTTGTTTCGCTGGTCGAAGTACATAAATTTCCAACTGAAATTTGCCACTTTTGACGAAGCTAAATCATTCTTCAGGCCTCTGGATGGTTGAAGAATTGGTATTTAAATATATTACAAGTTTAGGTTCTGTTGCAGAGCATGTCTTGTTTGCAGAAGCGCAATGGCTCACTCAGACTTTTTTAACTTTCTGCTGATCAGATTTGCAGTATTGGAGTTAAGGAATGTCAACGCATAATATGGAATTTGAATTCTTGCTCTGATGTTCTATAATTTTTTCGCTGTAAGAAAAATCCTAATGTAAACAATAGCACGTGACTGAAGTGAGGCTTCATTGGCCGCTGTTTGGCGCCATAGATTCTCAGTACGTGTTCCCGCCTACCGTTGTACATTCTGTTTCATGTTAAACATTTCCCGTTACTCGTCAAGTAGGCCTAACCTCACTACTATGCATTCGTTTGCTTAGGAAACATTTACTTTATAATTACTGTAATTAAAATTCACTTAACTTATATACATTTAAGACTATTTGTTTTTCTCCGCTTTTGAGAGGGTTTCCACTCTTATGTTTAATAAACACACACACCGAGGATGTAGAAGCAATATTTCAGTACCACGTGCTTACGTGAACAACTAGGAGTTCAAGTGACGCCAGCTTGTTACAAGAACAGACTACCTCGGTATTACTTTTGGTATTCATCCGCGTTCATAGTAAATGACAAAATATAAAAGTAGCTTTTCTTTTACATAGCGTTTTACATAGGAGTGAAGTTATATGTTTCATTGTATTTAATAACTAGAATTCAGTTTTTTATTTTCAAATAATACAAGATGATAGTTTCCAAATACGAACTATATTTTCCTGCGTCGTGTGAGTGTTTTGACTGGGAGCCAGTCACGGGTATGACAGCTACGTGCTTGTGTTTACATTAGGATTTTTCTTACAGTGAAGACAGCCTATATGTATAATGCTCCCATTTCGGTTCATTTCCTTTCGAATTTGTACTTTGTACCAATTCGTATAATTTATGTTGTTGAGATTCGCAATTTTCACTGATGGTTATTTTTTGATTACAGCACTCAATACACTGACAGTATTCCAACACGGCAGGAGAAGCACACAAATCTCTCCACAGAGAATCCTTCCTCCAAAAGTGCGCTCGAGGCACAGATTTACGACGACTTGCTTACAAGGAAGAACAATTGCCAGTCACTGTCCTGCAGTAACGTCGACAAATGGACATTCAAGTGCGATACCTGTGGAATAAGTTTCTTAGAATCGGAGCATTTAAGAATTCATGTACTTACGCACACCAAGGAAAAGCCTTTCAAATGTGATACATGTGGGAAAAGATTCTTAAAATTGGCTTATATTAGAACCCATGTGCTCACGCACATGGGCGAAAAGCCGTTCGAATGTGATACGTGTGGTAAAAGATTCTCGAATTCAGGACATCTCAGAACCCATGTACGCACGCATACGGGCGAAAAGCCATTCAGATGTGATACCTGTGGGAAATGTTACTCAAGGTCGGGGCATCTCAAAGGACATGTACGCACCCATACTGGCGAAAAGCCATTCAAATGTGATTTATGTGGGAAAAGTTTCTCTCTTTCGGAACATCTCAAAAGCCATTTACGCACGCACACCGGTGAAAAGCCATTCCAATGTGACACCTGTGGGACAAATTTCTCACAGGCTGGAAATCTCAGAATTCATGTACGCACGCACACGGGTAACAAGCCATTCAAATGCGATACTTGTGGAAAAAGTTTCTCACAATTGGGAAATTTTAGAACACATATACGTACGCACACGGGCGAAAAGCCATTCAAATGCGATACCTGTGGAAGACAATTCTCGGATCCGGGACATCTCAGAAGCCACGTACGTACGCATACAGGAGAAAAGCCATTCAAATGCGATATCTGTGGGAAAAGTTTCTCTCATTCTAGCTCTCTCTTAACGCACTTACGCACGCACAGAGCTGAAAGGCATTGATATGCTATACCTGTGGGAAAATTACCCGAGTCATATTCTCACAATTAATATACGCAAGGAAAATAATATATTGTAACTTTTATTTCAAACAAGAATGTAAGTTTTATTTGAAAACAACAATAATCACTTTCTATAATTTAGTTTAAATACTCCCGTCAACAATAGGATTGCCGCTACACTCAGGAACACAGTATTCGTTATTGCACTCCAGAGACGACAATGACAAATTACTTGGATAATTGAGGACAACAATGTACTGCTAATCTTTACTAATGTTCTCAAAGCACTATTTACAACACAAAACTGTCAGTTCACAGTTCGTTTGCCTTGGCTAGTTCTTCTAGTTCAGTCGAGTTCACAGTATCTCGAACCCCAGACCTTCAGTGACAGTCCACGGAAATTCGAACTCAGGTCCCCCAACTTCGGTCCACTGCACTCATACTCAGGACGCTCACACAGCCGCGGACACACTCAAGTCGAATTCCGGTCTCGAAGCTGGCTTTACTGCTACACACTGGACTGCAACTAACTGCTCAGCTCGCTTGCATCTCCTCTTTATAACCAAACCATAGCATCCAGAGAGTACGATTTCGCGATCAATCTAGAGAAAACTAGAGAAGATGGCGCCTCTCGATTTCTCTGGCTTTCTTCCCTCAGTCGCAGGCGCATTACTTCCCCCCTTTATGCCGCGGAACAGCGTGTCGTTCCCCTTCGTCGCGCCTCGCCGCAGCGACCATCGTTTCGTCTCCCCTCCGCTCAGCACTCCACGGAGCTCGCTTCGTCTATTGGGCCTCATGTCTTCTCGCACGCCCCTCTTGTGTGGGACACGTGATCGACACTCGACGTGGCTGTCACAATATATATATATATATATATATATATATATATATATATATATATATATATACCCTGACCACCAAAGTATTCTCTCCGACCAGAATCAAATACCTTGTACGATTTATATTTTTTTTTGGTACGTTATATGATTATGTCTCATGACCAGAATATTATACGAAATGGAAATATAAAAATTGGAAATTTATCTTTTGAAGAGGTGGAGAAGTTCAAATATCTGGGAGCAACAGTAATAAATATAAATGATATTCGGGAGGAAATTAAACACAGAATAAATATGGGAAATGTCTGTTATTATTCGGTTGAGAAGCTTTTATTATCCAGTCTGCTGTCGAAAAATCTGAAAGTTAGAATTTATAAAACAGTTATATTACCGGTTGTTCTTTATGGTTGTGAAACTTGGACTGAGAGAGGAACAGAGACTATGGGTGTTTGAGAATAAGATTCTTAGGAAAATATTTGGGGCTAAGAGGGAGGAAGTTACAGGAGAATGGAGAAAGTTACAGAACACAGAACTGCATGCATTCTTCACCTGACATAATTAGGAACATTAAATCCAGACGTTTGAGATGGGCAGGGCATGTAGCACGTATGGGCGAATCCAGAAATGCATATAGAGTGTTAGTTGGGAGGCCGGAGGGAAAAAGACCTTTAGGGAGGCCGAGACGTAGATGGGAAGATAATATTAAAATTGATTTGAGGGAGGTGGGATATGATGATAGAGAATGGATTAATTTTGCTCAGAATAAGGACCAATGGCGGGCTTATGTGAGGGCGGCAATGAACCTCCGGGTTCCTTAAAAGCCAGTAAGTAAGTAAGGTTATTTTACGACGCTTTATCATCAGCTTAGGTTATTTAGCGTCTGAATGACAAGAAGGTGATAATGCAGGTGAAATGATTCCGGGGTCCAACACCGAAAGTTACCCAGCATTTGCTCATATTGGGTTGTGGGAAACCCCCGGAAAAAACCTAAACCAGATAACTTTTTCGCGGCTAGACGTGCTAAGCGTTACTCCCCAGGTGTAGACTATGATTTATAGCCCAAAAATAAAGGAGTATTACATATACCATAAGTGGAAATATAAGATATAAATCATATAAGACATTAGTCTAAAGCTATTGAAATGCTACACCTTTCGAAAAAGTTACTCAAAATTGATCAATTTTAGAACCCATGTTTGCATTCACATTAGGAAAAGTTTCTCAGTCATATGCGAACATTCACGGATGAAACGACATTCATATGTCATCAGTGAATAACTCTCATTGTCTGGATCTCTTAAAACCCAGAAACATAAACGGACGATCGAATCTATTGATATGTAGTACTTGGAGAAAGATTTTCCAAATTCACGAAGTCTCAGAACAGATTTAGGCACGCACACACGCACATTTAAACGCGACATCTCTAATAAATGTTTTTGAAAACTGGAATATTTCACAACCATAGACTTTTAACCCTCGTGTAGTCAGTGATTCCACACATTTTCAATAGTCGCATCACGCAGAAAACCTCTGGGTTATAATACTTTGTAAAAGATGTATACAAAATAGTAAAAACATATGTTACTCTGTGATAGTCCGATATTAACACTTAATTATTCACTCTGTAGCAGTCTCGCTCTAAGAGTAATATCTATTTTTGTAACGTGATAGTACTGCGAGTTTCTGTATTTCGTAAGTCGGCTGGCTATTCTTCCATTGTTCTCTTGCACGTGTGCTGGAATGTTTATTACATCTGCGGATACACTTGTTCAATTATAATTTTTCATTATTGGAAGAGCTGGAATATTACGAACCAACACACGAATTAGCAAATAATGTTTACTGATATATTAGGTCAGATGTGGGCATAAGTAGTACAAGTCGAACAGAGTCGAACGCAAGGACGGGATCTCCCTCCCTCCACATCCCTAGCTGGGGTACCTATCCGACCGGTTGAAGTACTGGCAGTCAGCGGTGGATTTCACTAAAAAAAATGTTGCTCTCTGAGGAAGCTCCTGAAGTAAAAACGTCCAAAAATACTATTTCCACAAAGAATGGGAAAATGAATTCTTTTGTTGCGAAGAAGGGGAAAGCGTTAGGTGCTTATTATGCTACAAAATGTTACTAGCACGTTGAGCGACATTATGAAAAGACTCGTTTTAATGGAACAAATATTTATTTATTTTTTATAATAATAGTAGTCCACACCTGTGGAGTAACGGTTAGCGCGTCTGGCCGCGAAACCCCAAGTGCAAGTGCACAAATATGGCCGGTTTAGATGTATATAAGCTTAAACAACTTTGCAAAGTAAAATATTCACATCTTCGGAGTTTTGTTACGAAAATTGCTTCTATGTTTGGCAAAACCTTTATTTGTGAACAGTTTTTTTCTCAGTTGGCCATTGTAAAATCCAAATCAAGATCACGCATTTCAGACGAAAATTTATTCTATCAGCTCACAATTGCAATGTCTGACATAACTCCAAATTTTGAAACACTTGCTGATTTACGTGACGAAGAAGAATAAACGAATCCTTTCTTTTTAGGGCATGAGTCAATTGACGTAAATTGACAAAAACAACAAAGAACTGCAGTAAGAAGTTTAAAAAATAGCCTAATTGTTGTTTTTCTGTTTCTTAGTAATGTGCTTGATATTTTGTTAAGAATCTATTTCTCCTTAGTTTCTTAATTTTATTTTGAAAGGATGCAAATTAGTGACTGATGCCCTTTCAAAATAAAGAGGTTCAGATTATGGCATTACTTTTTAACTGTTGTGGAATTGTACGTTTTATATCATTTTATAAGGTTTTAACAGTAATTGTTTAAATTAGAAATACAGTTATGTTTCGGCTTTTTGTAAAATAATTTGTGTTTGTTTTGGAAAATTTGTTTTCTTTCATTGTCATTATTCATAAAAATAACGTTTGCAGAAAACTGTGTATCTTTTTGTCCTGCGTAATTACTTAACGTTCCGTGTTTCAATACTTCACGCGATCCACCGCAGATTATTACATTAACAGGTGATGCGTGTTGCAGCAATCAGAGTAGTACGGCGCATCTCTTTAAATGCCCACGTCTGTATTAGGTAATATTACAAAATGTGGAATCTTGGATGTTACATACATTGTAATTATTTCATATTACACCCAATACACAATTTCAAGGATAGCATGAAAGAATAATCCTTTTGCGTTTTTTAAAATGAACTGATATTTTTTAATCACACGGTATCGTCACAATCACTTCCCTCTTTGTGGCTGCATTTCCTACAGGAATGAACGGTGTGGGTGTGCTTTGATTGGCAAATAAATCCGTGGTACTTGTAACATCTTACAGTGGTTTGACGGCTTTTTTCAAGTACTAACTTCTTGTAATCTTCTTCTGGGTGCTAGCTAGGTAAATAATGTAACTATTTATGCCACCAATTTTATGAACGCGAAAAATAAAGCGAATGGTAAACGCCAAGTTTGACGTGATACAGAGTATGTTGTTTTCATTCCATCTGATGTATCATGTCCTCCCTTTGTATTGTGGAATGTCAGGATTTCTGTCTTTTCAGCTTCACCAGAATCTTCATATTATCAGCGTGATGCATGGTCGAAAGCAACAAAACTATTCGATTTTTCCTAAGGACGTAAGACACCACAATCATGTGGTGATCCTCAAAGCCAAAAACGTTGCTATGGACCTTCCCTTATTTTCAGAGCAATGAATAAACATTTTCTTCTTCACAATGGCAATGAAGATATAAGACTTATATGAGTGTCAAGCGATTATTTTTAAAAATAATATCTCGAAGGCTAGGCTTTCTCTAGCTGTAAGAAATTTATAGTGAGGTTCTGGTTCTTATTTTAAATGGAATATATGGGGGAAAAATCGTTGTGAAAATCCATTATCACTTGGTGAACCTTCCTGGTCAGAATCTGAGCCGATTATATCTTCTAAACTATGGAAGTCTAAATTACTAAACTCTTGTGCCAATTGCAATTGAAAGCCACCTATATACCATTACAATACTGTATTAGATTTTTGTGTTTAAATGTATAATTCCCATAAGCTCTTGACAGTTTACAGCTAAATGAGAAAATTTATAAAGCCTCTTACACTAAGAATCCACAACTGTTGAGTAACGGTCAGCGCATCTTGCCGCGAAACCAGGTGGCCCGGATTCGAATCCCGCTCAGGGCAAAGTTACCTGGTTGAGGTTTTTTCTTTTTATCCCTCAACCCAATACGAGCAAATGCTGGGTAACTTTCGGTGCTGGACCCCGGACTCATTTCACCGGCATTTTCACCTTCATTTCATTCAGACGCTAAATAACCTAGATGTTGATACAGCGTCGTAAAATAACCCAATGAAATAAAAAAATCTACACTAAGATCTATAAGACTTTGAGATCCACACATGTGGATAAATTCTTCCGAGGAAGGATTTATAGTGATGCAAAAATTCAGCAGTTACTGACAACATATTCATATATTATTTATAAGAATCACAGGTAAATACTGGTAATACAGTAATTAATTGGATTATAACTAATTAAACAAATTTCCTCGATATCCATATGTACGCACTGTTATTTGTCACTAAAATCGCTAAATTTGCAACCATTCTGTAACACTGCTTAAGGTGATAGCTTGCATTGCTGTTCATGACTCGACTGAAAGGATTGCACTATTGACCATTTAGGATCTAACAAGTCCTTCCAAAGTAAATCGTACTGTATATCTTCGACTTATGTATCAAGATTTATTGGTATTGTTACAATACGATTAGTGTGATGCAGGGGCGTATTTAGGCCTAGGCAAATTTGAGGGGTCGGTTTTTAAGCTATTACTACTGTTCATTTTTTTATATTTTTTAAATGTTATTCATACTTTTCATGCTTTTATTTATACTCTTTTTTAGATCGAAAAAAGGAATGAAGAGATATTGGAACAATTAGAAGTAGAGTCAATAGAAGAAAAAATAAACAGATACAAATTAAATTGCCTACACCATGCAACACGAATGGACAATTCAAGAATCCCCAAAATGATGATGTAATATCAACCCACAGGACATCGATGGTTAGGAAGACCCTTTAGAAGACTGCTAGGTGGGGCCGAAACAGGTATACACAGACCTAATTCGTGACGGATGATGATGATGAAATTTTATTCACAACTCTTTAAAAGATTACATGAATCTAAACGGAGAAGATGTAGGCCTACATCTCACTTGATGTTATGTGTCAAAGGAAGAAACAACAATACCAGAAACTGGCGAAGGACAAATCACTAAAACAAAGAGGAAATTGTGCAAAAATAGATGCGTTATTTAAAAAACAAAAACAGCCAGCTTATTCCAGATACATCAGAGTGTAATCATGTGGCGAACAGTGCCGGAAATAGTGGAGCATATTGTTGATTTATTTTATTTTATTGGGTTATTTTATGACGCTGTATCAACATCTCAGGTTATTTAGCATCTGAATGAAATGAAGGTGATAATGCTGGCGAAATGAATCCAGGGTCTAGCACCGAAAGTTACCCAGCATTAGCTCGTATTGGGTTGATGGAAAACCCGGGAAAAAACCTCAACCATGTAACTTGCCCCAACCGGGATTCGAACCCGGGCCACCTGGTTTCGCGTCCAGACGAGCTGACCGTTTACTCCACTGGTGTGGACGCATGTTGTTGATCTGATCAGGTGTTTCCGATATTAGAAACAGTAATAATGATGCGGAATCAATTTTTTCAGTTGATCCAAATTACGCATATGGGCGAAATAATAATAATAATAATAATAATAATAATAATAATAATAATAATAATAATAATAATAATGGTTGTGATATTTGGACTCTCACTTTGAGAGAGGAACATAGGTTAACGGTGTTTGAGAATAAGGTGCTTAGGAAAATATTTGGGGCTAAGAGGGATGAAGTTACAGGAGAATGGAGAAAGTTACACAACACAGAACTGCACGCATTGTATTCTTCACCTGACATAATTAGGAACATTAAATCCGGACGTTTGAGATGGGCAGGGCATGTAGCACGTATGGGCGAATCCATAAATGCATATAGAGTGTTAGTTGGGAGGCCGGAGGGAAAAAGACCTTTAGGGAGGCCGAGACGTAGATGGGAAGATAATATTAAAATTGATTTGAGGGAGGTGGGATATGATGATAGAGACTGGATTCATTTTGCTCAGGATAGGGACCATTGGCGGGCTTATGTGAGGGCGGCAATGAACCTCCGGGTTCCTTAAAAGCCAGTAAGTAAATAATAATAATATACATCTTGATTACACAACTTTTAACACTGTATCACTTCGGAATATGTTAATACAGCGTCGTAAAATAACCCAATAAAATAAAAAAATAAAACTTCGGAATATGTATGATAAGAACTTTCTTGTGTTAAATATTATTAACGTACCTTGATAACATGTTTCGACCTATTTTCGGTTATCTTCGGAACTGGTCGTTGTTGGTCTTGGCGCCTTATGAAATATACAGACACACGAAAACACACCCCAACGATATTCCCAACACACAACTCAATTTCAAAATACACACTCTTTGACTCTACACTACGAACGGACCCACACACAGGAAACAAGAGGGTCGGAGTCGTTCATTGATGCGAGCTAGCTCTTTGACTCCCACTCCTTTTGAGAGTCGTTCAAAAGAGCGGAGCGGTACAGTGCCCTCCCTCTTTCTCAACCAGCTCGCTCCTAGTGATCACTCACCCCACGCTTCACCACCGCTCCGACTCTTCTACGATAAATGCAGAGCGGGTTGTTAACTGTATGACATAATACACATGCTTCTCAATAGATGCCATTGCAATAGACATTCGAATCGGTTTGCATCGGTCTGTGAATGCGGAGAAAAGCTTCTTGTACACGTACAGTAAGGTAAGTTTCCATGTTATCCCAGAGGAAGAGAGCCCATTTACATTACTTACGCTATTTTACGAACCAGTAACAATCGTGAAGTATCGGTATGTAGTATAAACAGATCAATTAAAAACAGTTCTGAAAGTGTTGGTAAACAGGGACGTCGCTAGGGGGGTGCGAAAGGGTGCGCAAGCACCCCATAAAAATCGGAGCACCCCTTTCCACACTCCAAAGGGCAACTTATTAACAAAATACTAGGCATAAATTATTTTGAAGAACAAAAACAAACAAACAATTTCTCGGATGTGAAAAAACTGCGTCCCATAGTGTATCGTAATGGATTGAATAATAATAATAATAATAATAATAATAATAATAATAATAATAATAATAATAATAATAATAATAAACAGATGTATAGTATGCGCGCAAGTGCATGAAAGAACATTTTGAAATTTTTATGTACCACATTTTTACAGCTCGCACCCCATTTTTAAATCTCGCACCCCATCCGCACCTCCCTTGCTCTGATCCTGGCGACGTTACTGTTGGTAAAGTAGTATAAATAGCAATTATGAAAGTGTACAATGGTACATAAAAAGGCTAATGTGCAAACATGATCTATTTAGCAATAAGGAGAACAGGAACATGACAATAGGCAACGTTTAAACGTGTCTGCATTGAAGCGCATGACCACACTGACAGACGTGCTGCGTATCGTTACAGTTGTAATGGAGCTGTGGAGCGCTGTGCTGTTGTGGAGGGAGCGGAGCGTTGGGAGTGAGCCAGAAGCAAGAGAGCGAGGTGAAGTTGCCTTGCTCTCCCAAGAGTAGGGAGCGAAATGCAATGAACGACTCGCTCTTTTGTAAGGAGGGAGCGGAGAGCCGCTCCAGAGCGGGAGTCGTTCATTCGAAACGACTCGCTCATGAGCGGCCCATCACTAATGTTAACAAGGTACGTTAATAATATTTAACACAAGAAAGTTCTTATGATACATATTCCGAAGTAATAATAATAATAGTAATAGTCATACCTAAATATAATTAATCAAACTTGATCGTGATTATAATTATAACTTCATTTGATTGCGTCCGTCAGAAATAGTTCAGCCTTTTCTTGAAAGTAGTTATTGTCCAGCAGTCCCTAATCTTCTGAGGAAGAGAATTTCATTCACGGGGGACTGAGACAGTAAAAGAGAATGAATTGTGGGATGTTGTATGGGTAGGAATTGGCTCTCCTGTGACCTAGTGTTTTGATTGTGATTGGAGGATACGTAGTTAAACCGCAGTCTACTATGTACAGTCGCGAAGCTCAATATGTAGTAAAAATGCAAACATGGGTAGTTGCCCACCACTAGGATCGCTACTATCGCCTCATCATCGCAGATCTCTCTCCTAGCAGCCGACAAAATATGTTACACTTTCGTTGTAGTGTTCTTTTGGAAAAATTAACACCTTCCTTCCATTATTGAAATATTAAATGCATAAAGTTAATTTATTATGTTAATGAAGTATATTAAATTCCACCATAAACTCGAAGATACCTGCAAAAAATTAGTTACTATAATTTTTGTTTGTGCAAAACGAACTGAAATTTACTATAATAGCTTCACTCATTCAAGATTATAGCGATAATTAACTATGAAACCAATAAATATTAATTTGCATTTCCCTTTACAACAATAATAATAGAAATATGAATTAATGGAGTAACTTACGTGTACCGGTACTTGTATTGTATGCTTACGTAGTTAACAAAGTGGGATGAGGTTAAGCAATAATAATCACACCAGAATTGGAAATAAAACGTGATCAATAAATTTTATTGTAACAGACTTTTTCTACGTCTCTAGTAAAGCAACAAATAAAAATAACAACAAAATTAACAGCTATAATTAAAAACATATCCTTTGAAGAAAAAAGTAGGCCTAAGCAATAATAATCCCACCAGAATTGAAAATAAAACGTGATCAATAAATTTCATTAAAACAAACTTAATTTTTCTACGTCTTTAGTAAAATAACACATAAAAATAATAACAAAATTAATAGCTACAATTAAAAATATATCCTCTGAAAAAAAAAGTAGACCTAACCTTTATTTCTCTGGAAATTTAGCAGCCTAAGTGACAGAACTTTAACCGGTATCTAATGTCCTTTCGGTTAGACGGAAACATTTCCTTGTGAAATTTAAGGATATAATGTATTCTAACAGGCACAAAGAACTTCAAATTAACCCTTTTGTTTGTGCACAGCATTCTTGTGGAAACCCAGGAACCTTTCTGAATCTTTCGGAAATCGGAAAAAGGATAACTCTGGCCTCTTTCTCTTACTGTTGCTACAATTTATAGCACTACAAACGTCTCCTCTTTGTCCCATATTATTATTCCAATTGTTATATTTTAGCCATTAACATTTTCATTATAACCAATAAC
Organism: Periplaneta americana; assembly: GCA_025594305.2. Classification (NCBI taxonomy): domain Eukaryota; kingdom Metazoa; phylum Arthropoda; class Insecta; order Blattodea; family Blattidae; genus Periplaneta; species Periplaneta americana. The sequence continues at coordinate 13,049,967 of JAJSOF020000042.1, forward strand.
GAACATTTCACAAGCATCAATTTCAAATACGCAACGAACTAGCACTCGATAGAAATACGACACAGTCCAAAGTCGACCATGGACAGTCTATTGTTTCTAGTTGCTAACCGCTTGGAGCGCTTTATCACGAGATTTGCAAAAAAAAAAAAAAACACCTCAAGCTTCGCGACTGTGTATATAGTAGACTGTGGTTAAACCGGGAACGCAGATAATTTGGAGTAGATGTGTAAAGAATTCGAAACAAAAGAGACAGCGAATGAAGTGTTCTACAGTTATTGAGTCGCAGCCAGAATAAATATTTGAACGAGGGTGTAATGTGTTCAAATTTGCGAGCATTGTTGATGACTCTGACACACTTATTGTGCAATACTGGGCGGAAATATTTTTCTCTGCAAGTAGCCTAACCAGATTCGCCCCTGGTGTGATGGCTGATTTGTTGGAGTCAACCCCGGGCTATAAGCTTCAAACGGTGGAACCAAAAAGGTGTACTAGTATGGCCGCCAAATTATCCATAGTTCACATCTTTTTCCGGTGTGTTGAACAGCTGTTATGTTCATAGCATTACGATTACGACTTCTGTTTTGTGTTGTGAATATTTTGAAAGTCTAGTAAAATTAAGCGGGTGTTATTTTTATAAAAGCTAATATCCTTTTCTGTTGGTGAATATAGTGAACAGCAATAAAAGAAAGTAGAAATGAAGTGTTCAGCCCATGTAACAACCATAATACGTTACAGTGAAATGTACATTGATATAATAATCTACTAATTTACTCCTGTTCTCTACACATCCATTCTAAGTAATTTACGTAAGACAAAATATAATTTTTGAAGTTTCATATGTTAGATAGAGCATAGGTGGACATATTGTGCTGTTGAGTCTAATTTTTTAAATACCTCGCTTTATAAAATACCGTAAGTTACTATACAGAAAAGTACATTTTTTATAGTACAAGGTGAAGGTCAACCATGTCAAATATAATTACGTAAGGCTGTTCGACAATAAAATATCATTATAGGCTGCAATATTTTCAAAGTGTGTAGGCTATTATATTTATCGTGTAGTTGCCACATGGCCTAATACTGGTAAATTACATTATTTTTTTTAAATATGGGCTATAAAATATTTTACATATTTATATACAGTACAAAGAATATATGCAGTCCTATTATAATGCTAAATCACATCTTTAATGATCAATTGTTTTATTAATAAATGTTCAGAAAAGTGTAGGCCACATTTTTATATAGGTTATGTAGTAGGTCTATATTGTATATAGATGGACCATTATACGGCCTAACACAATACTGAGTTATATAGCTATAATTTATCATGTCTAAATTTACAGAAAAATGAGAAAAGTGTGTATTTGTTCCATAGGCTATAGCCAGTGCTTTTCTTCTGCAGAAAAAAGTGCTGGAATTCTGTGTAGAATTATAACAGACTGGGAGGTGATTACTATCCAGTGTCGTTTTTAACATCCTTTTCGCCCAACTTTCTTGGTGTGTCAGAGTTTGATGGCAGTTCTGATGATGTTGAAATTATATAAGGAACTTCTTTTAGAGTCTCTGGATTATTATGCCGAACCTCAAAGGGAAGAGAAAAAAAACTAGGCTAATTTGTATATGAAATCTTATAGACTGTAATTAAATGCACCACTGTACTTCATCATTGTTAAATTCTAAATATATATATATATATATATATATATATATATATATATAGGTGGATGATATGCTTACATATTTAAGTCTTTCCACATGCAAAGTTGGAACTGCATATGATTTCAGTTGTCGACCTGGTTGGCAAGTTGGTATAGCGCTGGCCTTCTATGCCCAAGGTTGCGGGTTGGATCCCGGGCCAGGTCGATGGCATTTAAGTGTGCTTAAATGCGACAGGTTCATGTCAGTAGATTTACTGGCATGTAAAAGAACTCCTGCGGGACAAAATTCCGGCACATCCGGCGACGCTGATATAACCTCTGCAGTTGCGAACGTCGTTAAATAAAACATAACATTTTTTTTTAAATGATTTCAGTCTAACACTAGAGCAGGAGGAGGACCTGTCAAAACATTCTTCCAGGAAATGTTGCGAACAAATAACGCTTCTTGCCGTTTGCTGCCAATTTGGCTTATTTATAAATTTTAGCCATTCATTTTTACGACTTAAATCTTTCAGAAATCTGTAAAGAACGTAAGCCATAATGGTTAGGCCTACATACTATTATATCAATTCCATTCATTATACATAAATATAACAATATAATGCTTAGATGTGAAAGGTCACGGCGTTTCCTGAAGATTTTGGTTTAGCTGTTACACCACAAACGCAACAACTAACCATTATTAAAATGTGAGTTAGACATTTAAATTTCACCATGTGACGTAACAGCCTGTAGCAAAATTAAATACTTGTCGGTATTTCGCGGAGAATTATGGGACAAAAGGTGTAGTTAGACGTCACATCCGTCCCATCGCTTGCAAGCATTTCCCCTTGGATCGCTCTCTCCTTTCTTTTTTTCTTTTTATCCTCTCAGGTTGGAGTCAAGAATTAAAGCACTATGGCACTATGGAAACCCAGTCTGTGGCCAACAGAAATGTGACAAAAGTTCTCCATCCGTTAATGCTGCAAGTAGAAACGTATCGTTTTTTCCAGTTGTGTGTCATAATATTTTGCATCGATCTTCAATGTTAACTTAAAATTTCTATTTTTTTGTCACTTTCTGTCGTGTAAAAAAAAAAAAAAAAGGAACAATGTGAAACAATGAAACGATTTCGTAGTGATCAAATATAAGAACAAAATTTATTGAATAAATCGCAGACTTATTGATCCTGCCATCTGGATGTAGTAAATCCACTGAAATTTATATTTCAATAAAATTAACTTCATTTTTTTACTCGATCTTGGTTTCGTAGTATATTTTAGATTATACTTTTTTTTTTTTAAGATGGGACATGACAGTTAAGCGGCCGAACTTGGAACTACAGTGCTATGTTGCCAATATGGACTACCAACTACCACGCTGCCAGCTGTTGGAAAGTATCAATTGACGCTGTTAAAACATTTATTGACAATTGACGCAAAGGTAAGAAAACAATACAAAAATCGTCAGAGAATCAAAGATGAAACGTACCAATGCTAACACTGTGTGCACAATAAATGTCGCCAAGAGAGCTATTAAGCGATCGCCATGTGGGAATGATAAGTTTGGCAACTCAACCGTCGTTACCATAGCAACAGGCCTACCACGCTATGTGACATTCAGTTGTTTTTCCGATCGCAACGCTCCTGTCTTTTTATCCTTTCAGGCTCCTGTGATTTCCCATCTTTCAAAAAAAAAGTGTCCGGCATCACGGCCCCCTTGATCGTAGAGCAAGCGTTCGTCTGGAATCTTGTATTCCACTGTACATTCAGAACGGTTAGGTGTTGATATCCGTAATTTGGTCCGTTTTCATTTTAACACTTCATAGAGGTAAGTATGTTTTCGTGTGTTGCGAGTTTTTCCTTCGCTGTAATTATCATTCCAATCTTATTTGCTTACGCGGCAGAAATGGCAGTAAGAAAGTTTGTAAATTGGTAATAAGAATTAATTCTTCAAATGCAATGTGGTATTTCCCAGACACCCAGACTCAAATACTACTCAATGGTGAACTGAATAGATAGATAGATTTTTTCGTTCCATAATATTCTTACATTTGCTTTATAGCATAGAATAAAGAACCTGTCTAATTCTTACGTTTAAAAATAAAATGCAATACATATAAAATGCAAATATGAAATATGTACAGAATTAATACCTTAATAACAATAATATTTTATAAAATGTAATATGTTTACCATTTAATAGTACCATAATATTTACACAGTGCTGTGAAATGTCAAGAATCCATCTACAGAATAGAAAGTGTGAGATATTAAGTAATTTTTATGTTTTACCTTAAATAATGCAAGGTTTTGGCTATGATTCTTAATGTCTTCAGGAAGACTATTGAATATTTTTATCGCCATGTAACGTATTCCCCTTTGAAAGCATGATAAATTCGATGATGGCGTATGAAAATCATTCCTTCTGCGGGTATTTATACTATTATGGCTGAGTTAGTTGAAGAATTTTCTTTATTACATCAAAGGAAATTTATTGTAGAGTACATGTATTGATTTGTTAAGGTTAGAATCTCTATTTTTTTTTTAAATAATCTACATGATTCTCTAGCCTTTGCTCCAACTATTATTCTGATGGCTCTTTTTCGCAATAAGAATATACTTTTACTATCTACAGAATTTCCCCAAAATATTATTCCGTAGGACATAATGGAATGAAAATAGGCAAAATATATTGTCTTTCAGATATTGCTGTTTAGAAATTGTTTGTAACGACCTAATTGCGAAGCATGCCGAGCTGAGTTTGGGGGTTATTTCTTTGATATGATTTTTCCAATTTATTGTATTAATAATATGCAAACCAAGAAATTTGGTTGTTCATGTTTCTAGTAGAGGTATATTGTTGATAGTTGTGTCCAATGTTTCAGAGATTAAATTGGAAGTGGCTTTAAATTGAATTCAGTTAGTTTTATTAATGTTTAATGCTAGTTTATTGGTTGTAAACTAGTAATAAATTTTAAGGAGAATTGTTTCTGTTTTATATTTGAATGTGACAAAGTTCTTGTCTGTAATTATGATACTTGTGTCATCTGCAAATAGTATAGGATAACCTATTCCTTTTATTATGGGGCCAAGGTCATATATAAAAATTAGAAAAAGAAGAGGCCCTAATATAGATCTATAAGGGTAATTCCAAGCAAATTTACACCAAGAGCTAATTTTGAAGAATAAAAAATATTTAAAATGTTTTCATTGAAAAAATATTCCACAAATTTGGGATTTTCAGAACATAACTACAGAATTGGGATAGACACATATTACTTTGGCCAAACTGTGAAGACACAATGGCTGCTCCGTAAGGAACACATTTGCGCATGTGAAGTACAACGTTCTCAACTTGATTTCCAGGTAACTGGATAAGATTTTGATCTTTCTAAAACAGTTTCAGTAATTGTAAACCTTGTAGTTTGAAAGATATAATCAGTTACTTCATATCTGGACCTGTTTTAGCACATCTTAATATTAAAAGTATGGTGTAACATGTAGTGTGAGTCACGCAAAACCAACGGTTTTCTTAATTAACAAAATTAAAATTAAAACTAAAATGATATATATATATATATATATATATATATATATATATATATATATATATATATATATATATATTTTCCTCCTACTGTGCATTGGGCACAATTGTTGAACATAGTCACTTTCATTTAATAATTATTGGGAACTGTTTTTTATTATTAACTATTTGTGTAGTGTGAATCACACTGCTGTAGCAAGTCACAACCAAAAGTTTGAATAAATTAGATTTCATTTAAGAAAGAGATATTATGTGAAATAAATTGTTAGTTGGACATTACTTTCCATTCCTAGCCGACTTGTAATAAATACACATAATAATTTTACAAAATTGATCAATAGTTTTCTGTCAATGAAACATGAATTGAATAATTAAGTTTAACTTTCTAAACAGGATTATACTTACCGTTGATTTCTTTCAGTAATGGCAAAAACACCTGCTCAGCGTAAAGGAGAACAAAGAGCAAGAATGAGGACATAGGGACGTATGAAGAATTTCGAAAGAAAGAAATAGAAAAACAAAACTTAGCACCAAAAAGAAAGAAGGAAACGATGACAATAGAGTGAAAAGAACATCTACGAAGAAAGAAAAGAGATGAAATGAGAAGATACCGAGAAAAAAAAGAAGCATGTGCAAGTAAATACCAGTCTAAATCAATCACCTATTAAAGTTTTGAAGTCAGTAGTTCATATTATGGCAAAGCAATTGCCAAAGTCAAGAAAAATCTCCCTAATAGTCCCAAGAAACGTAGAGCAGTTGCGTGCAAACCTTTCCATGAGTATGCATCAGGTATAGAACTCAGTCCTCAGAAACGTGCTTCAAACACCGTGTTAGCAAAAGCACGAGAGAGAGTTTTACAATTTTATAATTGTGACACAACATCTTACCAAGCCCAGGTTTCAAAGACTTTGCTGTTATTCGCAATGTGGATGGCAAACAAAAAGCGCAAAAACAATACCTATTTCTTACATTAGGTGAAACTTACGAAGAATTTAAAAATCTACATACAGAAATTATTATTGGACGTAGGAAATTTTGTGAGCTTAGGCCAAAAGATGTATGTTTAAGATCTGAAACCCCTTCGAACCTGTGTTTGTGTGTTCATCATGAAAACATTAACATGCTTCTGACGATGTGCTCATTTTTGCTCAATTCAACATCTGATTTTGTACCCTCTAGGGAATGCATGTTACAGACCTGTAATAAATGTGGAAAACTGGCGGACTTTCATAGCTTGATACAATCTGCCTGTAGTTCAGTATCAGATGACGACTGGAACACAGACGTATCTTACCAACAGTGGATTTCTGATGAAACAAACAAAGCAGGCAGAGAAAAAATATGTGGTACTCTAGATGATATCGTTCACAAACTAGAAACTAAACTCCCAAACTTTCTCCAGTATGTATTTGTACAACAGCAGCAAGCACAAAATTTTAAAATGCTGAAGGATAATATTCACGACAGCGTAGTTTTAATGCACATTGACTTCAGTGAGAACTATGCTTTTGTCTACCAGGATGAACTACAGTCAGCGCATTGGTCATCTAATTCCTGCAGACACTACACTTGCATTGCTTATCTAAAATATCAAGGCCTCTCTGCATCATTACCCATAGCTGTTGCATCCGATTACTTGCAAGACAATAAGTATGCAGTAGCAATGTTCAATGATACAATTATTGATACAATAAATAAGATGTTTCCAAAGTTACATATCAAGCAAATCATATATCAGTCAGATGGAAATACACAAGATTTTAAACACAAATACTCCTTGTGTCTAGGAACTGTGTGTTTTGATCAATTTCAATGACACTTCTCGGCTACTAGCCATGGTAAAGATGGTCTTGGTGGATCCATCAAATGGAGAGTCAGAGAGACCACTATATCGAGAACAATAGATCTCAGAACAGCAAAAGAGTTGGCAGAATGTGCTAAGAACATTTGTTCTAATGTTAGCATTCTCTTTGTATTACAAGAAGAAGTCAATGCTGAAGTCACCGAGTTGGACAAGGTTTGGAGTTTGGGCTCCAAATGAGACTGAAATTGTGAATATCCCTGAAACACGGAAAATGCACTTCTACGAGAAAATTTCGCCCTACAAAATTAAAGCTGCCATTGTTTCAAGAAACGCTAAACAGCATAAAATTGTTGATTTGAGATCCCGTAGAATCGAAGTTGTAAATCACAGTGGTTGAGAAATGCAAAGTAACAACCCTTCTCTCATGTGAGAGAGAGAATACAAACATTGGTGAATGGGTTTTAGTTCCATTTTATGGGAAGAAAACAATCAAACACAAAATCGCACAAGTTGTTTCGTCATCTTGTTCTTTCATTACAGTAAAATTTCTGATATTTGAAAAAGAGTTCAACAAATTTTCATGGCCTCAAATGGATGATATAGCTGATATTGATATGAATAACATCACAGTCAAATTACCAGGGCCAATGTTTGATCAGCACATGAGATATGTATTTTCTAATTATAGTTTCATAGATTATGTAATGGGTTAGGAAGACTGATTTAGATATTAAACTGCTTAGGCCTAATAAGAAAATGTTTATTTTTACTTATAATTAATAACAGTCATTCTATAGATTCATATTGGCCTATGTCAAGTCAGTCATGTCCCAAACAGGGAAGTGTAGTGTGATTCACAAGGGAGTGTAGTGACAGTCACACACTTAAGATTGAGTTGTGTGTAGTAATCAGTTTCATTTTTCGTGTTCTTGTTTATTATTTGTAAATTACATTTCTTTCTGAATGTCATAATCATACCAGATTATTTTTTTGAATATCTTTGAGGAAGAAATACAAAGTTTTAAACAACTCTTAAAATTCACTTCCTTTTGTGTAGAGTGAGTCACATTTAAGTTTTAGGATGCTTACTGCTGACATTGTGAAAATAAGCAATTGCACAAAAATACAAAAAAAAAAATAAAATAAAATAAATAAATAGATAAAACATTTATCATATAATCATATGCTATTGTCATATTGTTGTTAGCTTGTTCCTACACTATTAAAATTACCTATACAAAAGAATGTCTTGTCTCAAAAGTAGTGTGAGTCACACATGGAATTAACTTATAGATGTACAAAATAGGAGCTAATGTACTGTTGCTAATTATAGCTCCATATCTTTATTCATAACTAGCTGTGCTCCGCTGCACCCTTTAGAAATAAATATAAAGTAATTACATAATTAAAATAGGACATTTGACCCAGGGAACATACGTGTTTCATAGAAGGATAAATCGTTTAATATGTTATTTAATTTAAATTGCATCCAAATAATTAAAATGCGATCATTTTGTTCCAGAGACACTCATTTGGTGCAATGACAATTCCTTTAACATGTTTCTTTATTTTTATTACATGCAACCATATTTTAATGAAGATTGACATCATTTAGATTTAATGTGTATATTTTATTTTACTTGTTATAGGTTTCCATTGAATTATGGTAATAACTTAATTTTAACCCTTGTTTTCTACGTATTCAGTAAATGGCGCTTGGCCCACTATGGTTCTGAATCCTTCACATAACTTAAATTATATTATATGATATTACCTATTACGTTATATTGTATTATATTATATTATATTATATTATATTATATTATATTATATTATATTATATTATATTATATTATATTGTATTATATTATATTATATTATATTATATTATATTATATTATATCATATCAGAAGTTACTGTAATAACATTATAGCATTATGTCCATCTAGGGAAACTACACTTTCCAATGGTGAAATAATAATTAATTATACAAATCGGTTAATTTAGATTCCGATATTACTTCATACAAACACAGAAACATTCTCTGTAGGCTATCTTTCATAGCTTTCGATTGTTGCTGTCCAAGGCCCCTTATAGATGAAGTCATTTGTTTTTTTAATCCATGACATGGCCTTAGATAGCAGTTATTTTAATTTTAAAACTCTCATTAAATATCATTCTTATCAAAATTTTTCAAGGAATAAAACTTATCGCAAATTATTTTTAAAGAAATTTTTGTTATGTAACATTTTTCACGAAAACCAATAATAAGGGAGATATTTCGATTTATTTAATTCAGGACACCTTATAAGCCCCCTTTCAAATAATGTATTTTGAATGCCATATAGCCTAAAATCTAAGTTACAACGAACTTATTTTATAGTCCAATTTTCATCGAAATCCATTCAGCCATTATCGCGTGAAAAGGTAACAAACATACAGACAGACAGACATACAAACAAAAATGTCAAAAAAGCGATTTTCGGTTTCAGGGTAGTTAAATATATATGTTAGGACCAATTATTTTTGGAAAATCGAAAATTACCAGAAAAATTTCGGCTACAGATTCATTATTAGTATAGATAATGAGTAATTTATGCATAATAGATCATGTCCTTATTTGGGCTAAACTAGCTGTACTTCCTTTCGTAGTCCTCTTATACACGTTCGGTATATACAAATCTGTGACAGGTTAGGTTTGATTAGTTTAGGCATTTGTTATGCCTTGCATATACGATCAACAGCATCTCTCCAAAAAAATATGGCAATCTGTAAGAAGCTGGTGTAATGACGAACGTGCACAAGGTACTACGTGAAACAATCAAGCCTGTAGTAAAGAGAGAAGGCTGCTATCTTGTATTTGAAAAGCAAAGTTGTGATCGTTTCGTGTATGAAATTGTGGACGTAGTTTATAGATTTAACACCAGAGTCGCATTGAAACGATGTTCTGGATACCTGTACTGCAAACAAACAGAGTTCGAGCCCGGTGAAAATGTAATTCTTTAGAGCTAGTATCAGTGTGAAAGAATTGCAAGGAAAACGTCAAATTAGAATATAGAATGAGCCAATAATACTAAGTATAAGCACAGTCTAGTATATACAGTCACGAAGCTTGAATTCATGAGGGTACTAGGAACAATAGACTGCAGCTACTATTTCGCATTATCTGTGATGAGGCGATAGTAGCGATCTAAGTGGTTAGCAACTATCTGTGGTTGCATATTTACTACGTATTGAGCTTCGTGACTGTATATACTAGACTGTGGTATAAGTCCACACTTTGAACCCAGTTAGTGCATTATATGCTGTGGTCGAGCCCCGTACGACTGTAACAGGCCCCTATACAGCAAATAACAGTAGGCCTGCAAAGGAAACGCAGGGATAATGTCAAAATTAGCATACATAATGACAATATCGATAGTTTGAACTCAAAGAGGGCATTATTTCCTCAGTTCGAATCTTGTATACTTATAAGTCAATTGTATGTGTGTGAAGGAAGAGCAGAATAGTACATTATGCAACGAGCCTATAATGGTAG
>JAJSOF020000042.1:13065498-13180564 GCA_025594305.2 Periplaneta americana
TTTCACACGCCTAGACTTGAACGGCGCAGTACCGCACGCACTGGCCGAGAGATGAAGATAAGCGAGCGTTGGGAGGAGGAGTCATGCCACCCTCTGAGACAATGGTGTGACATGTTTAGTGTCCAGCATGCGAGCAAAAGTAACCAAGTTGCGTGTGGATTTTATAAGTGTTGCGACCCAGTATTTTTCAAGTTTATATTTATTATTATAAGGTATTCGTTAAGGCATATTTGTGAAACCATTATGGTAAGATAAAGTATTTCAAAACAATATCGATCAAATTATTGAGTTAAATGCGTGTCTTTCGTGAGCGCTTCCGTAATATAAACATTTTCTATATTGTAACAAAGTTTATTTCACAGGTTGCTTAAAGTGGAGGACAGATCTTACTCAGGTGACCGCTGCTTCAATCCCCTTCATCTTACGCGTCACAAAAGAGTCAATGTTAAAGGGCTTCGGAAAGTATCCCGTTTGACTGCAGAAAAATTTGGCGTACCTGAAAAGTACCAAAACATAATTCGATTATGTACATATTGCAGATTGAAAGTAAATAAATCACATTCTTTAGATAACGCAGTTCAATCAAGAGAAGTCATAGAAGAATATGTTCAGCCAACTTGTAGTGTTCAAAGTGTTCAAGTTGAGAGTAGTGGTAATAACAGCAACAGTAATAATGAAAATCTGGTAAGAGTGAAACGGAATGTGTTGACAAGGCAAGCCTCACTACTTTACACGAGACACTCACTGTGATTGGCGTGAAAAAAAAAAAAAAAAATTATCAGAAAAAATATCCCCAAACTAAACTATTCTAAAACTTATTCTTCTACAGAAGGGGGCGTGGAATTTCTCTGCAAGAAATAGCAACATTTGATTAGTAAATGTTTGGATGGATTCTTCTTTCTTTTGTGATTTTACTCAGCTTGTGTTTATGAAAACCTATGATAAAGCTAGCACAGCCATGCGCTGCTAGACGACACTTCTCGTGTTTATGTCTCCTGGCCTTGCTTGTCTTGGCTATCTCCCGCCTCACAGTCAGCAGGTTAGTTCATGCGCTTACTACTTATTTTCTTTATTTGATGTTTTCAATACTTTTTTATCATCGCACCACAAGTAAAAAAAAAAGTGTTTATTTGTACTTTCAATGCGGACTCTAACCATATATTTTTTATAATATTTTTTCGTTGGCAAAGGCGTCTTAATGAGGAAAAATCTAAATTTCTCCATTTCCATAATAAGTAAGAAAATCTGTTTATATGTCAATGTAAACTTTAATTTCTCAGCATCAAAATAATCCATGATTTTTATCATTGGATGAAAGGGTTTCGGAGTTACAACTGTTTAAAGTTGCTAATTTTATGAAAATACGATAAATTTAAATATTTCAAATTTTAACACTCTGAAGTTCTGTTGCCTCAAACAGTGCACAAAGCATTGTATCACAGTTGTCTAAGGACAGAAAAAGTTTCATTGTATTTAAAAATTGCAGGGTCAATTTTCTCTATATTTCGGTCGATTTGAGATGGAATAGCTCGTAAGTATATGTATGTATATATTGATATATGTATGATCCTGCAGACTCGCTTCTTGTTCCTTCGTATGCTTTCTTGTTCTTGCATTGCGTTATTGCCTTTATGACTTCCTCCCTAATTAGTGGCGTGTATGAGCCTGCAGATATGATTTCTTGTTCTTGTAGCGTTATTGCCTTTATGATCTAATTAGTGGCGTGTATGATCCTGCAGACTCGCTTCTTGCTCCTTCGTATGCTTTTTGTTCTTGCATTGTGTTATTGCCTTTATGACTTCCTCCCTAATTAGTGGCGTGTATGATCCTGCAGACTCGCTTCTTGCTCCTTCGTATGATTTCTTGTTCTTGCATTGCGTTATTGCCTTTATGACTTCCTCCCTAATTAGTGACGTGTATGATCCTGCACACTCGCTTCTTGGCCCTTCGTATGCATTCTTGTTCTTGCATTGTGTTATTGCCTTTATGACTTCCTCCCTAATTAGTGGCGTGTATGATCCTGCAGACTCGCTTCTTGTTCCTTCGTAGGCTTTTTTGTTCTTGCATTTGTTATTGCCTTTATGACTTCACCTAATTAGTGGCGTGTATGATTTGCAGACTCGCTTCTTGTTCCTTCGTAGGCTTTTTTGTTCTTGCATTGTGTTATTGCCTTTATGACTTCCTCCCTAATTAGTGGCGTGTATGATCCTGCAGACTCGCTTCTTGTTCCTTCGTAGGATTTTTGTTCTTGCATTGTGTTATTGCCTTTATGACTTTCTCCTAATTAGTGGCGTGTATGATCCTGCAGACTCGCTTCTTGTTCCTTCGTAGGTTTTTTGTTCTTGCATTGTGTTATTGCCTTTATGACTTCCTCCTAATTAGTGGCGTGTATGATCCTGCAGACTCGCTTCTTGTTCCTTCGTATGTTTTTTTTTTGTTCTTGCATTGTGTTATTGCCTTTATGACTTCCTCCTAATTAGTGGCGTGTATGATCCTGCAGACTCGCTTCTTGTTCCTTCGTATGCTTTTTTGTTCTTGCATTGTGTTATTGCCTTTATGACTTCCTCCTAATTAGTGGCGTGTATGATCCTGCAGACTCGCTTCTTGTTCCTTCGTATGATTCTTGTTCTTGCATTGCGTTATTTTTTGACTTCCTTAATTTGGCGTGTATGATCCTGCAGACTCGCTTCTTGCTCCTTCGTAGGCTTTTTTGTTCTTGCATTGTGTTATTGCCTTTATGACTTCCCCCTAATTAGTGGCGTGTATGATCCTGCAGACTCGCTTCTTGCTCCTTCGTATGCTTTTTTGTTCTTGCATTGTGTTATTGCCTTTATGACTTCCCCCTAATTAGTGGCGTGTATGATCCTGCAGACTCGCTTCTTGTTCCTTCGTATGCTTTTTTGTTCTTGCATTGCGTTATTGCCTTTATGACTTCCTCCCTAATTAGTGGCGTGTATGATCCTGCAGACTCGCTTCTTGCTCCTTCGTATGCTTTCTTGTTCTTGCATTGCGTTATTGCCTTTATGACTTCCTCCCTAATTAGTGGCGTGTATGATCCTGCAGACTCGCTTCTTGTTCCTTCGTATGATTCCTTGTTCTTGCATTGCGTTATTGTCTTTATGACTTCCTCCCTAATTAGTGGCGTGTATGATCCTGCAGACTCGCTTCTTGTTCCTTCGTAGGCTTTTTTGTTCTTGCATTGTGTTATTGCCTTTATGACTTCCTCCCTAATTAGTGGCGTGTATGATCCTGCAGACTCGCTTCTTGTTCCTTCGTATGCTTTTTTGTTCTTGCATTGTGTTATTGCCTTTATGACTTTCACCCTAATTAGTGGCGTGTATGATCCTGCAGACTCGCTTCTTGTTCCTTCGTAGGTTTTTTTGTTCTTGCATTGTGTTATTGCCTTTATGACTTCCTCCCTAATTAGTGGCGTGTATGATCCTGCAGACTCGCTTCTTGTTCCTTCGTAGGTTTTTTTGTTCTTGCATTGTGTTATTGCCTTTATGACTTCCTCCCTAATTAGTGGCGTGTATGATCCTGCAGACTCGCTTCTTGTTCCTTCGTATGCTTTTTTGTTCTTGCATTGTGTTATTGCCTTTATGACTTTCACCCTAATTAGTGGCGTGTATGATCCTGCAGACTCGCTTCTTGCTCCTTCGTATGCTTTTTTGTTCTTGCATTGTGTTATTGCCTTTATGACTTCCTCCCTAATTAGTGGCGTGTATGATCCTGCAGACTCGCTTCTTGTTCCTTCGTATGATTCCTTGTTCTTGCATTGCGTTATTGCCTTTATGACTTCCTCCCTAATTAGTGGCGTGTATGATCCTGCAGACTCGCTTCTTGCTCCTTCGTATGCTTTTTTGTTCTTGCATTGCGTTATTGCCTTTATGACTTCCTCCCAAATTAGTGTCGTGTATGATCCTGCAGACTCGCTTCTTGCTCCTTCGTATACTTTTTTGTTCTTGCATTGCGTTATTGCCCTTATGACTTCCTCCCAAATTAGTGGCGTGTATGATCCTGCAGACTCGCTTCTTGCTCCTTCGTATACTTTTTTGTTCTTGCATTGCGTTATTGCCCTTATGACTTCCTCCCAAAGTAATGGCGTGTATGATCCTGCAGACTCACTTCTTGCTCCTTCGTAGGCTTTCTTGTTCTTGCATTGTGTTATTGCCTTTATGACTTCCTGCCTAATTAGTGGCGTGTATGATTCTGCAGACTTGCTTCTTGGTCCTTCTTGCTTGTTTTCGGTTGAGGGTAATGCTGATGTGTTCTTTCCATCTCTCCATTGGTATCTCGTTCGTTCTGAGGCGTGTTTCTTCTTATTTGGATGTTGGGGTTCTTCTTTGCTTCCTTGGCCATTCTGTTAGCCTCTTTTTTCCAGAAATTAAGTACTCTTTGTGTAGCAGTTCTCTGTATGTTCTTCTCTTTTGTGCATATTGTTGTAATGCACATTTTGTCTCCGAGTTTTTGCTGCATGCAGAGTCTTGAATATTTCTCTCCTCTCCTTGTAGCACTCCTTGTCAAGCCATGGTTGAGCTTGTCTCTTTCTATTATTGGTGGTTACTGCTAGTTGTAGCTTTCTGGTGCTTTCTTCCGCGTCTTCGACTTTTCCTTTCCTTATGCAGTCTTGCGCCTTTTGGACATCTGATACGTTTCGTTTTAGGTTATTCCAGGTTTTGTTTTCTTGAAGACCTTACTTGACTTCTGCCCTGTTGCTTTTCCTTGTTGCTTTTCATTCTGATTTTTGTCTCTATCTGAATGTGCTTACTTATGGGTGTTATTGTTGAAGTCCACAGTCCTTCTTGCTTGATAGGGATATGACCCCATCCGATTAGCACAAGGTCTATCATTCTTCTTCCAGCTACTGTATATGTTGGTACATGTCGGCCTTGTTGACGAGGTAAAATCTTCCCTTGTAGTGTTTCCATTACGATTTCCGGTTTTGTGTTCTTCTTGACAGTTCTACAGATCCCCAGCTATGATGACGTTTACATAGTTCTTTGTGTGTACAGTGACTCTTGTGGTCTTCTGTATGTCGCTATCACTGCTAGTGTTTGTCTTCAAGACCAGCAGGTTTTCCTATTTTGAATTACTGTATAGTATTAATTTGTTTCTAGAGTAGGCTTGTAGCAGCATACTCCTCCAGACGGTCTTCCTTTTGTTTGTACTGCGAATATGTGACATCCGTAGAATCTCGTGATGTGAATGTTTCTGTAAAAACCATTAGATCACATTTATGCTGGTAAATAAGCGATGGCGTTTGTAAGTTCTCCACATTCCAGTTCAGCATGTTGTCATTCGAGAGAGGCTCCCTCATGTTAATAGTTTCTCCGAAATCGAATCATGGGTAATCAGACAGAGAATGAAAACATTGGCTCAAGTTCCTATATATCAAGTCAGTGTATTCGAGAAGCTGGATTTACACTGCTGAATTTTCCTCAACGGCAACTGTTAATAGATTGTGGGAAGAGTAATATTTATTTATTTTTCTGTGACTGGTATTGAGATTTATATCTTTGTACTAAATACAAGTTCAATATAAAATACAATTAAAAAAAGGAGTCCAAAAGGAGAAGAAAATGCCCTTCATTGTCTCATTTAAGTTCCTCGCCTTCCAGTATCGTCACACTCTTTCACTTTGGTTAAGGTTGGACAGCGAAGTAGGAGGTCACTGTTCATGTCTTCTTGTAGATCACATAAGGTACATGTTGGGTCTGGTAGTAAGCCAAACGATGGAGGTGTTGAGCTAGGCACTCATGCCCAGTGCATAAGCGGGACTTTGCGACTGCTTCATTTCTTGGCCTATTTGGTGTTTCTAAGATGTCTCTTTGCCAGTGCTTCTCTTGAGTTTTGTTCTTAATATCTTGGGCGTAAGATTCTTGATAACATTCTTGATGTTTAATTTAGTTGTCAAATAAGGTATTTGTTGGTTTGTTCTTTGGGTTATCTAGGCGACTTTTTCAGCGAATACATCGGCATGGTCATTTCCATATTTATATATTGTAATGGCCAGGAATCCACTGTAGTGTTACTTGTTTTTTTCTGTAATATCTCCTTTATCTACTCGCACATATATGAGGGTAATTCGGAAAGTCTGTCGCTTGCAGGAGTCATCTTTGTTCCACTATGTAGCTTGGTTCAGTAGGCCTACGCTTCTGGCAATGTCATTGTGAGGTATTCGACGGTTTCTCTCACCAAGACAGCGTTTAAAATGTGTGCAGTAATTGAAGCTTTTGTCAAGTGTGAGGTACGTGCAGCAATCGGGTTCTGTGAGCAAAACAATGGCAGCTGCAATTCATCGTGAGATTACTGCAGTGTACGAGAACATTATGAGTGCCAGTACTGTTCCAAGTTGGTGTCGTGAATTCCGAGATGGACGCACTAACATCCGTGACGAACAAAGTGACCGACCATCTGTTCTGAACGATGAACTTGATGTGGTCAGACTCGCCATCTCATAATTTAGGAAGTCTCTGAGAATTTTCCGCACACCAGTTGGACTGTTCTGTGAGAAGTTTAGGCTGTCGCAAGTTTTGTCCTCGACGGGTACCACAAGTAAAAAAGTGTCAAACATTTTCAACCAAGAATCGCATGGCATCTGTCTTTTGGAGCAAGAAAGTTATCTTGTTGGTGGATATCATGGAACATAGCACAAGAATAAACTATGGCGTGTATTGTCAGACACTAACCAAATTGAGGAACAAACATCGTGGCATGTTGAGTTCTGGGGTTATTTTGTTCCATGACAATGCTCGCACTAAACCCTCCTGCGACAGATCCAGTGGGAGGTGTTTCATCATCCACTCTGTAGTCCTGATTTGGCTCCGAGTGACTACCAGCTGTTCCCAAACATGAAGAAAAGGCTTGGATCTCAGCAGTTTCAAACGGATGAGGTGCTCAAGGAGAGCGTCAATGGGTGACTACAATTACAATTAGGTAGCTGGTTTTTATGCAGAGGGAATTTCGAAGTTTGTAAAGTGGTACGACAAATATAGAGAAGTAATTGAAAGTTGCGGTTTCACTTGCACGTAATAATACTTTCCTCTAAATTGCTTTCTGAAAAAAATTCCGCACCTAACTTTCCGAATCACTCTCGTATAGTACGCACATCAAAATAATTGAAGAGCTGGATTCCAAACTGGTCTAAGTCCAAACAACAAGTTATGAGAAAAATGACAAAAATTAATGAAATAAATTTGACGCCCCTAGTATTTGCATATGCTTTCTTGAAACAGAACCAAATCAAGACGTAGAAAAGTCTGTCAAATAAACTTACAAAAATCTTTAATATAGGACTTAGGACACTTTGGAATCCACCTCTTCAATTATTGTCTATCACCCTAATTTTTATGTAGTCCCAAATTTGCAACATAGCTTTTTGCATAAGTAGTGGATTTCAGCACTCAATTAAAACAGTAGCAGTAAATCATAGAGATTCAGAACAATATTTAACGGGTTAATATCTTTAGATTCGTTTCTGTTAAACATGAGGACTTGCAATATCGTAACGAATGAAGTGATGATTTAGAACCACTTTGATATCACTAATACAGTACCTATGTGGTGTTCCCACCTTTTGTATTTTACACTTGATTGCCATTGAGGAAGTGAGATGTAATATTTCATCTTGATCGACATTTTGGAGACGTGCGAACACCTGCGCCATTTCTCATTGTTATCCATTTTCCCTCAAACTGTATCATGCTGTGTATCCTGCAAGTTTTTAATCACAAATTTATAATGTAGCCTATTTTTATTCCACAGGAAGAGATTTCAGTGAAGTGTAACGTTTCCAGCTGCGCTGTCAACTGGGCAGTGAAAATGGAGGAATTACCAGAGCCAATTACGTTTCCTTCCGTGAAGTCTGAGCTTGAGGTGGGTGATGTTATTGGTTGTTCCCCCTTCAACCCTCTTAATGTTAGTCTTTTGTCCTGTTCTGCTACTAAACTACAGTCCATGAAACTTCACTGGCATTGCTTTATAGTGCTTCATTATGCCTTGAATATTAATTAAATCTTATATGGATGGAATATGATTTGATTTTTAATTTCGGTAGCATAAGAACTTTACAACTTTGTAAGCCATGTGTATTGATGCTCAGTTATTTGCCCTGTTATTTATCATGTAGTAAATTTATTTTGAAGATATATCTTATAATTGGAAAATCTTTATTTTTATAATGCGTGTAGCATGTTCAGCAACTGTTTCCATATTATGGGATCTTCTTCTAACAATTGTACTGATGTAGAAAATGAACGTTTTATTTCCATCCATGTGATCGAGAATTTAATGTATTTATTAAACCTTCTATTCATTCATATTAATTACAAAGCTATTATATGTTCGTATTCTGCAGGAAGTGACATCATTGCAATGTAATGCCCCCAACTCTGAGGTCAAATGGGAAGTGAAGATAGAGAAATCCCCAGAGCCAATTGCGCTTCCTTCCATGAAATGTGAACATGAGGTAAGTGACAGTTATGGATTGTTGCCTCTTCATGTTAATCTTCGGCCATTAAACTCGATCTTCATGAAATTCACTGTCAATCCTGTATTCATTATTGTTACCATAATATTAACCATTTCTCAGCTTGATGGACTGCGATTTGCATTGGACATTGCCGCAGAATTATTAGAACTGTTATGTCTCGCGTATACGAGATTCTTGTACAGAAGTGTCTTGTAATTCGTCAGTCGAAATTCAGTTAATTCTTCTTTCTTGTCCTGACCTTGTCTTCAGTTCCCTTTGCTACACTATAAGCTCTTTTTCGATCAGTTATTTTATCAACAGTAATCTCACTAGAGGTTTTGATTTATCTAGAGAAAATCAAAACTCGAGTGGGATTTAATTGACTATTACACGATTAGAAGAAAGTATATAAACATTAGAAGTAACGAAGTACTCCAATACAATAAAATTTAATTGACTTACGAAAATACAAAACTGCCTTCAAATTTGTACTATCTCAACATTATAAATATTACGCTAGTAGATGGCAGTAGTGTATTATGATTAACTGTCTTCTTAGTTATCAGTTCTTCAGTTGTGCCAACTATGGAAACTTCAATGAACTCTGTGGACGGTTACTGGTCAAGAAGGCTTTGTTGATTCAGTTTCATTTTCATTAAAACAGTTGCATTCCACTTCAATTATCCTGATCCCAGTAATGAACGTCACTTGACAGATGATTTTCTATAAATGTTAGTATTAAACAATCTCTGATACGTGACTATTCATAATATCATATAGCAGAAGCTATAACCTAAATAATATAAACGAGTGTTAGAAAAGTTTTAATTAGGGATGATGAAATAAACAAGAAACGTTTTAATTAACGATGATGAAATAAAAAATAAACATGAATAATTTTAAAAGAAACAATTATTGAAAGTACAATTTTCAAATTTGAATGTTTTATTGGTTGGTGGTTCAATTGATGTTATATTGGACGTGTGCGTAAAAGAACTGAACTCGTTGATGTACATGGTGTATCCCTCAACTTATTCAGGATTTCTGAATGGTGCTCTTCATTTACAGGGTGATTATAAATTAAGTACCCATTTCTAGGAAAACGGACTTCAACGAAGCTGAAATGATAATTATAAGGAAGTATAGTGATATACCATACAAAATCACCGCATTTCGACATGACCACCTCGCATGTCTCGACACATCTCCCAGCGTTGCACCGAGTGTCGAAACACCCGTTTCCAGAATATCCGGTGTAATGAGGCGTACAGCGTCTCAGATGCGACGTTTGAGTTGGTCCACATCTCTTATCTTGACCCTGTACACTTGAGACTTCACAAATCCCCAAACAAAAACATCTAGTTGTGTTAAGTCTGGAGAACGGGATGCCCACAACCTTGTTGACCCACGGCCAATCCATCGTACACTTGAGACTTCACAAATCCCCAAACAAAAAAAATATAGTGGTGTTAAGTCTGGAGAATGGGATGCCCACAACCAATCCATCGTCCCGGAAATGTAGCATTAAGATAATCCCAGACAAATGACAGCGAAATGGGCTGGTGCCCCATCCTGTTCGTAAACAACAGTGTCCAGAATTCCATTGGCTACCAACTGAGGCTCAAGAAATTGTTGCAGCATATCTAGGTAACTGTTTCCAGTAATTGTCGGTTTGCCAAACATGAAAGATCCATAAACCGTCGATTTTGTTATTCCCAACCAAACGTTAACTTTCGGTGTATCCCTCTGCCATTCTCGGATCTCATGTGGTTGTTCCGTAGCCCAAATTCTGCAATTGTGATGATTCACTACGCCACTCGTGTGAAATGTTGTCTCATCGGGAAACAACACATTGTTCATCAATTGTTCTTCTTCTGCAACCTGCACTAAATCAGCACACATAGCTTCTCGGGCGGCATAGTCCTCTTGCTCAAGGTGATGCAGGACTTGAATTGTGTACACTTTCATGTGCAGGCGATAGTGCAATGTTTTCCAAACTGTCGACTGAGGGATACCGAGTTCTCTGCTAAGCCGCCTGGTGGAAGCAGATGGGCTACGTGTGATAGTCTCCTCAATACGCGCCACGGTGTCATCTGATGTGGATGCCCCCAGAACGTTTAACATCGTCAACATTGCCTGTCCTCTTGAATTTGTTCACCAACTTGCTTATGGTCTTCCTGTTTGGCCCAAGTTTTCGGAACCTACGATTGAAGTTCTCTTGGATCCGTTGATATGTCCATCCACGCAACCTTCCACAACCAACTGCTATTCGTTCTTCAATGGACAGCATTCTTTCAAATTAACTGAAAATAAAAAGTAAAAAATTGTTATTTCACAAAAATGGATACTTACTTTATAATCACTCTGTATTTGTAAATAGGGTTTCAGATAAGATGCATAGCTTTATTAATTCTTGTTCTTGAATGCCAATGCGAGTCACATTTGAAAGTGCTGTGCTTCGACTGGAGTGGTTTGTAATTTTCTGTTTTTTGACTCCAGACCAGTGCAGTTTGAAATGTTGGCAAACAAAGAAACAAATGCTAGGGTAATGATAAAAATAAACAAATGCTAGGGACGCGATAAAATTAAACAAATGCTAGGGACGCGATAAAATTGTGCGATAAGCATCCATGATTGGTTGAAAGACGTCCTTTCGTACCGTTTTATTGGTCAAAAGTAGTGTGACGTAGTAAAAGTGTAATAGTCATAGAAAATGAACTGGATACTTTTTTCCATGTCATACATTTTTAAACTTGCTTCTATTCTGTCTCATTAATTACAAATTCGTGATGTATTTATATTTCGCAGGAAGACATATCATTGCAGTGTAACGCCCACAACTGTGATGTCAAAGGGGAATTGAAAATTGAGGAATCCCCACAGCCAATAACATTTTCTTCCGTGGTGAAGTGTGAGTCTGCGGTGAGTTATGTTACTTGTCATTCCCCTCTGAACCCTCATGATCTTCTGTCCTGCCATTAAACTACATCGTCATGACATTTTTCCCTCCCAAATCTCTAATGTGTGTCGTTAAGCCCTCAGTGTTGTTGGCACAGTATTATTGGCCACTATGAATTGTGATATTTGATCCCAGGACTCTTTCATGAATTGTTTTGCTTCTGCTGTACAGAGGAGTGATGTGCCAACTGCAAACTTATGGTAAAAATACCTTTATGAGAAAAGAGATTGGCAAGCATTGTTTTGAATTTGGTGCCATCTGAAGAATGAAGTGTTACAGAAATACTGTAAAGGCCCATTCACAATGAAAATTAAACATAACCATAACATAAACACAGAATGCAAATCTAGCTTTCAGGTAGTAGCTCCCTGTAAAGCAGAAAAAATTGTGACGGTGTCATGTATAGTTCCTGGGGTAGCTCAGTCGGTAGAGTGTTCGCATGCTAAGCGAAGGGTCCCGGGATCGATACCCAGCCCCGGAACAATTTTTCCTTGAAATTATTCATAAACACAGAAGTTTGCGCCCAGGCTACCAAATGGGATCATTCACAATGATTCACATAAGCATTGACATAAACATTACCGTAAGACGTTAACATGAAAGTTTGCAAACTCCAAACTTTCATGCTTATGCTTACGTAATTTGCAAACAGAACACAATCGTGGAGCGCTGAAGTATACGACAGAATACGAGGAAATGGCGTCATTGTTATGTTTCCATGGTTACCAAGTATGTTTGCGGTTATGTTTATGTTCCCATCGTGAATGATGGTATGACTTCTTGATTTTACCGTAACGTATATATTCTTAACTTAACGCTTACGTTATGTTTAATTTTCATTGTGAATGAGCCTTAAAGGCTGGTTTACATTAAACTGGGAACAGAAACGATTAACTATGAACTATTCGAATGCTCACATTTAAATACATTTATTTTAACATTATTTCCGTTCTCGTTGTCGTTTCCGTTCCCGGTTTATTGTGAACCAGTCTTAAGAGTGGATAAATTGTTATCTATCAATATTCAAAGTAATGTACCTACAATTTATTATCTTTTAATTCATTTATTTCCTTTTTAATATTTCTTCTTGTCACAGAATCAAGAGGGATTATCTTCCTCGCTTCTTACAAGTAACTTGCCTCAAGTGCCCCTGTTACGTATAATGAGCGGTGGGCTTCAGATTGAGATGGGAACAGTTGACATTTCGTTCTCATTCAGTTTGATAACGCATAGCTTAATTTTGTATCAAATCCACGGACTTTTTGTGAACAAAACTTTTGCAAAACTAAGAGTATTATACACATCATACAAACTTCAGAACCGTGTTTCAAGTATCAAGATATGAAAAATTAATTGTTTTTATTGGGTTATTTTACGACGCTGTATCAACATTCTAGGTTATTTAGCGTCTGGATGAAATGAAGGTGATAATGCCAGTGAAATGAGTCCAGGGTCCAGCACCGAAACAGCAGCTGTTCCATACTCTCCTTTGCTCTGATTATGAGATTGGAGTAGTGTGGATTCCTGGTCATGTAGGGATTCCAGGAAATGAGGCCGCGGATGCTGCAGCCAGGGCTGGCGCACTGAATGGCTCTCTGGTATATTGGCGCGAGAGGTGGCAGGACATTCGAAACTACTTGAAATATACAATATGGTGGCAATGGGAAGGAGAATGGTCTGCATAAGAGGGAAACAAATTACGAAATATAAAGAATACTGTTCGAGTTTGGGATTCATCTACAAGAGCGTCACGACACGAGGAGGTTTTACTCACCCGGTTGAGGATTGGCCATTGTCATCTGACACACGGCCATCTCCTACGTGGCGAACCTCAGCCGGAGTGCGATATGTGCCATGTTCCACTTACGGTGGAACACTTTTTATTGCGTTGCAGGAAATATGACCATGCACGGAGGCACTATGGAATTCGGCCGACATTACGTGATGCTCTTGGAAATGATTTTAATTGTACAAATGCAGTTCTGAGATTTTTATGAAATACAGGTTTGGATAAGGTGATTTAGTTTTTATTGATCCGTTTTACTCATCCTCCGGACCCTTTACATTTGTTGTTTTATATTTGATTTTACATTGTTGACATTTCGGACTTTATACATCCGAATATTTTATAAAATTTTATGGTTTTAAAATATGATTCACAAGTTATCTCTGGTGGCCTTAGTTTTATTGTTTTATTTGTTCGTTTTGAATACCACCTAGTGTGGTAGAATTGCTCACTTTTATGATTCTGTACAAATCACCTTATGTATACTGCATTTGTGTGCCTCGTTTTATGGTGACAACGCTGTTTAGTTCTTTTAGCACTCTGATTATTATATTATTTATTAAGCCTTTGTTATATTCAGAATTTTAGATAAGGGTGCAAATAGCCATAGTAGCTGACGCGCCCTTCTTAAACCCTACTACTACTAGCACCGAAAGTTACCTAGCATTTGCTCGTATTGAGTTGAGGGAAAACCCCTCACTCAGGTATTTTCATTTTGCAGAAATACAATGGGTATGGAATGAATGGGACCATCAGTTGCTTATCATACAATATAGTGTTACTATGTTGCATTTTATTGATGAACGTTTTCGGAATACTATGCCATCATCAGACCTTGAAAAGTTATCTTTTATACATACTTAATATTATGCCACATTGGTTAAGTGCAATATATAAATAACAAACATCGAAATCATGATTACACTAGTTTTATAGGCGAACTTGTGATTAATGTGTCCTCAATCAGCTCGTGATTATCTATAAAACATTAAAAGTTGACAATTTATATAATTCTTCATAGAACAGATGTCATTTTCGTCATTCGTTTTTTGTTTACATATTGTGATGAAACAAGTTATAAACAATTAGATAGCTTTGTTGGATGGTAAATTGTTTGACTATTATATCAAGCGTTGCATTACTAGCATTAACAATCAAGTTGAGGTACGATGATATTAATATTAGATAACAGCTTGAAGTGGACGTATGTTAAGAGTTTTTCAGGGTGTCACTTCTCGAAGTTCAGTCTGCCGAGTATAGTGCAATGGCTGTTGTTGTTGTGGTGGTGTGTTCTATATGGCTGCTCGGCTAGACTCAAACTTGCCCCGACAGGGATTCGAACCCAAGCCACCTGGTTTCGCGGTCAGACGCGTTGACCATTACTCCACAGGTGTGGATGGAAGAATTAAACAAGCACAATATAATACTGAAAAATGGTATTAGTTTTCAAGGAGGTAATGTGGGGTCATTTAGTATTACCACCACACATTCTATTTGAATGCGAGAGAACACTCAATAAATACAAACTGCAGTGGCAATAACGTCACTTCGGCAGTTACTCTGTATTTGAGTCGCTTTTGAACATCCCTACGTGTGTCTTCATCTTGTCTGTTGTGTTTTTTGTTTGCAGGTAGAGACAATAGGCGTGGTCAATGGAAAAGAAGAGAAACAGCTGGAATTATTGCGAAGGGAATCTGAAGTCTTGACTGGGAGGTGAGTGTGGTTAATTTCTACTTGACTTATCTGGTATAATTAAATATTAACACAGAACATTAATTTTTGTCATTCTTACATAGTTCTGGGTATGTGCCTGAATCCATAATTTAACCTTCACAACCAGGTTTAATTTATTTTCCGTTACATTATGTGTTTTGTGTTTTATATAGGTTTTCTCAACATTAGAAGCAAGTACAGTACAATATATTTGCGCTTTTTCTCCTCCAATCTTCAGATTTTAATATAGTTTCTTCTGCCTAGTTTTAAGATCACTAGTATCTCTTTAAACCCCTGTGATATAAGTTTCTAGTGCTTCAACATCCGTGTCTACTGATCATTTTGATGGGACTTATTCGGATAAGAAGTATTTCTCGCAAATCCTTAACCAGGTAACACGATTTTTGTTCACCATAAACACAAAGTAGAGCTGCCATTATTCGAACTGGCCACCGTTTACCAACATTGGAAGCCGATGTTGTAGCATTTCGGCTAACCTTTCACAACACAACACAAAAGCAACTATGAAAGTGTTGTACCACATATCTGACACCCGTATTTATTATATCATATCTGACACCAAAATTTATTGTTCAGCCCTATCATATCTTTTTTTGTTTTTTTTTTTTTAGTTGGTTATTTTATGATGCTTTAGCAACATCTCTCGTTATTTAGCGTCTGAATGAGATGAAGGTGATAATGCCGGTGAAATGAGTCCGGGGTCCAGCACCGAAAGTTACCCAGCATTTGCTCATATTGGGTTGAGGGAAAAAACCCCGGAAAAAACCTCAACCAGGTAACTTGCCCTGACCGGGAATCGAACCCGGGCCACCTGGTTTCGCGGCCAGACGCGCTGACCGTTACTCCACAGGTGTGGACCCTATCATATCTGACACCAGTATTTTGTCGTGCCACTTGCCACGACAAGGGCAGATGGCTTATCTTTGAGATAATCGTGAGTTATAATCTCTATCAAGATAACACAAACGAATCAGACACTGCGTTATACTTCCTAACTCTCTGATATGATTTATAAACTCTACTTGCATATGGATAGGAGGGATTCCTACTTAGAATGTGATCTCAGGTTTTCGAAATAATCACAAGTGTAGAAATTCACTAATACTAAGTTTATTAACAAGATATCAATTTACTACAGATAAAATATTGAATATTTATATTGAACGATTTAGAAAGTATGAAAATATCTGTTAATTTTAAAGTACCAAAATAAAGTAGTTAAATTTAAAGTACAAAATTGAACTGATGACTTTACTTACAGTTGACTGTAAGGCGAACCCTGGTGCTGTTCGCAAATGATGCCATTTTCTGAACTACTTCCTGGACGTCGGAAGTTACTACCGCTACTGCATGACCGCTGTCTTGACCAATAACTAATGACCGCGATTTGGACGTTTCATGTTCATTTATAAGTTCTCAAACCGCGTCCTTTGTGACGTAACAGAGTGACGCTATTTTACCCGCGAATCTTCTAAAAGACGGTATTGTATTCACTAAACACCACGCTTCTGATTCTGAACCATAATTTCAGATCGGCATTTCCTGTTGTCACTTGGAACAATATAGATTTAAGGAACTCTCACGATTGAATCTTTGTTTTTGACTTGACCAATAGAAATTGAGACTTCAGAATGATTCGCCCATTAAATATCTCCCGAGAGACGCTGCATAATCTATGTATTTGTCAGCTGTTGCTAAGAATGGCTTTGTGCTAAAATGCAAGCGTACGCATTTCCTGTCTTGTTCAAGGACTGGACTCTGACTTTGATGAGTTAGCTAAACTGTAGTCTGTAATCTATCGAAAGAAGAAGCGATCTCTGTCATATGTCAAAGCATGTGTGAATGCTTTAATAAGTACGATTTCATTACTTTCAAATGAAGTGGATATATATTGCTTATGGTCATAACAATGTTATGATTGCTTATCATAATCCTTGGGCACAACAAAAGTAACACTTACTTCGTAGTAAACGCAAGCATCACTTTCAGGTCCGGTTTACAATTTTGAGGTTCAGATGATTCGCGTCATCATGTGGTTTCCCTATTTATCTCCAACTCTCTGTATTTTTCATTAATTCTCTGGTCTGGTTCTAGCATCATACCTGTCCGCAGTCTACTATATACAGTCGTGAAGCTCAATATGTACTAAAAATGCAAACATGGGTAGTTGCCCACCACTAGGATCGCTACTATCGCCTCATCATCACAGATCTCTCCTAGTAGATGACAAAATATGTTACACTTTCGTTGTGTTCTTTTGGAAAAATTAACACCTTCCTTCCATTATTGAAATATTAAATGGATAAAGTTCATTTATTATTTCAATGAAGTATATTAAATTTCACCATAAACTGGAAGATACCTGCAAGAAATAGGTTAATATTATTTTTGTTTGTGCAAAACGAACTGAAATTTACTATAATTGCTTCACTCATTCAAGATTATAGCGATAATGAACTATGAAACCAATAAATATTAATTTGCATTTCCCTTTACAACAATAATATAATAACAATAATAATGGAAATATGAATTAATGGGACGTGTACCGGTACTTGTAGTGTAGGCTTACGTAGTTAACAAAGTGGGCTGAGGTTAAGCAATAATAATCACACCAGAATTGGAAATAAAATATGATCAATAAATTTTATTGTAACAGACTTACTTTTTCTACGTCTCTAGTAAAGTAACAAATAGAAATAACAACAAAATTAACAGCTATAATTAAGAACATATCCTCTGAAAGTAAGTTGTCTGAAAATGTACAATTATCCAAGGAATCAGGTGATACAGACGTACAATTAGTGCAAAGCTTTTGTTTCTCAGCTGCAGATAATAACAGAACAGGTTTATTTGAAACATCAAATAAAGTTGGAACTGCATTCCAGATTA
Organism: Periplaneta americana; assembly: GCA_025594305.2. Lineage (NCBI taxonomy): Eukaryota > Metazoa > Arthropoda > Insecta > Blattodea > Blattidae > Periplaneta > Periplaneta americana. Next base: position 13,083,340 of record JAJSOF020000042.1, read on the forward strand.
ATTTATTTTTGTTTTCATTCATTAATTGTGTGTTTTGGAAATGAAGACAGTAAAACTTTATATTATTATAAAGATATGCTTCATTCTTTGTCATTAGATCTTCCCTCCTGCTGTTTGTTAACCACTTTTTGCATCTATAAGTAAAATGAGAAATAGATGTTAGGATTTTTCTTCACGAGCATCAATGCGAAATACGCAACGACCTAGCACTCGATGGAAATACGACTCAGTCCACTCTAAATCCGACCGTGGACAGTCTATTGTTTCTAGTTGCTAACCGCTAGGAGTGCTTTATTGCGAGATTTGCAAAGAATCACCTCAAGCTTCGCGACTGTATATAGCAGACTGTGCCTGTCCAACATCTCTAAGCGTATGTTCTCTGCAAATCCTTACATGTTCTTAACAGTTTATTGTAGGGCTGCGTTTGTTTAGTAACAATGTTGATTCCCTTTATTGAAGTGATGGTGGTAACTATCACTAAAGAGATGTTTTGATTACAGCTCTTTGAACACTGAGGGGAATGGAACGTCACAGGTGAAATGTAAACGACGTAAAAGTTCTCTTTCCTCAGAGAATCCTGTCAGAGGAAGTGGACCTAAGTACGAGAGTAACGAACAATGCCTCAGAAGAAAGAGTCACTTGAATACACAATCAGATGAAGGATCTTTTAAGTGTAATATTTGTGGCAAGGCATTACGGACTCTCCAAAGCCAGAGAATGCACTTGCGAACCCACACCGCCGAGAAGAAATTTGAGTGCGATACCTGTGGGAAATACTTTCTACGTAAAAAATATCTCAGATCCCATGTAATCTCTCACGCACAAGAGAAGCCATTCACTTGTGAAGTTTGTGGGAAACGTTTTACAAGGAATCGTCAACTGAAAATGCATACACGCAGGCATTCTGGCGACAAGCCATATAGATGTGATGATTGTGGAAAATGGTTCTTTCAGATGCGTGATGTCACACTGCATGCACGTAAGCATTCTGGAGTGAAAGCATTCAAATGCAGCGTTTGTGCAAAATGTTTTGTACAATCTGGTGATCTAAATAAGCATGCACGTACGCACTCTGGGGAGAAGCCATTCAAATGCAATGTTTGTGGCAAATGTTTTGGGCAGTCGAGTCATTTCAGAAGACATGTTCGAATACATTCTGGGGAGAAAACATTCAAATGCGATATTTGTGGGATATGTTTTGTTGAAATTGGTTATCTCAAAGGACATATGCGTACGCATTCTGGCCAGAGAACATTCAAATGCGTTGTTTGTGGTAAATCTTTTGCACATTCGGGAGATCTGACAGTGCATGCACGTAAGCATTCTGGCGAGAAGCCATTTAAGTGCGGTTTTTGTGGGAAATGTTTTATAAAGTCTGGAATTCTTACAGAGCATGCACGTTCACATACTGGCGAGAAGCCGTTCAAATGCAATATTTGTGGGAAAAGTTTTGCTCGGTCGAGTCATTTCAAAAGGCATGAACGAATACATTCTAGCGAGATTCAAACGCGATGATTGTGGGCAATGTTTTCCAGAGTGTTTTTGTAGAGTCAGATTAACTCAAAAGGTACGCACGTACACATTCTAGCGAGAAGGAATTCAAGTCTCATGTTCGAAGGAAATATTTTTTAAAGTCCCGTGCCATTCTAATGCAATATTTTTGGGAAATATTCTTTTATGGGTAGTTCTGACATTGCATGCACGTGCACCTACTGTCGAGACATGATTCTTATTTATTTTGTACAGTCAACAAGTCTCAAGGCCCGCTCTACTTCGTGGAATCGAACATCTGCCAGCAATCGAACCTGATTAAAATGGATCGCGTATTGGCTTTAGCACAGTTATGTGAAAAGACGTAAAGGGACGAAATAAATATTCATAACAAGAAAATGAAATAATGGATGCATGGAGAATGTTGAATTTGTATGACTATATTCTCAGACATTAACCAAAATTTCGTTCTTTAGTGCTGCTTTGGATTTTAATCTTTACCCCGGCGTTTCTCTTAATTTACATATTTTGCGTCAAGAATTATCACGGGGATAATTATTACAATAGTTGTTTTGTGTTTTGTCATACAGTAGTGGACATTTCTGAACAAAATTTATTAAATGTTCTTCGTTCATATTATTGAATTTGTAATTTTCTGTATACGTAGTATTTCAGTTATAGCCTTCAATAAAAAATTGCTCTACCAAAAATGGATATGGCTCTGTTTTTTCAAGAATGCTTCACGAGAACATACGGTCTTACCCGAAACAAATTCTGTTCCGGCAGTGAAAAAATATTCATGAATTGAATTCGATTCGATGAGCCGTTTTCTGCTATCTTCCATTTAAATATGTACATTGTGAAGAGAAATTCTCTTCGTTTCGATTCTGCCAGAATAGAATTTCTTGTTTCGGGTATGATCATATGTTCTCGTGATGCCTTCGTGAAAAAAAAGAGCCCTGTCTATTTTCGGTAGTGTAATAAAATGTGTTTAGTATAATGTATAGTACGTAGATATACAGAAAACTACTATCTAATAATATGAATGAAGGAATATTACTCAATTTTGTTCTGGATTATCTGCTGTTGTACAACAAAACAAAATTATTACTGCAATAATTATTCCCGTGATAATGCTTGACGCGAAATAAGTAATGGAAACATCAGCTAAAAAAAAAAATCAAACGAAGTGCTATAGAACGGAATTTTGTTTCATCTCTCTGAATATAGTGAAATAAAGTAGAATATTCTCCATGTTGGTTATATCCCTAAACGAAAATATTAATCCAGTCTCCCCTTTCATTTATTTCTTCTCTTTCCGCCTAATCACATAACTGTGCTAAAGCTTTTGCGATCCATTTTACACGACAATATCCTTCGATTCGGTTCGATTCTGGTAAGTGGGGCAGGCCGATCACAGTGCATTCGGAATATAAGACGAACGTAAAACATATTTTTATATTAAGGTAAGATGGTCGTAACTCCAATAGAATGATAAGCAAAAGACCCGCGGATTTTCGATAATTATCAATTTATGTATTGATTAAACGCATCGATAAACAGTCGCAATGATTTGAACAAAATTTGTTTTAGGTAATAGTGTAACTCTTTAGCCGTTATGTAAAAGCGAATTGTGCCAGAATTGGTCTGAATTTTGTGGTCGTCAACAATTGTACATTTAAGTAAACTTGTACTTAGGGACATAAAACAGAATGTCGCTCTAATGACAAATATACCAATAGTTGGACTGAGAAAGTTTTACAAATAAAATAGCAAGGATATTGGAAAGTAAACGTCCCTCTTGCAGTAGTAAGCAGTGTGTTCCAGAAATGGCAACGGACTTCCTTCCCTAATAGATGCCCACTTAAACGTTCCACGTCAATAAAGAAAACTAAAATAATATCTCTCAGTTTTAATTAAAATCGTAACATACAGAGAAGCGGAAATTGAGGAGAATGTATTTGAAGATAGGCTACATGTATATTGTATTAAAAAACCTAGTGAGCAACTGCATACAGTCATTTGGGGTAACTTTTTATCAGTTCGCAATTGTACTAGAAGATTTAATTTTGCATTTAAGTGTGATATATTTGGATTGAGGGCAATTTCCATAATCTACTATCTCTATCCATTATGTTCAGTCCCTCAAGAATATTTCATCTGACAATGCTGTTTTGATTCGACTTCAGGATTATTTTGTACCGCTACAAAGTTTGTTGATAACATTCATTCTATTATAAGCTTTTAAATTTGTTTATTAAATAACATGAGACAATTATTACATAAAATTAATATAAAATATAACTACTAGATCAACTAAAGACACATAGTTTAAGTTTATGTTGAATTAATTTTTTTTTACTAAGTACCACAGAATTGGATTACACAGGCCTGCAATGGAAGAATTGTTTTGACATTAATAGTTGATTTCTACAGACTTATGTGAGCTGACATCAGAAAAAAATACTTAAAAATTTGCATCACCCACCATTTTCCCACAAATTAATATTTTAATATTTATGTCTATGGAACAACTAAATTTTTCCGACATTGGGGAGCCGGGGGGAATAACGGTCAGTGGGCAATACCGGTCAGGCACTTATTTCAGCTCTGACTGCTCATTCTCGCTTCTGACAAGTGCTGCCATCTCCGTTACCCCTCGAAAGTTACCACGAAAGCGACTGGCAGTGCTAGGTAAACAACGATTGTGTCGGCGTCACGAAAAGTGTTTTCTGCAGTTTTGTTATAATACCAGCCCTACTTAAAAGCCACAGTAAGTACCGAATACTTTAAATTTACAGCTTGTTAAACATTTTCTTTTGAAAGATCATGATGTGAGATATATTTTAGTTTGTGAATGATTTCATTCGTAAGTTGCTGTTAGGCTTCATATTCCGTGAAAGTGAAAATGGCGCGCGGGGGGAATGCCGGTCACGGTGACTGGTATTACCCCGCGTGTGACCGGCATTTCCCGCAATAATTAACCCTAGTAGAATCAATTCATTTTCAATAACATACAATATCGACAGGCGATTTGTATTAAAATTTAAACAATTATCAATATGGCGAAAGAAGTATAAGATAACTGATTAATTCATTAGCCAATCCATTCATTCACTGATTCACGTTTTATAATTTATTGAAGGATAATTGGTATGACAAAGATTTCAAAATTATTTTCACAGACAATTAGGAGTGATTTTATATAATATATACTCTTTCGAATTGATTTAGATGCCTCGAAATTACCAAAGAAAAACAGAACGAGGGAAATGGAGTCAGGAACTTCTGGAAACTGCCATAAAACAAGTCCGCAAAGGTGCCTCGATCCGTGCTGTTTCCAAAAGTACTGGAATCCCCTTCAGTTCTCTTCAGGAAAGAGTACAGAAAGGAGTTTTCAGTGAACCATCACTTGGACAGTCGCCTGTGTTCTCAAGACAACAAGAGGAGGAAATCGCTAATCATTTAAAGGTATTAGCGAATATGTTCTATGGTCTAAGTCCTCCTGATCTTTGTCGCGCTGCATATGAATTCGCGGAACGCAATGGAATCAAACACAATTTTAACAAGGATTCCTGCATGGCTGGTCGGGACTGGTTAAATGGATTTCTTCAAAGGAATCCAACCATTTCCGTCAGGAAACCTGAAGCCACGAGCATGAGTCGTGTGAAGGGCTTCAACAGAACCGAAATGGGCATATTTTTTTCCAATTTGGGAGAAGTGATGGATAAATATAACTTCTCTCCCGTCAATATATATAATATTGATGAGACGGGCATCGGGACTGTCCAGGAACCGGGAAATATGGCTCCAAAGGGTCAGAAACGTGTGGGATCCGTCACCAGCTGGGAACGTGGAAAAAATATCACGATTATCTGTGCAATGAACGCTGCTGGTACTTTCGTACCCCCTATGTTCATATTTCCACGAGCGAATGAGTCCAACACTGGAAAAAGATGGACCACCTGGGGCATTTTATTGCTGCTCAAAAAACGGTTGGACCAATGAGCACCTTTATTTGCAGTGGTTGGAACAATTTTCAAAATTTGTCAAGTGCAGCAATGAGAATCCTGTCCTACTCGACAACCACTATAGCCACATGACACTCGAGGCATATGAATTCTGTAAAAAGCATGGCATAGTGGTAGTTTCCATTCCACCTCACACTTCTCATCGGGTCCAGCCTCTGGATGGAACGTTCTTTGGGCCTCTGAAGAAGGCATACAGCCGAGAGTGTGATCTTTTCATGAAAAGTAACTTTCAGAAAATGATCAGACCCGATAACATTGCTGGATTGTTCAATAAAGCCTACTCTAATGTAGCAACTATTGCAAAGGCTGTGTCTGGGTTTAGAGCGTCTGGAAAATATCCTCTAGACCCAAACATATTTTGCAATGAAGACTTCATCGGAAGTAGCATTTCCCAACCAGATACCAACCAGCCGGCAAATACTTCCGAACCACTTCCTAACCACTCTAGTTCCAGTCCACAATTAGTTCCCAATCACCCTACACCCTCTCTACAAGCTATCCCGAACCACATTGCAGCCTCTCCACGCCCAGTCTCAAATCAATTTTGCTCACAAAAAATTCCGAATCTGCCGGGAGGGATTCCAGAGTCAGATCGTAACGATCCCACAGTCAGTCCTCAACCAGGTCCCTCTAAATGCTATCTTCCGTTTGAAACAGTATCGCCATTGCCTTCCAGACCTAACAAAAATGTGGGAATCTGCAGAGAAGAGCAAACAGCATTCCCAGATTTTCACAAAAACGGTGAAAGCTGTCAGAAGACAAAAAATGGAAGAGAGAAGAGAGAAATAAGAAGAAAGTCTCAAGTCAGAACAAAGTTACTGTAGCCCATAAAACCAAACAAAAGAAGCGTTACCGTAGAAATCTAAACAAAATATTTGATTCTGACAGTGAATTGGACGAGGAACCAGTTTGTGATGACAATTCGGATGATGATATACCAATAGAATCAGAATGTGAGCAATGTTTGATTTGCAATGAGTTTGGTAGAGATGGCGAACTCTGGTATAGATGCACAACCTGCGGGCTATGGGCACATTCTGAATGCAGTGGGTGGGTTGATCCAGAGAACTACATGTGCGATATATGTCTCAAAAAAGTAAACCGAGACAATAAACTTTCTGGTAAATAACAAATGTAAATCTAGCATGTTCTTCATATGGTGATTAATTTCTCATTTTTTTTTTAATTATTGTAGTAATTACTGTATTAATTGCATTATTGTACATTTATTATTGTATATGTATTATTGTAAGTTTTGTTAATTATTTTACTAACTCTTGTTACCTTATTTGTTGTGTTCAATAATTATTTCTTCCTAGATATTGTAAATTTAACCATTTGAACTTTATTATCTTAATTGTTTTGAATATGTTAATTAATTATTGAACTAATTTGTATTTGATCATAATTTTGTTCTGGTACGTTCATTATAATGCTATTCACTTATTTGTAGCTGATAACTGTATTATTAAAACAAAATTACACTTAATGTTGCATATAGTTCTTTATTCTTATGTATTGTAATGGTGACCGTCATTACCCACAGGAGTGGGTAATGGCGGTCAGAGCAGCATTTTGAGTTTCTGTATTTACTCAGTTTTTTAAATTTGAATGAAGTCATGTAATTTATCATACCAAAACTACAATAAGCGAAGAATATTACAGTGCATTTATTTTACTTCGTCAGGTAAAATACATGCCGTAAATGACTATTCTGCTTAAGTGACCGTCATTCCCCCCCCCCCCAGTTCCCCTAATACTTGTGTTTCTTAATCTTCGTTTTTTGCACAACAATGTGAAAGAATTCTGACTGTATATGATGCACTGTTGTTAACGGCCTGTGCGTCATAAACCAGGTATACCTGTACCTTCTTCACCCCTGGATAAACTAGAAGACATATTTGATGACTCTGAGAATGAATCTGGGAAATCTGACGAAGAGTTCGTAGTTATAGACAGTAGAGAGCCCCAAATTTATTCACAGACTGAATTGTATAACTTGGTTAGAGGCTTAGGTCCCTGTAAAGATTCAGCAGTTGCATTAGGTTCCAGGTTAAAGAAAACTGTATTGGCTCCTGGAACATCTTTCTCATGGATCAGTTATAGGAAAAAGAAATTTCACATCTTACTTTTCACAGGAAAATGGCCTGGTTTACTGTAGTGATATTATTGGACCGTTTGTTTTAGTAGGTTATTTTACGATGCTTTATCAACATCTGAAATTATTTAGCGTCTGAATGAGATGAAGGTGATAATGCTGGTGAAATGAGTCCGGGGTCCAGCACCGAAAGCTACTCAGCATTTTCTCATACTGGGTTGAGGGAAAAGCCCGGAAAAAACCTCAACCAGGTAACTTGTCCCAAACGGGAATCGAACCCGGGCCACCTAGTTTCGCGGCCAGACTATTGGACTGTTTAAGGAATTTAACATTCATTGTGATGTCAATGAATGGAGGTTTTTTTATTGATTCATCTAAAAGGAGCCTCAAAGCAGTAGGCCCACTTCTTCACAATGGGAGCAAGTTCGCCTCATGCCAGTAGGACATTTGTGCTATGAAAACTTAGCATTAATTCTCTCCAAACTGAAATACAATGATATGCGGCAATTTAAAAGTTATTACCATATTTATTGAACAACAGGGAGGCTACATTAAATTCCTCTGTTTATGGGACAGAGGTAGCAGTCAGCACTGGATAAAAAGAGAGTGGCCACCTAGGATAAATTTAGAACCTGGAAGCGAAAATAACTTACGAGAAAGTTTGGTTGAGCGAAGAAAAGTTCTCCTTCGACCACATCCTGTAAAATTTGGACTAATGAAATTGTTTGTGAAGGCCATGCCACACGAAGGAGAGTGTTTTCAATACTTGCGCAGTAAATTTCAGGGACTCAGAAGCAAAAGTGAAGGGGGTGTTTTCGTGGGTCCAAATATTCGGAAACTCTTTAGACGAAGTATTCGAAACAAAAATGGAAACTATTGAGAAAGAAGCTTGTAGAGCATCCAAATAAGTTGCATAGCGATTTCTTGGACACTACAAGCACCATAATTTTAAGTGTATAGTCGAAAACATGTTGATGAAATTCAAGGATTTGATCTGTTCAATGAGTCTGAAGGTACATTTCCTACATTCCCATTTGGATTACTTTCCCGAAATCTTGGTGCTATAAGCGAAGAACAGGACGAGAGATTCCATTAAGATGTCAAAGAAATGGAACACAGATACCAGTGTAGATGGAATGTCAACCTGCTTGTGGAGTACCGTAAAATGAGGTGAAGTTGACCACAGGGGTGAAGTTGACCAAACTCCCGAATAAGTTTCAGAGGCCATTAATGCCCAGAAGTAAAATTTCTAATTTTTTTTTTCAAAAAATGGTGTTTTATATATTGTACTTCTTTTTTCATATTTGACATATTGACAAAATTTTAAAATATGTTTCGTTTCAACTAGAATATTTTATTTACTTCTACAGTATTTAACATTTTTTGTACATGGGATAAACTTTAAAGCTGCAGGTAACTCCAAAGAGGATTAATATGTTACATCAACGGACGTGCATACGTCACCAAACATCGTAATATGAAGATTACATTTGTAAAAGTTTCTTTCAACCCATAAGCAGTGCTGACTAGATCAGACGCTATGGACAGTACTCTATAACAGAGTCGCCAGTATGAAAGGATAATTCCAAGCCTTTGGCGTGAGACGAACTCGATAGCTCAGTGGTAGAGCGCCTGACCGGAGAACAGGAAGTCACAGGTTCGATTCCAGCTCGAGGTTGTGAAATTTTTCTTTCATACCATGACATGATTGTGACTATAATAGTATTTAAATTCATCCAAAGAGGATATTATCACACAACCATTGATTTCAGCATCTTTGAGAATTTCTGAACACACAAATAATTTGGTTTCCTATCCTGAATTACTTAGTAGCCTACTGGAGGGAAAAATTAAAAAAAAGGGAAATTTATATGTTTCTTGGTGTGAAGTTGACCACACTGTAGGAATTCACTGCATTTGTTATAGTCAACGAGTTAGAAAGAGAAGACTATAGAGTGGCCATGTTGTCCTGTACAGCGCTCTTTGCGGTGCCTCCGCGAAACACGGCAGATCTGAGCTAAGCGCCCACCTTTGTAAAAATTCGTCTGCTTACAATGTTGTGTAACGGAGGTAAGAAGTACAAAAAAACGAAGAAAAAACATGCCTGTTGTGTGTGCTGCATATAACTGCTATGTCAAAAGGAAAAAGACAACTGATATATCATATTTCATGTAAATTTTATGAAGTTAAGTCCATAGTTTTGTTAATTAGCAGCATTTTTTTTCATGCACAAATGTGTAACAACGCCTGGCATAAACAAAATAAATGGTTCACTGGTAATGTACTTAAACTAAATACGGATAAAACCAATACAATTCCGTTTCAGACCCAGTGAAAAACAAATAGCAATACAATATTAAAACTGTATTTCGACACCGGCATCCTTTATTTCTGCTCCTTCTGTCCTTATTGCTTATACAAGAAGACGATGAGCTGCAGCTTATAAGAAGTAGGCCTATTTCGAAGACAAACGATTAATCAAATAAATGGTTCACTAGTAATAAAGTTAAACTAAATACGGATAAAACCGCTACAATTCCGTTTCAAACCTAGTAGAGCAATCAAATATTAGAATTGTATTTCGACACTCGCATCCAAAATAACGCAAAACTCTGGGGTAGGTCGTATTGTTGTTAGTATTTTGACTGGAAGGACATGAAAGAACATAATTGAGCACCCACGTGCAATAATGGGGTAAGTATGAATATATTTCGTAACTACTTACCCCATTATTGTATGTGGGTGCTCAATTATACACTAATAGTTATCTGTGGTGCCACAGACCAGCCGGCTGTTGGCCTCACGTTCACATTTCGATAATAATTATACTTTACTGTAACAAAAAAACTGAAAGCGTGTTTTGTCATGTTTCACCCACGTTACAAGCTTGGAGGTAAAGGTTGTTTACTACAGATAGGGCCTAATTTCATTCTATATCTTATGGTATAGTAAATAGTTTTGCAACGTGTAGTGACTGGGAAAACAATTTAATAAAATGATCAGAATCATACTCGTTCATTTTATAGGCAATCTTGCAGGTCGCATTTAAAAGAACCTAGGAATATTAACATTTTCTTCAGTATATTTGCTAGGACTTCTTGTCATACTACATGACAATTTTGCTTAGGTTATTCTTTTAAGCATTCCTTTTAGGAATAGCTCAAGTGTTTTAAATTTAGCGTACATAAGTTTAGATTAAGTTCCTAGCACGTATTTGACGAAATACTAGGTTTCTCCATTTCAATTTAACTGATTTATGCAAACGAAATTAAACAGCTGACGATTCTAATGTCAGTTATCACCACGCCCACTTTGTTTTGGGAGCATAAGTTGATTACCGACCGTCGTTCAATTTTCTTCAAACATGGCGGCGCAATGACCACTCTATATCTTTCTCTTTCTAACTCGTTGGTTATAGTACTGATGTATAGATACAATTTTGAGGTTAGAAAGTTATTTTTTGCCCTTTTTCTGTAGTCTCAAGAGAGTGTTCGTTGGAAATGCCTAGAAAGTATGTATCAGTTGGTAAACAGAACTGCCAATATAGTAAACAAGATTTAGAAGATGCTCTAAAAGACTATTTAGATGGAAAATTGAGCATGAAACGGGCATGTGAGAAGTACCATATTCCAAAGGGAACACTTTTCAATAGGGTGCACGGATTGAAAGGAAAATCGTATGGTGGTCCAACGGTTTTTTCAGCTGGTGAGGAAAATATGATGGTAAACTGCTTGCTGGCATGCGCATCTTGGGGTTTTCCCTTAAATACCCTTGATGTGAGGCTGTTTGCTAAGGGATATCTGGACAGAATAGGTAGGGAAGAAAAGAAATTTGTAAACAACATGCCTGGTGTTGAATGGGCTAAAAGCTTTTTGCAGCGACATTCTGAAAAACTGTCAGAGCGCCTGGCAAACAACATTAAAAGAGCAAGGGCAAACGTCAGTGAAGATGTAATTAGGGAATATCATGTAAATCTTTCTGACACAATAGAAGGGTTACCAGCAGAAAATGTTTTCAACTACGATGAAAGCAACTTATCAGACGACCCAGGAAGAAGCAAGATGATTTTCAAGAGGGATGTTAAGTATCCTGACAATGTTATAAATCATTCTAAAAGCTCCGTATCATTTATGATGTGTGTGTCAGCTGATGGAAGTGCTCTTCCGCCATACGTGGTGTACAAATCAGCTCAGTTATATGACACCTGGAGGGAAGGAGGACCAAAGGGAGCTCCATTTTGTACAAAACCATGCTGCAGTAGAGGGACACGTTACAATGGGTGGTTTGATACAATTACGTTCACAGATTGGTTCAAATCAATGTTCCTCCCACATGCTAGTCGTCTCCCTGGAAAGAAAGCCCTCATAGGTGATAATTTATCATCACACTTTAATGAGGAAGTGCTTCAGCTGTGTGAGAAGGGCAATATTTTTTTTTGTGTCTTTTCCAGCCAATGCTACTCATCTATGCCAACCTCTAGATATCAGCTTTTTTTGGACCATTAAAGAAAGCATGGAGGAAAATCCTAAACAGCTGGAAGAAAAGTCACTCCAAGCACTCTGCTGTGGAAAAGAGCTTGTTTCCAAAGTTGTTTAAACAGTTGTTCAATGAACTGCCAAATATGCACCAGAATATTATCAGTGGCTTTGAAGCCAAAGGAATACATCCTCTGAACTTAGATAAGCTCTTAAAAAGAATTCCCAGGAAAGAAACACGCCTTCGAAACACCCTTACACTCCTATGATGATAACAGAAACACTTGTAGAGTTTTTGAGCCAGCAGCGACATCCAGTGCAGACTTCATCAGTCTGTAATACAGAGAAGAAAGCCAGAAGACGACTGACATTGACTCCTGGTCAATCAGTTGCATCAGAGGACTCTCCTCTGAAGAATCATAGTGCCACTTCAATACCAGTATCCAAGGAATCAGGATCAGCTAGAAAGTTATTTGTTTCCCCTGGAAAGTCATTGACACTGACTACCAATACAAGAAGAGCTGCCGAAACTGCTCAAAAAAAACTCCATATTCTGCGACAGTGCCGAAAGGAAATGACTTTGTGTTAGTGAAATTCAAACAAACAAAAAGTGTCCTTTATTATGTGGGTCAAGTCATGGGGAAGATGAATGAAAGTGGTGACCTGGAAGTCAAATTCATGCGCCGTAGTAATAAGATTCCAGGTGCATTTTATTTCCCAAATGTGGAAGATATTTCTTTCGTAAAAGTTGATGATGTAGTGAGAGTATTAAGTGAGGTTTCTGCTCCTAAAAGGCTAACCTCACGACAGAAATCATATTTTAATTTTGTGTTAGATGAGGACAATGTTCACTGAAATGTAAAAGTGGAACTGGCTTCGTAATACCTACTCACATACGGTATTTTATTGTAATTATAAATTTGTTTAAAATTGTCTAATGTTTTTAATGTGTTTGAAGTTAATTATGGTACTTTTCTTAGAAATTGCTCTGTTAAAATTGAAATTTCAATAAAAATTACGTTTGATAAGGTGTTGTGTGTTGTGTATAGGTACTGGGTACTCTTTTCTTGGTGTTTTAATCATTGTGGTATAAAAGCAATGGTTAACCTTCATTTTCATAAGGTCACCTTCATCCCATGCCTTAAAGAACTTACTTCTACGTGAAATACTTGTGTGTGGTCACCTTCATCCCAGGCGGGGAGAAGGTGACCAAATAATGTTTTTTTTTTTTTTTAATTAAGACTACTTGTAATAGCGAAAGTATGTTTGCTCTGATTAAATTCTATTCTTCAGATACACACTTTTCTTTATATGCTTTCACAAAAAAAAAAAAAATTAAAAAATAATCCTGAACACCACAGTTATGCAAAGTTCAGAATTGGTCACCTTCACCCCGTTTTACGGTACTGTTGGATGTTACACAGACAACTGCCCAAAGCAACTTACATGAGGAGACATAGCAGAAGAAAAACGAAAAAGGCATTATCAGGACCTATGAAGGTAAATAAACATTGGGAGTGACTTCTGATGAAAAATATGCATTTGATGCTATTTTCAATTTTCTTTTCAAAGGACATGTTTTGATCATAATGTGAAGTAATCTACTCTTTTCTCATACGATTTTCAAATTAACTTTGTGAAAAAAAAAACCTTACAAGATGGAGAAAAATGGTGGTTATATTTCAATTCAGCACACCGAATTACATAAAATTGAGTTCAAATTTCACAAACAATTTGCAATGACCTCAATTTTGCAGTAACAATAGGTGTTTTGTCAGGATCCGTCTTTGCTTATCTATTTAACAAATATTATTAATTTACAATATTTGTCACATTTATTTCGTGTTTAATGTTTTCGGCTTAATCAAGTCATTGTCAGGAAAGTTTATGCCTATATACATGAAAGTAGTACATATGTATGTGATACAAATAAATAAACCAATTAAAATAAATATCTATAGAAGTAGGTGAACATACAATGAATTGAAAACATTACTGTATTAAAGCAGGGCTATGTGAGCCAAAAACAAAATTATTAAAAGTATTAAATACTAAAATTAAGTTAAAACATGTGAGATGCAGTTGCAATTGAAACAGGTTGGTTCATCTGTGGTGATATCCAGATCTGACTAAAATATGGTGAATCAATATCATAAATACTGTGGAGACATCCCTGTACACACTGAAGGTAGGAAGACAAGATTTATTTTAATTGGTTTATTTATTTGTATCACACATGTACTACTTTCAGCATAAACTTTTCTGAAGATGGCTTAATTAAGCCGAAAACGTTAAAAACGAAATAAATGTGACAAATATTGTAAACTAGTAATATTTGTAAAATAGATACGCACAGACGGATCCTGACAAAACTCCTATTGTTATTGTATCAGCTTATTGGCCCCCATCATGCCTTTCAAATTTTCAATTTTGCAGACCTGTGTAATAAAATTTATGAAATTTCTTTGACTTTATTGAGCTTCTGTACTAATTTTTACACTCTTCTTGGATTTTCACAATGCGCTGAAATTTTTAGATGGCAAGAGGTCAAAAGGATTCTCTAGACAGATGGCATTATGCAATGAAGGGAAGGTATTTTAGTGAAATGCTACAGCAGACACTAGATGATTTAAATACTGGCAAACTTGGTCAAAGAGAAGCTGCCATTCCAAGGCAAACACTAGTCAATAAATTGAAAAATAAACGCAGAAATAATAATTTTCGGATGTCAAATATATTTTCACCAACAATATTCCTACTCTTTCCTATGATGAATTTGTAATAGCTTCGTATAAAGAAGGAAAAATTATATAACAAGTTAACAATTTTAATTATTTAGGTTGCAGTTTATCATACGTTAAAAATGACGTAATAAAAAATATTAATAAATTTAACTATATATGTGGAACAATAAAAAGAAACCTCAAACAAACTAGGAAAGAAACTAAATTAAAATTTTATAAAGTAATGGCAGTGCCCATGTACCTATGCGGCTCAGAATGTTGGACATTAAGAAAAAGTGAAGAGAGACAAAAAGAGGCCGCCGAAATGCGATTCCTAAGGAGTATAGCCGGCTACACTTTGTTAGACAAAAGGAGAAATGATGCCATAAGAAAGGATTTAGGCATCTTTAAACTAACAGAGAAGATAAACCAATATAGAACTAAGTGGAGGGAACATTTGGAAAGAATGGAAGAATACCGCATTCAAAAATTGCTATTAGATTACTGACGAACAGGCAAAAGAAACATTGGCAGACCAAAGAAAAGATGGACTCAATAAATGTTTAATGCATGAGACCGGAACAAGCCTTTAGAGGCTTAAACCTTGACGACAACGACGATGATGATGATGAATCACTTGTAATCTTCATCGTACGATGTTTGGATGACGTATATTCGTCCGTTGATGTGACATATTAATGAATTAAATACTATTATAGTCACAATCATGCCATGGTATGAAAGAAAAATTTCACAACCTCGAGCGGGAATCGAACCTGCGACTTCCTGTTCTCCGGTCAGGCGCTCTACCACTGAGCTATCGAGTTCGTCTCACGCCAAAGGCTCGGAATTATCATTTCATACTAGCGACTCTGTTATAGAGTACTGTCCATAGCGTCTGGATCATTTCATAACTCCCATTTGGAGCCTCTCGTATTTGAATTGCATGGAGCAACTGTACTTCCATCTAGTGGTTATTTTAAATCAATGGTGGCGATCCTGATGGTTGTTCTCTTTCACATGCTATCGTATTTAAAATTACGACGGCCAATCTGTTACTATATATGTGATCAAGGGTAGTGCCGACATTTCCCAATCAATTAAGGTTTAAGGTTAATTAAATGAAAAACCACAATAAACCAAATACTAATGTTGGGTGTCAATAACCCCAGATATATCACCAGACATACTTTAAAAACACCAAAGTTTCGACGTGTCGTTAAATTATATTTCTCTTGGCACAGATAGATTTCCAGAAATACCGGATCTGGTGACAAAATCACCACATTGGTTACACTGATAGTCTTCGTAAAAAAACTGAAATCAATATTCCCACGTCGTTTCCAAGAAATTAGGAAAAAAAAACAAATGAATATTCTGAAAGCCTTAAAAAATTACTGCTTTTTTCACACATTTTTTTTACACTAACAATATTAATAACAAATATATAGAATAACTGATATAAAATCTCTTGCCTCTTTAGTAGTACGTTATTGATAAGTGACTAACTACAATATAGGCCTATTCTAAGTCATTGAGCTCTATACTAAAACGGAGGAAACACCATATGTTAAAACATCGTGCCACTAGGTTTTCGCGTCGCCATGTTGGTGAGGAAATCTCTCTCTTTTTCTAACACAGTTGCTACTGTGATGTTACTGCCCAAGTCCGTGTATGCGTATTGAAATTATTTATATTGTGGGTTATCTTGAACTATTTCTTTCAATTTAATATGAGCTATGAATTCCCTAAACTAGTACATAAATATCATAAACGAAATTAATTATATAATGTGCTTTTCATTACTTCTAACTTAAAAAAATACATACCGTACCAATATAAAAATATGAAAGCCGAAGACAAATGCAGTATATAAAAGAAATGTCTTGCCTTATATACAGAATGTTTAAAAAATACGGGGCATAATTTCAGGTATGTATTTCCCACATGTAAACAATCAAAATAGTTCATTACAACATGTGTCCGGAAATGCTTTATTTCCGAGTTATGGCCTTCACAACATTGAAATTCACCAGAACGTTTTTCTTTCCGCAGGTCGTTACCGTCAAAGGAGACATTAAGAGGGCACTCTGACAGTTCATTCCGAGGCGAAGGTTACATTCAGTGTTGTGTAGGCGTTAGACTGTGCGACATGTATTCAAATCAAGAGCTGGCAGAGATACACTTCATGTATGGTAAGGCGGACGGCAATGCTGCGCTGGCTCGTCGTTTGTACCAGGAAAGGTACCCACAGCGACAATGTCCAGATCGGAAGACATTTGTACGTCTCCATTACCGTCTGTGCGAGTATGGAAAATTTAACTCTCCTGGTTTGGGAAGGGGACGACCAAGATCTACAACTCCAGGAGTACAGGAAGAGATTCTGGAGGCTGTGAACATGACTCCTTCTATCAGCACACGAAGGGTAGCGTTGCAAGTCAATGTTCCTCATACGACTGTTGAAAGGTTATCAATTGTATCCTTATCATTTGCAACGTCTACAGGCTCTGTCACCAGCAGATTACCCTGCACGAGTTAGGTTCTGTTAGTGGTTCTTGCAGCAGTGTGGTGTAAATCCGAACTTTCCGTCCTTAGTATTATTTACAGATGAAGCACAGTTCACACGAGATGGCATAACAAATTTCCACAATAATGACGACCTGCGGAAAGAAATACGTTCCGGTGAATTTCAATGTTGTGAAGGCCGTAACTCGGAAATGAAGCATTTCTGGACACATGTTGTAATGAACTATTTTGATTGTCTACATGTGGGAAATACATACCTGAAATTATGCCCCGTATTTTTTAAACAACCTGTATATTTACATGCACTACTCTCGATCAGGATAAATATGGGTTAGGAATAGTAAAGATTAAATTAAAATAAAAGTTAAATACGATATAAGAAAAGTACACAATTATATTCATAGAGTTTTAAACATACACTGTACTGTAGTACTGGTAGTAAACCGAAACATATATTTTGAACTGGAAAGATTTATTCGCCATTAAAATTGTATAGTTTTTGGTTTTGTTATAATTTTAATTACCTTACACCCAATATAAAATAGTGTAATTAAATTGACCTCAGAATATAAAACCTGTTACTGGTATACTTAATTGTGACATAAAAGCTGAGTTCCCTTTAAAATTTATTCCCTTGTTACCGTAACAGAGATACACCAAAGTAAAAAAAGCCAAGTGTAAGCATCATAAATAATAAATAATGGTACATAAACACTAGAAGAAAAATTCAATATATCGATTTATCAAAATAACAATATACACAAAATATGGCATATGGTACCGCACCAAAAGATCAACAGTTAAGTTAAATATGAAATATATAAACATAATATAGGAACAGCGGCGAACTTCTGCCTACGCAAACTAACTAAATTGACTAACTTCGAGAGGGTCCCGGCCAGGAATAATAATAATAATAATAATAATAATAATAATAATAATAATAATAATAATAATAATAATAGTGCTATTTGCTGGCTTATAGGAAAATTGTTTCGAATGATAGTACTTGTCTGTCACTCTTCTACCGACGTTGTCCAACAAGGGATCCAGCAATTTGGTCAACAGAACAAGACACAACTGCTCGTTGTTACACTTA
Source organism: Periplaneta americana (assembly GCA_025594305.2). Taxonomy (NCBI): domain Eukaryota; kingdom Metazoa; phylum Arthropoda; class Insecta; order Blattodea; family Blattidae; genus Periplaneta; species Periplaneta americana. The sequence goes on from JAJSOF020000042.1 coordinate 13,101,783, forward strand.
TTGCATGCTAGTTCCCTAAAAAATCTTAGTCGACAAAAATGTAGCAGAACTGATCTTATGCCTTTTCGTGACATCACCAATATTGCACTAGAACAAAAGTCAACAATAATAATCACTAGTGACACAAACGTTGGGCTTGGGTATCTCAGTCCTCCTCTGTCCTGAGTTTTAATCAGCATATTCGAAGTGCATTACTAGCAACTGTTGTGATTTTGTTTAGACATGTATCACAGGTCGTGTTTTCTTCAGCCACTCTCGCAAGGTAACCACATACAAAAGAAACAGATCCAGTTTTCATTGACACAGGAGAAGCTGAAAAAAGGAGAAAAGTTAATAATTGAGTTACTGTAAGCCTATATGAAAATAAGTGTAGTCTACACATAACATAAAATTTAATAACATTGATACAAATTTTATTTACCAATTAGGAGACGATGTAGCATCTTCATCATGGAATCTGGCAACTGAATCTCCGTTAGTTTGATGAACCTGGTGCTGTAAGGGTCACTTGCTCTGAAGTTACGTTTATTTGCCTCCACACTTCCATCACAGATGCTCCTATGATTCCTATTTCTAATGTGGTCTCCATAGCATGCATACAAGAACGAGATCCATAATATCATTGAAGCCTCCTAATTGTCTGAGTTGACTGAGAAATAGCTCTATGTCGTCACTGGCAAAATTACGCGTCAGTACATATTGGAAACCTATGTTTAAAAGGTAGTGGTTGCAGGCGGCAGTTGACTGAGTAGTGATGACCAGGCCATTGTATGTTTCCGAACTGAACATCTCTTGTCTGTTTCGTCCTTCCCTTTGAATTTGCGCGATATAGGCAGAAATGTGTCTGTGAGCCATTGGAGACGTTCATGACTAAGTGAAAAAAAATGCAACTTGTCCTCATTGCGAGAATGGTAGGCCTGTGTTGGATTGCATACGTCGTGAATATCAAACCACTTTTTTATCATTCTCATGAACTTGATAGTTGCTTGTAGGCTCTTTTTTTCACTGAAGTGTTCGCCTTGAACAGAACTGCAAGTTTCAAGTGCAGGTATGACAGAATCCGAGAATAATAATTTCGCACGTTTGACATTCATTTTCTCAAGATTGGATGGGTATACCATTTTCCTTGACAAGCAACGAACTGGAGTGAAAATCCAGTAATTTCCCTTCCGTCTTCACGAAACATTTCTCCAGGGACTGAGATCGCACGTTCTTTATGATGTGACTTTGGTCGAAGCTGAGAAATAACTTGCGGCTTTCATCCAAAGGTGTTGTGTTTCTGGTGCAGTATTACTACCACACAATTTTTCATACAACGAACCATTTACTATACAATTATCTGTCACAATCCGCAGGACCGAAAATCCTGTTTCTTCAACAGCTGCAATCACTTCTACTGTCTTCTTGTCCAGATTACAACAGAAAAAGAATGCCACAGGAATTCGGTTTTTTGTTGAGAGACCTCTGAATATGAAACAGGGTAATCTGTTTGCTAATTCTTTGCTGCCTTCATTTACCTGTTCATCAAACAGTTCGTTGCTCCCATGAAATTGGTGGGTCATTCCATAGATAAACACAATAATGGTATTTACAGATTGGAATGTTTTACATGTAAGGAAAAATATATAGGACAAACCAAAAGAAATTTCAAAATTAGATGCAATGAGCACATTTCTGATTTCAAACATAACCGTAAGAAATCCACATACGCATCCCATCTAATAAATACTGGACATGAATTAGGCCCAACACATCAAACTTTGAAAATATTAAAATCAGGAATAGATACTAAATTGATAAATTCTGCAGAGGAATATTACATTGCTAAACAGATTCAAATAGAGAACAGCATTCTTAATGAAAATTTGACTCAAATCCGGAATCCCCTGTACAACCTCTAACCCCATCACTACGCAATATCCTTCCGCGTTGGTTGCTCACACGAATACATACTTCCCCCGCGTCATACTAGCTACAGTTCCAACAGCAGCAGGTCGTCTCACGTCTACGTAAGTACGTCCATAATTTGTGTCTTCCAATTAGTTTTTCAAATTCTTCAAAATTTTTATTTATTTATTATTTTATTACAGATAACGGCTTCAAACATAGGATGTTTTATAGTGATCTATACAGCTGCCACGTTCAAACGACGTGAGTACTTTACAATTATTCAATCCGATTACACTTTCACATTTGATAATTTCCCATTTCTATTTCGTATTTATTTATATATTTCAGACATAATTCATCACCCATTGGACTCTACTGAACAAGAGTTCCACAGAATATTATGAAGTTTAATTACAACACTACGTGGTTTTTAACATTATTTTAATTTATGACTTGTAATATCACATTTTAATTATGGAAATGTTTTGTACACCATTAATCTTAAACAGTTTATCTACCACCAATGTAATAGCTACATAGTTTGATATTGAGATATTGTCTAATTGTGCCTGAAGATGCCTGAATGGGCGAAAACGTTTGCAATTTGTAGCTCATGTATATAAAACTTAATGACCATATAATATAAGTCATTATTTTACATTGATTTTTCATATGACTGAGTAACAAATATTATATTGTGTTTATCTATATTAATTGAGAATCTGAATATTTCCAACATGCTTTCTAAGGGTCATTCCATGATAACTCATGTTACAATTTGACACTAATCTGTGGATATAAACATTAATAACTCAAACATTCTTACACAACATTTTTTCTTCATTAGCACATTAAAACCTCTTAAGCTTAATAAACATTTACATATAAAGTGAAAGTTAAATTTTCAGCAAACAGATATAAAAATAATTATAATAGACCGGTAACTCACGTTACAATTCTTGGACAACAATTTCAACACACTCTTCAATTTGTCAAATTTCTGCTCTGTTAAGCATAGAATAAGCATGAATTTTAAACAGTATTATGAACACAAGGTCAGTATACAAGGAGAAAACGTCAAAATTTAATTTAGCAAAAATGACTGTCCGAAAATAAACAAAATTTGTGGTATAATTTGAATAATTTCGAGGGAAAAATTGTTCCGGAGCCGGGTATCGAACCCGGGACCTTTGGTTTAACGTACCAACGCTCTACCACTGAGCTACCCGGGAACTCTAACCGACACCGATCCAATTTTTCCCTCTATATCTACAGACCTCAAAGTGGGCTGACAACCGTCAAGCAACCAACTTCGAGTGCACACTAACTCTGTGTGACTTAAATTGTGGTTTTCTGTTAACGAACAGTGATGTGTATTATGCAAATCAATATTTCAGGTATAACTCCCTGTAAAGTTGATTTGAACAATTTTTCCCTCGAAATTATTCAAATCAACTTTACAGGGAGTTATACTTGAAATCTTGATTTGCAAAATTTGTGGTAACTTATGTTACTTCAAGGTAACTCATGTTACACAAACAACTAAAATTTGAAATGACCTCGATCATTAACAGGATTTATCACTTTTAATACAAGTTTCTTTAGTTAAATATTGCGTACATGGATACAGTAATAATTATAATAGATTGGTAACGCACTTTACAATTCTTGGACAATACTTTCAACACATTCTTCAATTTAACAAATTTCTTCTCTGTTAAGCACGGAATAAACATTACTTTTAACAGTATTATGAACACAAGGTCAGTATACAAGGAGAAAATGCCTAAATTTAATTTAGCAATAATGACTGTCAAAAAATAAACAAAATTTGTGGTAACTCATGTTCCATGGAAGTAACTCACGTTACGCAGTCTTCTAAAATTTGAAATGTCCTCGAGCATTAACAATAGTTGGTGGATTTATCACTCTTGATACATGTTCCTTTGTATATAATATCTCATCTTTGACTTCAGGCCATTTCCAGAATTTACCATCTCTCACCATAACATTAACTTTATAGTCCTCATCAGCTATTTCAGTTACAATTCCTGCAAATCTAATACCATCATACTGAACTTCTACCCAGTCATCAACTTTAAGTTTTTCCTTAATTCCTACTTCTTCCTCATTCTTGTCAGGGCTATCGTTTGCCTGTAGAAACTGTTTAGTTGTGGTATATCCAATAATATTGTCATCTACAACGTTTATACAGTGCATGCTTGCAATACCCACTAATGTTTTGGCATTCTTCATTACCGATGTTAACTGCAAGCATTTGTTTCGCTGAGAAATCTCTTCATTAGTAACGTTTATTACATTTATTTTAGACAGTGGATTTGTGGCTTTTACAAACTCTGATGCATCAGACACTAAACATTTTCTTCTCTTTACTGCTTCCCATTCTTGTCGCTTTATGGAACCTCCAATTCCATCAACAGGTCCCTTGCCATGTGACGTGGCGAAGTAATTCCATATGATCTTTTTGCCATGTTTCTTTTCCAGAATTTTGATGGATTCAGCAATATATTTATTTTTGAATTGAGAACTTGGACCATCAGACCATATGTGCACCTTTTGAACGGATTTTACTGACTGTTCTTCAAGTAAACGATCCATATAAGTAATAACAGTATTTTTAGTGTGATCAATGTTGTCTGATGCTAGGACATATGAATGAATATCCTTTGAATGCCAAATAGCAGCAGTGAAAAGACTAATCTGATTCTGTTGCCAGTGTGCACTTTGAATTTCATCCTGCATCATGCATGTGTAATTCTCAGAAAAATCCACTTGAATTAAAGCCATATCATGTTGAGATAAGACAGTAGTTTTCTCTTCCTGACAAGTCTTTGCTTCTTCCCTTTTGATGTAGCAGTGCTGTAGAAACTGGGGCCCAATAGCACAAATATATTCAATCAGCTCTTGAATAGTTCCTTCTTCCTGTACCTTCGCAAGTCTACCATCACATTCTTTCCACACAAACCATGATGCTTCTACTGTATCATCTTCACAATTTTCCTGCAATACTGTGTTCATTAAACTTTTACATTTTTCACATTTTCCAATCCAACATTTTTCTGTAGCATTATTGCACAGAAAAAATGCAGGCAAACTGGCTGTATATTCAGGAAATGTTGGCACTGATTTATGAAAAGCATTTATTGCACCGATGAAATTTTCATGGTACCTACAAAGACACACATTGTGGGGAAGTTTGTTACTTAACATTACATGTTTTGGGCGAAGCTCAGCAAACTTGCTTTTTCCAACCTTTGGTCCATTCTCATTACAAAATATTGCATGTGCTTCTCTTACTGGAAACATTAAATGTCGAATTTGTAGCTTGACCTTCCCTTTTTCACTTTTGACAGATACAGCGTCTTTTCTCAATGGGGCTTGTCGACTTATATCATCCCTCAAATAAAATTCACTGACTGCTTTTACAACGGTGGGGCTGAGAGCAGACATAGTAGGCTTACTTCGTTTATCTTTAATTGGTTCAATATTGTCTGCATATAACTTTCTTATAACTGCACACTTCTTTCTTGGGAAGTTAGGTAGTGCTCGCCTCACTCTTGCTGCAGCTTTTCCTAAACTTGAAGATGACGTAAATGGTGGTGTATGTTCTGCCATTTCTTTGAGAGTCGTGTGATTTTGTTCCCTTTCTCGTTTAAGCCTTCTATACTTCGCAACTCTTTCTCTGACACTAGCTTTCCTTTCATTGTGAATTCTGTTCTGGACATGTTTTGGCAATCTCTGCTCTTTTTCTTGCTGTTTTTTCCTACTTTTTTTCACAATTTCTTTATGTTTTTTCTTATAATCTTCATAGTTTCCTTCTTCTTTCAACTTCTGTCTTCTCCTCCTCATTTTTTCAGCCGCTGTCAAAGGCATCTAAAAAAAAGATCACAAAACAAAGTCATAATGAAATTGAACAAAATTACCTAACTTATCTTCTGAATTTGATACATTACAACGAATTTATATACATTTCATAGTATTTTATAGAAATTAATATATTTATGACAGACTGACTACTTTAGCTGCAATGTATGTTTTTACGGTATTATTGGTAACTCACGTTACATGATTTAATAATTATGTTATATTGTTCGTGCTTCTTACCAGAATTTTTGTGATACGTGTTTTAATTAATCATATAGTCAGTAAGAAAAATATGAAATATGAACGTTTTCTTCTTGTTAAAAAGGGCAGAATTCTAAAAATATAGTAATTTGGTAACTCATGTTACATATGAGAGGTTATGTTTAAAAGCATATAATTAAAGGGGAAAATATTAAATAAGAAATAAAATAATTGTAGCACCATTAAGAGAAGTCATAACATTTCAATTTTAAATGTACAAAATTTGTCATTTATTATAATAATAAGCATTTATCTTACCTTGAAATCAGTGTATATTTTTGTCTGAGACTCTTCTGCATGTTGCTTTTAACAAAGTAGCTGCCATATTCAAATCACAAATTGGAGGGAAAGAATACAGTGCTGACAATGAACTATAATAAATCAATAATGAAACAAAACAGAAATAAACTTCCCTCTGTGAAATTTATTTTTTTCATCTTATGTCCACATTTTCATGGAATTGCCCTGGTCTAGTTGCCTGTCATATTGAAGACGTTGTTCGAAAAGCAACTCCACATCTTCAGTCGTTTGTAGTTACGTTTCAGGAAAGAAGATTATTCTAATAATGAGAAATTTAGATGATTAAAACCAAATGCTGTGCCAACAATATTCCCTCATTATCCTAGGTATAAAATGACACATATCAAAAGACCATGACGAAGAGTTACTAAAACTGATCTCCTTCCACCCAAGAAAAGCAAATCTTTTAGTAATATTGGTTTTTCACTATTTGAACAAAATCTTCCGAGTGACTCAGCATTAGTTAATGACATTCTCTTCTTCCCATTTGAAAACGACCACAAAGCGATGCAAACAGACGTTGTCAACTTTGAGGAGCTAAAAAGAAATATTAACAGTTTGCATGTGAAAAATACACGACTTAATTAGGTGTTACGAGAGAAGCAAGATGAGATAACAAAAGCAACCGAAAAATCCAACTAATTGAAAGAGATCTGTTACATAATGAACTGGAAAATGTAAAGAAAGAGGCTGATGAAGGCAGTATTCATGCAAAATTTATTCTAGATCAGCTGCTTTGTCATCGAAAGAGAATACCAAACAAGAATATATTAGAAAATTTGTGTTCAGAAATTGAGCCATTACTGTGTAGATGCCCTCTCTTGTAACAATGTGATGAAGAAGGCCAAAAACGATGCTAATATCAAGAAAGAGGCTGATAAATTGAGCAGTATTCTGAAAAACTTGATTCTTCGAAGAATTTATTCCACTGAGTCGCAAAATACAGAATGTTTCATAAAATTTGATTTCACGGTCGAACTTGAGAGAAAATACCCTGGAGTCTGGAACAAGAATATATTGAGGTTGAAAATATTGTGGTCCATTTTGATTTTAGTACTGTATAGCCTACATGTTAATCTGTATCTGTGACTATTGCCACGTTTGTTTGTCCTTGGTGTAATTATTGTTAGAGTATTATTTGTTTATCCTCGTAATGTGTTCTTGGTATTCATTAAGGTCAAGTTTTAGTTCCCTACGGCCACTTCCAACAGACTCCTAACGAATATTCACACGTTCATTACTGGGATTGTGGCGCTGGAAATCAATTTAGAACACTTTTATCTCAGCCACGACACATTTTAATTTTTATTGTACAATATAAATGCAATTATCACTACAATGACACAATAATTCTTGCAAAACAACACAGAAACAACTTCGGAAACGTAATTAACAGAGTCGTAGTTTCACTTCGCTTCCACTAAATGACTCAGAATTCCAGCAGACCATATGGTACATGTGTAGCAGGGATGTCAATATCGGCAAACAAAGTGAAACTGTGAGGAATGTTACAATAGGTGTGTAGCACGTTAGGTTAGGTTAGGTTTTGTTAGGTGTGTAAGATAATATGAATGGTTAACACAGTTGGCGGTACTGTAATCATTCTCCCACTCCACTTCATATAACGTCAGAACGACGAAATATGGCCGTCTTCTTCCTTCAAGTACGACGATTTTCCTATATAAGTAAGGAATCTGTTTAAGCGGGGTTGGGTGGGACCACAGCTCTCCCAGTGATCACATCGAGTTTCTACTACTCCACACTACAAAACTAAGGTATTTTCAGTGTTTGTTTTTAATTCCCTGTACTGGCAAAACCCAAGTAAAACTTCACCAATTAAACTAGAAATTTCAGGTACAATAGTTTTATTGCTGCCTCTAGCTTCACAATCAGCTCTTCCACAAATCCAATGTTTATTTTTATCTTTGTCCCTACTTTTAGCCACATATTCTCCTTTGAGCAACTTAATGCACTGAGTATGAAAACATTCATTACAAGAATTTTCACACTGTATTCTTTCTTCCGTATTTTGGACTTAATTTCCACAGACTGGACAATAGCTTACTACACAGAAGTAAAAAATAAAAATTGTGAATAAAATGTCATGATATAAATAACAATAGAAAAATTGTTATAAATAACACAAAATAAAACAAATATTAGTTGGGATTAGTTCATTGAAGTCTAAGATTGACGAGGTTATTCAAGAGAATAAAGATTTGTCTAATTGCATGCAGTTTCTAAATTGAATCTGAAATTGAAAATGATTCTTGTTTAGATAAGAATAACATTGAAATGGAAATAGTATTTGAGTGTTAGTGAAAAAATTTATAAATTTGATGGTTAAGAAAGATGAAATGTTTTTACCAACGAAAAAAACAAGAAATGGGCATAAATAGATGGAAGAAAAGAAATTCTTCGGAAAATTAGATATGCAGAATATTGATATGGATCTTCCAAGTCTACAAATATATATTAATGAAAATCTTATGTCAAGAAACAGAGTCTTGCATAAGAAAGCTCGTGACCTAAGACCACGTTTTAAGTTTGGACAAAAGATTGTAAGATTTTTCCCGTAAAATATGTAAATGAGTGAAGATGATATTAAAAAATGTACCCTATAAATTGTTAACGGATAAGTTTGATAATTTGAATGCTTATTGCAGTTCTTTTAATATATCTGAAATTAAATATGCATATTTAGATCAATTTATATCTGACAATATTATTTCAATGAATGGGGTGACTTGTTTATGCCTGAATGTGAGGAGTTTAAAAATAAACTGGAAGATATAGAGATTCTTGTTAATAGAATTCGTCATGTCGATGTTTTAATTTTAACTGAAACATGGTTGAGATCTACAGAAAATAAGTTTTACAACTTGAGTTATTTTAAAGCATTTCATTTTCATAGAGAGAATCAAATTGGTGGCGGAGTTTCTGCTTACATAAATGAAATCTTGGTAGTTAATCTGATTGCAAAATTTGAGGCTTTTCATAGTATCTTTTCTGTCCAGATTATGCACCAGAATATTACATTTTATGTTGTTGGTATTTATAATTCTAACAAGAGGAATGAATCAGTCTTTCTTAATGATTTAGAAGGAATTTTGGCACCATTATCTAATCACTCAATGATTGTTGGCGTTGATTTTAAATATTGATATTCTTGATAAACCATGTGAAAAGTTAAATAATTGTAGACTTATGACATTCTTATGGATTGATTAGTTGTAATAATAAATATCTAACAAGATTGTCTTCAAATGTTTCGATTCTTATTGATCATGCCCTTGTATACAGAAGAGAATTTACTTATCAAATTTTTAACAAAGATTTGGATATAAGTGATCATAACATATTAATATTGAAAATTGTAGATGCTTTTGTAAATTGTAAACGGCATCAGTTTGAATTTAAGCCAAATATTTCATTGAATATTATTGACTATGATAAGTTGAATTACTATTATAGGCTAATCACAATTTATTTTTACCCGAAGGTAAAGGTCTTTTAAGTTATATTAAGACTGGAATAAGTAAATCTGCTTTTTCAAATAAAGAATAAAAATTTTAAACGTTTAAATAAAAAACATGCTCCATGGATTACCAACACATTCCTAACACTATTGAAAAGGCGCTATATTCTTCATTCACATATGAAACAATATCCGGGTAATGAATACTTAAAATCTGAATATATAAGGTTCGGAATAGAGTTACTAAAGAGAAACACCAACTAAAATGTAATTATTATAGTGTAAATTTTAAAAATAATATCACAGATGCAAGAAACTGTTGGAAGATAATAAACTAAGTCATCACAAATTCAAGTTATTCACAGAGTGGTTCAAATGTTAAGCAATTACAAGTTAATATTGTCTTCAACCATCCGAAATACCTCAAGCTTTTAATGACTTTTTTGTGAATATATTTTCTAATTTAGCAAACTTAATACCAAAAAACGAATCTTCACACCTGCAAACATTCATACAGAAGAGGATTCGTTTTTTCTGGAGCCGGTTTTATCTATTGAAGTTATAAATAGCCTTAAACATAAAAATAATAAAACAAGAGATGGTTTAATAAGTTCTATTATAAAGAAATGTAAATCTTCCTTATGCTTGGGACTTTCTGAATTTATTAATTACTCATTTCAATTAGGTTCTGTGCCTAGAGGTTTAAAAACAGCTAAAGGGGTTCCTGCCTTTAAAAATGGTGATTGTAATGATCCTACAAACTATTGTCCTATTTCAATATTGCCTGTTATTTCTAAAAATTTGGAAAAAATATATGAAAAAAAGAATATATAATAATTTGACAAGAATAGAATTTTTCTACACTCATTAATATGGTTTCTGGAAATCATCATCTACTTTAAATGCTGCTGTTGACATGGTTACTTGTATAGAACAAGCTCTGGACGAAAATAAAATTCCAGCAGGTTTATTTATTCATCTTACAAAAGCATTTGATATAGCAAATTCAATTTTGTTGCGTAAACTGGAATCTATTGGTATTAGAGGTATTGTTTTACAGTGGTTTCGGAGTTATTTAAGTGAATGGTATCAGTATGTCTCAGTGAATAACTGTGAAAGTGATACTCTCTTATTACCATGCGGTATGCCACAAGGATCAATTCTGGGACCTCTTCTCTTTCTAATAATTTATGTCGATGACATAAAATTTCTTCATTTATATGGAACTGCCATTCTTTTTGCGGATGTATTTTATATTACTGACTCCATTGAAGAACTGTTTGAAAAGTTTGAGGCAGACATTATTAGTCTTGAAACTGGTTAAACACCAATAGGCTTTCTTTGAATTTGAAGAAAACTGTGTACACGATTTTCACCAAACCTTCATTTTATTATATTAACTCCGAAAGAATTAAAGTTTAATGATACTGTAATACAAAAACTCGCATCAGTTAAATTTTTAGGTTTCATTGTTGGTGAACATTTAACATGGAATAAGCATATTTTGGCTGTCTGTGAGAAAATTGCTCCAATGTCTGGTATTTTGAAAAGGCTTAAAAGATCTTTACCTATATCTTGTCTCTTGAATGTGTAGGCTATTATGCTTTTATCCATTCTCATTTAATGTATATGTCATTTATTTGGGGACATAATAAGAAAACTACTTTGAGATCTTTACAAATTATTCAAAATAGAGCTTTAAGAAATTTATTGGGTTTTCATTATTTGACTCCAGTTAAATATCTATATCAATTTTCTTTCCTTCTACCAGTTGAATCAATTATCAAATTAGGTGCTGCTATTTTTATGTACAAAGTTATTAAGAATTTAATACATAGTAATATATTTCAGTTTAATAAAGATATACATACTTATTTAACAAAACAAAGAGACAATATAATTTTTTCTCACCATAGCTCAGTAAGTTATGGAACGAAAGGACTTAACCATTTTTTAACAACAACTTTTAACCAACTTGCTTTTACCAAATTGCCGGTGTTTTAAGAATTGTTTAAAAATACGTTTTTGGGAAGATTATATATTTTAATTCTCAGTAGATTTGTTTATTTCATGGTTTCAAAGTTTTTCTTCTTTCTGCCCAAAACGTTACGTTATCTTACTATTTGTTCGTATTTTGCTTTCTTTCTTTAATAAATTCTTGTGTTATTGTTTGTTTTTCACATACTGTAGCTTCATGAATTTTTCAACTACATTGTACAACATATGTATGTGTTCTTGTATAGCCCCTACATATGAGTTATACACGCTGGGGCATACTCAGTAAATAAAAAAAAATGTTTTTTTCTGAAAGTGATTTTGTTACAAATAATGATTAGTTTAACCTTTTTTCGAAATGCTCGTTGTAGTATAGGTGGTGTTCGAATACAGTACCTATGTTAATTTCAACAAATAACTAAAATAAGATTTATTATTATTTTTGTACTTGGTTATTTAACGACGCTGTATCAACTATTAGGTTATTTAGCGTCAATAGGATTGGTGATAAGAGATGGTATTTGGTGAGATGAGGCCGAGGATTCGCCATAGATTACCTGATATTCGTTTTACGGTAGGGAAAACCTCGAAAAAACTGAACCAAGAGGGAATCGAACCCACGCCCGAGCGCAGTTCCGGGTCGGCAGGCAAGCGCTTAACATACTGAGTTACGTCAGCAATTGTTTATTTTCGTGGTTTTATAAATCAATTTTTATTTTACTTTATTATAAACAAATATTATTGAGTTGCTCATGGTTGTACAGTATGTATGTTATTCTAATATTTAATTTTCAATAACTAACTGAAATGATTTCCAATTTATATTAAAGTACTGTGACATTCATTGCTTGTAAATGTATTTTCCACCATGTCAAAATTAAGAAGTTTGTCTTCAAATGGAAGAGAGGCAAATTTGAATTTACCTTACAGTGTCAATAGTAACATACCTTAAGTTCATTAATTTTGGTGCACGTTTTCAACAAAATGGAACATGACTTTTGAACCATCCTGTGGTTTTAAAAATGGGATGATTATTTAATATTTTTACATTTTTTTTAAGTCTATGATCAATAATGGATGGCCGGGTAGCTCAGTTGGTAGAGCAGCTGGCTACGGACTGGAAGGTCCGGGGTTCGATCCCAGGTGTTGACAGGATTTTTTCTCGTTGCCAAACTTTCAGAACGGCCCCGAGGTTCACTCAGTCTCCTATAAAATTGAGTACCGGGTCTTTCCCGTGGGTAAAAGGCGGTCAGAGCGTGGTGCCGACCACACCACCTCATTTTAGTGCCGAGGTCATGGAAAGCATGGGGCTCTACTTCCATGCCCCCCAAGTGTCTTCATGGCATGTTACGGGCATACCTTTACCTATAATCAATAATACATTAGTTGTTTATATTCCAAATGCTGAACTAAGATTGATGTATGCTTTTGATTGAATAATATCACATGAGTGGAGATGTTATCCCATGACAGCACTCCAGAAGAAAAATAACAATGTTTCAAGTAGATGTAGTAAAAATGAATGGAAGGTCACGAGCATTGGTCCTTTTAAATCTTTTTATTGTTTGACTATTATCCAACAAATTTAATGCATAATGATTGGGACATTAATTTAATCGGTTGAGGTATTTTTTACTGAACTTAGAGATCTCGTCTTTCACAGTTGAAATGTTTAGGTCACTGATGAATGACATACTTCGGGGCAGCTACAGTGCAACATAAAGTTTTAGACTGATACCTCTGCAGTATTTTAATGCTGGAGTTGCTAGCGGTTCCCCATAGTTGGATGCCTTACGTACAGATTGGTTTTAGTATGACTTGATAAACAAGAAGTTTATTTTCTAATGAAAATTTTGATTTAGGTCCCAATATCCAATAGATTTTTTTATGTTTTCAAATTTAATTCTTTGTGTTTAGTTTGAACATGTTTACACCAACTTAATCGGCGATCTAAATGCAAACCTAAGTATTTAACATCATCTACTGTAGGAAGTTCTTGGTTGTAAGGCATACAGGAGAACAGTTCTGGTTCCGAAAGTAACATGAACTGATTTGTTTTCCCTCGCTTGCATTCTCCATTTAGTTAGCCAGTCTTCTGTTTCTTTCAATTCATTCTGCAGGTTTTCAGATGCTGTTGACGGGTCTTCATGTGAAGCAAGAATAACAGTGTCATCAGCGAAAATAGCCATCATTACTTTATTAGAAATTGGAAATTCACCTTTATAAATTGTAGGCCTATTTAGTATAGGGCCTAAGACTGAACCTTGAGGTACATTTGAATTTATATCATAGAATGAGGAGAAATGTTCTTCGAATTTTACTTAAAAATTCTCGAAGCTAAGTAAGAAGGAAGTAATAAATAATAGGGTTGCGGAAGTATGACTTTAAACTTGTGAAGTATACCAAGATGCTTTCGAAGGCGTGTTGAATGTCTAAAAATACGCAGAGCAAAATTTTTTTGTTTCTATGGCTTCTTCAATTTTATTTACGGCTCTATGAATTTGTTCTATTGTAGAATGTTATTTTCGGAATCCGAACTGATGGTCATGTATAATATTGCTGTCAGTAAGAATTGGAGGTAATCTCTTAGAAAATGGGCTTCTAAAATAATTTAGACAGTATTGGTAACAGCGTAATTGAACGATAGAAAGTCACTTCATTTGGTGGTTTCCCTGATTTTGGAATCAAGATAATTTGAGATATTTTTCACTGTGCTGGATAATAAGAAGTTTTAAGAATTCCATTAAGGAGAGTTGTAATAAACACAATTGCATTTCTGGGGAGTTCTAAAAGAATTTTAGCAGTTATCAAGTCATAGCCAGAGCAGTTCTTTGGATGTAGTTCTGTTTATATTGCTTTCTTGACATCGTTTGAAGAACAACTCGAAATGGATAAACATGTGATGTGGGATACTGAGAAATTTGTTAATTTCATTATCATTGCAATTTACTGTGGGTGCTGGATTTGGAGTCAATACATTTGCTAGATGACTTGCAAAACGTTCTCACCCAATCACCATTGCCTTTTCTAATTGAACCTATCAATCTCTGAAGACGTTTCAGTTTCTTAGTTATTTTCCACAAGAAATAATCATCTCTGTTTTAGCACTAAGATTTACAAGATAATCGTTAAAGATTTCATTCTTTATTTTAAGGGGATGTTGTTTTAATTCTTTGATGCTTCTTTGTAAGATGGATGTGTTATTTATAGAAAGGAACTGGTCACCGTACCCCATTATCTCCTGGCCTAGTTTCCTCATAAGTGGTGAGGTTCAGACCTGTCTTCGGTCAACTAAACGAGCTAACTACTGGAGGGAACTTGTAGAAATAACAAATAAATTGAAAATTTGCATATAGTTAACAGGAATTATGGCTTTTCTATAGCACGTGATACTGAAACTTGCAACTTGCATTTCTCTGAGTTGTACTAGAGGTGCTAGACACTTAGGTTAGGTTAGACTGTAGTATGCCATGTATAAACTAAGAGTAGTGCATTTAAGCATTCATTTTTAGGTGTTATATATCTTTACTTCCCGTGTTAAGTAATATTTTTATGGTCCACACCTGTGGAGTAACGGTCAGCGCGTCTGGTTACGAAACCAGGTGGCCCGGGTTCGAATCCTGGTCGGGGCAAGTTACCTGGTTGAGGTTTTTTCCGGGGTTTTCCCTCAACCCAATACGAGGAAATGCTGGGTAACTTTCCGGTGCTGGACCCCAGACTCATTTCACTGGCATTATCACCTTTATATCATTCAGACGCTAAATAACCTAGATGTTGATACAGCGTCGTAAAATAACCCAATTAAAAAAATATATATTTTTATGTTACATACACCGTTGAATTCTTTCCAATTCTTAGCAATTTTCTAATATGTTTTCAAGTTAACTGACATACAGTATGAAAATTCTTCACATTCCAATCTACCTCGCCTCTGAAAATTGTACCATTCTTTCGCTTTTTCTTAAAAATCTCTAGTGTCGCGTGCTATAGAAAATCCTGAATTATTTTCTCAATTGGTGAAACTTCGGTATGCCCCCACAGTACACACAGGAGAGAAAACGAATTTAAAATAAATTTCATATTCCTCGATCTCTTATCATTAAATAATCCTCTCAACTAGCCGACTAACTTTGTCGCATACTTCGGCTTAATGTCGCTTAGCTGTCCCCCTCATTTAACCGATAAAGAAACTTATAAATCGGACTACAGTCCCATGTGTT
The DNA here is from genome assembly GCA_025594305.2 of Periplaneta americana. NCBI lineage: Eukaryota > Metazoa > Arthropoda > Insecta > Blattodea > Blattidae > Periplaneta > Periplaneta americana. The sequence goes on from JAJSOF020000042.1 coordinate 13,117,812, forward strand.
GTGTGGGGCGATATCGAAGGTAGGCCAAAAAATATACCGCTAAAATGGCTGCTAGCAATGCCGACATTGTGGACATTGTTGAAATGTTTTCAATGCCATCTATGTGTCAGGCCACAAACTTTTCAAACGCGCCTCATATTGTAACCACTGCAGATGTGTCAACACTTAAATGTCTGTTACAGTCGTGATGGATGTGATCAAGAAGGAAGCTGAGGTGGACCCGTTGGCTGTACAGTGGAGTGATGAAACTGATTCAGCTGAGAAGAAGCCCTTATCAGAGGTAAACTGACAGTCACTGGTTGTAATTCCTATGTGCGACTTGTTTAACATTCTAGAATATGACATATCTCGCAGTTTATAATCAGCAGACTTTCAGTATAGTCTAGGAAATTTCATTTATACTCTTTCATAATATTTTAAGAGCTGATACTGGACGCTGGTTTAAACTGAGTTTTAAGATAACCTTCAGTCAAAATAATTTTCATGAAGTCTCTTATTTTTTAATGAATATAGTATGTAAGACCAAAATCTTGAATTCTATATACAACTGAATAGCTACTTGCATATCTCTCAAATGCATGTGTTAGGGCAGATACAGCTCTAGAGCTGCACCATTGCAGCGATCATACATCAGTCCTTGTGATGGTATCACACAACTATTATTGAAACGGAACACATTTTTAATAATTTCTATACACAAGATAATTTAACCGTACTTTCTAATAATTAATTGAGATTAGGAGATGTTCCAAATCCGTTACTCTTTGTTACTTTACTGGTCAGGTGTGTTATCTACATGCAATATAAATCCATGTTAACACAAATGTTGTTGTTTTCTAATGCCAGGCGTTTGACAATAAATTCATTTGACCTCTTGCACTCCAATATTTTTCAAAGATATTATCATGACCAGCCACTGAAGCACAGATTTTGAGGTGTTCCGAATCCATTTCTTGGTTTGAGTTGCACAGTGGGCAGTTAGGGGACTGGTATATTCCAATTCTATGCAGGTGTTTGGCCAAACAATCATGGCCTGTTGCCAATCTAAATGCAGCTACAGACGATTTTCGTGGTAAATCGGGAATTAACTGTGGATTTTGATGCAGAGAGTTCCATTTTTTCCCTTGGGATTGAGTTATCAAATTTTGTTTGTTGAAGTCTAAATATGTAGATTTAATAAATCTCTTCACAGAGTAATACGTAGATTTAGTAACAGGTCTGTAAGTAGCAGTGCTGCCCTTCTTTGCTAAAGCATCCGCATTCTCGTTTCCCAGGATTCCACAATGGGATGGTATCCATTGGAATACAATTCTTTTATTGAGTGATAATAATTGAGAGAGCATTTTAGTTATTTCTGCTGTTTGAGATGAAGGTGTGTGTTTAGAGACAATTGATAGAATAGCTGCTTTGGAGTCTGACAATATAACTGCATTCCTAAATTTATTGATGTGGCATAGAAGATTCCTGAGACATTCACTTATTGCAATGATTTCACCATCAAAACTTGTTGTTCCATATCCAAGAGATCTATAAAGAAGAAGAGACAGCACGTAACACCTGCACCGGCACCTTGTTCTCTGGAGATCAAGGATCTGTCGGTGTATAAATGAAGCCAGTTTTGTGGAGGGTACCTAATATTAATTGTCTCTAAAGACAATTGTTTCAGCATAACAGTGTTTACTTCTGATTTCAGTATTTCTTCTGTTAAATTTAGATTATATTCTATATTTAATAGAGTTAAAGGGTTTGGTTTAATTTGTAAGTTTTCTTTTAAATTCGGGATATTGATTTTCTGTTTTAATTCTTGAACCATGGATATGAAACTTTTTTGAGTTTTTAATCTACAAAGAGGACTGTATGAATGCCAATTGTTACCTGGTAGTCTGATAAGTTTTTCATATTGAATCAGTGCTTTTTCTTCTATTGTCATTTTGATGCTGTTAATATTAGTGAGGAATCTCATAGAATCTATTAGCGTTATTTTGATTCCACCAGTAACGAGTCTGAGAGCTTGGTTTTGAACATATTCTATGTCGTTTATGAAAGGTGAAGTAATTAAAATTTCTCCGCAGTATGTCAGCACTGGCTGTATAAACATTTTGTATGTAGTGTACAAAGTATTCCTAGAGCATCCCCATTTCTTTCCTGCTAGTCTTTTTAGAAGGGAGATCTTTTACGAGCTTTTTCAGAAATGTATTTCAAATGGTTGCTCCATGTTAACTTACTATCGAAAATAACTCCAAGATATTTGGATTCATAAGTTCTAGGAAGGTGTTGGCTATTGTATTGGATATTGAATTCTCTTTCTTTTTTACCGAGTGAAAATATTTGGTAGTTACTTTTGCTTAAATTGAGTGTCAGTGTACCGGTATGTTATGCTGCTTGATAGTATATGCTTCTGTTATTGAATAGCAGTTGATATGCAATACCTTGTTAGTATATTGGCGAGGAATAAATAGTATAAACCTGAATTCTGCTGTTTTGGAACTGGTCTTGAAAGTAAACATATTCAACATAAAAAGATGGGTTCAAATAATAGTCGAAATTACAAGAATAGAACCTGTCATGTTATCATCGATACTGTGTGAAACATTGCCCTATATTGGTGTAAATGTTCGTGACCTTTACATTTAAAATATATTCACCATTATTGCAACAGAATATTTTATGAAAGGCTGCTGTATTGTAAACATTTATGATATAGAACACATTATCCCACAAGTCTCCAAGACTAATATTTATCTTCAAATTTCGACACCTTTGAGACTGAAAGGACATAGATAAATGTACTTGTTATTTACAGAAATACATATATACATACCTTGATATTTGTAAATACACACAGACATGCATATTACTAAGGACATAGGAATGCTGCTGAGCAATATAGCGCTGCTATCGTATTTACATCCATGTAGGGTGTATGTACTAGCAGATAGTGAGGAGAGGAAAGTAGCGGTAAGTACAGTGAAACCTCGATTCTTGGTTTTTCATGGGACTGGATAAATTATACCCAGAATCGAGAAAAACGCAAAATAGGGGTTTTGCCAAAATTGAAAAAGAAACACATCAACATATTTAGAAACTAATTTTTATGGTCTAATCTCAATTAAAAGAAGAAAAATGCTTTAAAGAGCTCCACAACATTAAGTACACTGCTTGGTTGCATCAAGTTTATCTGCCACTTCTTGAAGAAATCAAGAATGGATGTCTGTTTTGCTGAACATCTTTGATGGATGAAGAGTAACTTCCTTTTCACTTGGTTTCACCTGGATTCATCAATATTGAAGCTACACATGCATCTTCATACAACTTCCAGTCCTGCTACCGTTCATCCTCCATGATGTCACCACTGACAGCCTTCATAAAGATTGCTTTTCTGAAGCAGTTGGTGATGGTGACTGCTGACACTTCCTCTCATGCACTGCAGACCTTATCGATGGCAGTGACAATGGAGATTTTGAAAACGGAATCTCCAGTTTGTCTGTCCATGGCAGCAATCTGTTTCTGCACCAGTGAACGTCTATACTTCTTCTTGAGGGCATTACACCCTAATCCAGGGGTTGGAGACAGCTATACAATTAGGTGGGAAGAGAGCAACTTTCACAGTCTTCAGAAATGACGTATCAGGGGGATGTGCCAGACACTTATCCACTACAAGGATTATCTTCCTGTTAGCAGCCCCCATTTCCACGTGCAGTTGTCTCAGATTGCTGCAAAAAATGTCCATCGTCATCCAGGCAGTCCTGTTTTCTTGTAATTGCATGGCAGTGTGCTGACATTTTTAAGACACCTTGGTCTTTCATATTTGCCAGTTACGAAGGATTTTAACTTCTTGAATCATCTGCATTTGTACAGAGAACAGTGAGCCTTTCCTTACTTTTCTTCCCACCATGACAGGTCTCTCCTTTTATGTGAAGGCTCTCATCAGGGAGTAGAAGATGCTCGTCTCATCGGTATTAAAGATACCTTTGGCATCATAGCCTTCAATGAGATGTGGAAGCACATCGTCTTTCCAATGATCCACCGACTCATCTGAAACAATTGCACTTGAATTGCTTCATAAAGAAGGGGCATCAGTCACATTTTTTTTCGAAATTGAGTTAACATTGAATTTCCCATCTTGAATGTTCAACACATGGTTTTATCAAGAAAGGAAGCCAGTTCAACGTTTCCTTTATTGTTACATTCTGATCGGAATTTGAGCGTTTTGTAAAGGAAGGGCATCAGTCCAGACAGTTTTTCTTCATTTCCCACAACTTAGCTAAAATGGACTGATCCCCTTCTTTATGAAGCAATCCACTTTCATCACACACACTTTTGTATGTAATGTCATGCTGCTTAAAGCCATCCATTAGAAGCCCTAAAGTTGTCCACTTTGTCTTAATGCGATGCTTTGTTGTGAATTGATTCTCATGCACTGCAGCACATGATTAACACGTGGTTTCTGGCACTGTGTTGCACCAGGTATCTCATCTGGGTACGCATGGTAGATAAGGAGAGAGGTAGGAACTGTAACTGAAACGATCTTGGACAAGGAAATAAGCATTGAGGGTTGAAAAAACGCATAATGGAAGCTAATTTGCTTTGTTGGGACAAAAAATTTGTTTCTTAAATGCTGGTAAAACACTAAATCGAGAAACATTAAATCGGAGTAAAAATAGCATTGCGTATGTGGGACATCTGCCAGGACTGCAAAATAAGAACAAAAAATGCTGGTAAATCTTAAATCGAGAAACCCAAAATCGAGGTTCCACTGTACCATCTATATCAACATTCGATACTGTCTGCATCATGAAATGTTGACAAATGATCCGGTTTGAAGCCAATTGATAGTTTCTGCAGAGTATACTGACGACGTCACTGTGGAGGTAATAGTTCGTAAACTTTATACTGGCAATGATATTTGTTCTGAGTAGTACATACATGCATACATACAGGGTCATACTGAACAACATCTAAATATTTCACTGAGTAAAGAGGGATCTAAACAAAAACTTTAGTTATGGAACCCATGTTCACTGACGTGAAATGTCTGTAGTACAGGACATTAAAGAAATTGCAATTTGGTTCTCATTAATTAAATGCAGGTAGTTTATTGAGGCTGTTCCCAGTTTCACTCTATTCCTGGCTGATACTGCTATACAATGTTTCTCCTTGGCCTAAACACCCTGCAAGAATATATTATGAACTAGATAATAATAACAGTTTTAATATTCAACGACAATATTCGCAATCCAATGATCCCGAAAGGAAAACAAAATATGATAGAACTAAAGGACAAGTCGCATTCCTTTGCAATTTCAATTTCATAACCAGCGAAGGAAAACTGTTCATGGTGTACTTGGGAGTGAGGAACTGCAATGTAATATTCCAACTACGGAATTAGAATATCAATTCCACAACCTCTACTAAACTAGGAGCGACTGGGTCAGAAATAATTATCCTAATGCACTATTGAATTCCAAGAGTACATACTTGATGATTCCTTCTTCTCATCATATCAAAAGTGGAAATGTTACTCATTGCCATTGAAACATCTTCAGGTTTTGATAACGTCTCAATGAGAGTCATTAAAGACTTCATCGTAGATGATGGATTATTCTGTAACTCATATTGAATAAAATAATTAGGTTACCAGAGTCAGTAACACCACATTTTTCTTTTTTAAGCTAGTTTTTCTTAAGTGTATCTTGAGATATTTTGATTTAGAAAGAATATGTGCAGGCACAATAACCCTTGAATTAACAGTACAACAGCAGATACGTATTGCTCAATTCTAGAAGTAAACTTTTAATTTGTGTATCATATGTAGCTATTAATGTCTTGTTTTTGTTTTGTTATCAATTATTTTTATTCATTCATTTATAGTGTATGCGCAAGGGCAGGTCTTTCACTGCAAACCCAGCATTTTCCAGTGTTTCCTATTTTCTGCCTTCCTCTTTGTCTCCTCATATGATCCATATACAGTATCTTAATGTCGTCTATCATCTGATATCTTCTTTTTCCCCAAACTCCTTTCCCGTTCACCATTCCTTCCAGTACCTCCTTCAGTAGGCAGTTTTTTCTCGGCCAGTGACCCAATCAATTCCTTTACCTCTTTTTGATCAGGTTCAGCAACATTCTTTCTTCATCCACTCTTTCCAACACAGCTTTGTTTCTTACTCCGTATGTCCATTTCACACTCTCCATCCTTCTCCATATCCACGTTTCAAATGCTTCTATTTGCTTCTCTTCGTATTATACTGCAATAAGCCCAGTATGAGGACCAGACTGCAGCATGTGGCACTTGGAATCACATCCATACAAGCTGTTATATGTTATGTATGCCTTATCCCTCTCTTCTGCAGGAAGGAAATTTATTGGATCTCCACGTGGCTGGAATAAAGAAGGAATGTGTGGATCGCAGCTATGATCTCACATCAGGTTTTAGCGTCGAGGAGTCTGCAGTGCCAACTAATTTTGTTGCGACAAATTGTAAAGCTGAGGTATGTGGATGCCATAGAGTTTGCCGACTGCTTCCCCCCCCCCCCCCTTCAATATTAAACTTTTGAAGCCTTAGGGATTTAGCATATGAAATCGCATTAATATTTTCTACATAAAATTATATATTCTTTTTTTTTTTCTTCCACATATTCTAAATTTAGATTATGGTTATCTGTGTGTGTGTGTGTGTGTGTGTATATATATATATATATATATATATATATACAGTAGCGTGCAAATTAATCTAAACACGACATATTTTTACATTTTCTGTCATTGTTGGCCTCACAGCTGCTCATACCGCTTTAATTGACATCTGTAGTACGTCTAATTCCATTGTTGAAGGTCTATCGTTATTATTTTTTTAATAATATGTGACATTTTGCCTGTCGTTTTGTACTTATAAGCATTTCAGTTGTGTTGAAGACTTAATACTGCAGTCTTCACAAATGGATACAACTCCACGAAAACGGTCTAAAATTATAACATTAGCAGAGCATTCTTCTATGACACAGAGGCAAATTGCTGCGGAATGTCACATCGGTTTGGCTACTGTTAATTCGATCAGAAAACGATACAGGGAGACTGGATCCATCACACCCCAGAAAAAGGGAAACTGTGGCCAGAAAAGGAAGACTTCACCTGCAGATGATCGTTTAATTGTCAGGAAAAGTAAATTAAATCCTAGACTAACTGCTGTCGACTTAACCCGCGAGTTAATGGCTACCACTGGGGCGAATATTCACGTCACAACAGTGCGGCGTAGGCTTTTGGAAGCTGGACGAAGTGCTCGTAAACCTATTAAGAAGCAACTTCTAACCCCTGTTATGTGCAAAAAACGCTTAATGTGGGCAAAATTACATCAACACTGGATAGTGAATGACTAGAAGAATGTACTTTTTTCCCATGAGTCTCATTTCGAGGTCCACGGCCACCGTGTTTCTTACGTACGGAAAGGATCTGAAAAAGTAACAGCAGCTCATCTCCAACAAGCACCCAAACCCCCCCCCCCCTAAAGTAATGTTTTGGGGTTGTTTTACACATGAAGGGCCTGGAGCATTAATACCTATCAAGGGAATAATGAATTCTGACAAATATATTCACTTATTGGAAACCAGAATCGTACCCCAGCTGCAAAAATCATTTCCGGATGGCAGAGGTGTGTTCCAACAAGACCTGGCACCAGCCATACTTCTCGAAAAACTACAGAATTCTTCAACAAGAAGAATATTCAGGTACTCCCCTGACCAGGCAACTCACCCGACATCAACCCCATTGAGAACTTGTGGTCTATTTGCAAAAGAAGAATGCAAAAAATGGATTGTTCTACAAAGGAGAAGATGATTTCTGCCCTCATTGGTGTATGGTTTCGCGATGAAGAAATGAAGAATATTTGTGGGAAATTAGTGGAATCCATGCCAAATCGTCTCAGAGCTGTTATTAGGAACAAGGGAAGCCACATAGATTACTGAGGTATGCCTTAGATCCTTTTTTTTATCCCGTTTGAGTGTTTTTGCATAAGTAATTACGTTGTTCGGATTAATTTGCACGCTACTGTGTATATATATATATATATATATATATATATATATATATATATATATGTGTGTGCACGATGTTCGTAAGTACCCTGTATATATATATTGTAGGATATGATTTGTGACATGTCTGACGATAAAAGTTCATATAAACGTGTCATACTTTTAAAATTTTGTGAGCTACACCCCTCCTCCCCGAAAATTAAAGATATAATTGGACGCTATTAAGGTTATAATTATGTATGAAAATGGTAGTGGGTGTATACTAAATTTATTACGGAATATTCACGTTATTACTCCCTTGAAAAATCTCCATTAAACCGGTTTTCAATGACTCCACCTTCTGCAACAATACACATATTTACTAGAGTGTGAAATGCACACTAACTTACAAGCAAACATTCACATGGGGGCAGATAAAAAGTTATTTGTTTTCCCGCCATGTTACTAATGTCAAAACAGATACATAAAGAAATTTTGGTCTCTGGAGCGCAATTAAGTGGGCCATCCAGAAAATAAGTTTCCTGGGGCCGTTTACACAAAGAAAACACAATTTTATGGAAAGATTGGATCACATACAGCAATTGTTGAGCTATTTCTCAACACATTCCCCACAGGAATTAGGACATTTCTCGTACTGTGGGATCAGCAGAGAGCTAGGTGTAGATGGCTGTCACACACTGGTTGCGGCAGACTTCTACGACACAGGGATACAGAAGTTGATCCGACTGTATGACAGATGTCTCAGTTCCGTTGGGGAATATGTTATTTAGTAGGTTATTTTACGACGTTATATCAACATCTCAGGTTATTTAGCGTCTGAATGAGATGAAGGTGATAATGCCAGTGAAATGAATCCAGGGTTCAGCACCGAAAGTTACCCAGCATTTGCTGAAATTGGGTTGAAGAAAAACCCCGGGAAAAACCTCAACCAGGTAACTTGTCCCGATCGGAATTCGAACCCGGGCCACCTGGTTTAGCGGCCAGACGTGCTAACCGTTACTCCACTGGTGTGGACGGAATATATTGAAAAATAGCTCAATAATTGCTGTACTCTTCCAATAAATCTTTCCATAAAATTGTGTTTTCTTTCTGTAAACGGCTCTAGGAAATCTTAACCTTCTGGACAGTCCTCGTAATTGCACTCCAGTGGCCAAAATTTGTATTAGCACTTATTTTCTTATTAATATCATGGTGGAAGAAAAAAATTAACTTTTTTATCTGACGCCATGAGAATGTTTCCTTGTAAGTGTATAGTTGCTCCATCTTTCTACTCAATTTTCTCTTTATATTGCAGGAAGAGTTGTGTGACCTAAACGCAGTAAAGGAAGAGGTGAAACTGGACGTTATGGCAGAGGAGAATGAGATTCTGACCTATAGGTGAGTCTTTGCACTGTCCTTAATATTAACACATAAAACATCAGTTTGCGAAGTGTTGCTGTATGGCCATACACGAACAACTAGTTGGAAAGAAGCCCAACAGCCATCTACGACACAGCAAAGATAGATCACGGAAATTTATGGAAGGAGGAAGTCTTTATGAAGGTAATTCGGGATAAGATCGACAAGTCTGAAGATAGGGAGTGTGGATGTATAAAGAATAATAGATGTCCCAGTATGTGATTATTATTGATATGAAAGACTCAAGGCATATTAAAATTAATACCACCACTATTACTAACGTCAGACTCTCACTTTGAGAGAGGAACAGATGTTAAGGTGTTGGAGAATAAAGTGCTTAGGAAAATATTTGGGGCTAAGAGGGATGAAGTTACAGGATAATGGAGAACAATGCACAAAGTAGAACTGCACGCATTGTATTCTTCACTTGACATAATTAGGAACATTGAATCCAGACGTTTTAGATGAGCAGGGCATGTAGCACACATGAGTGAATCCAGAAATGCATATAGAGCGTTAGTTGGATGGCCGGAGGAAAAAGACATTTGGGGAGGCCGAGAAATAGATGGGAAGATAATATAAAAATGGATTAGAGGGAGGTGGGATATGATGGTAGAGACTGGATTAATCTTGCACAGGATAGGGACCAATGGCGGGCTTATGTGAGGATGGTAATGAACCTGTGGGTTCCTTGAAAGCCATAAGTAAGTTACTAACATCATTATCATTAACACTGCCACTGTTGATGTTGCTTCTGTAGCATTCATTTGTGGTCTTTGCATTGCAATGTCTTCTAGTTATCCTGTTTTTTTTACTTTCTACTTTCCAGATCATATCTGGGGTACTGTTACCAAATTACCATCCCACCATTCTTCTGTTTCATTGCCGCTATCACAGTCTCTCTAAATACACGGGTTGTAACTTTAATAATGGCAATTATTTATTTATTACGAATATACAAGTGATACATCTGTGAAACTTCTACAGTCCTTCAATGTAATAACCACCATTGTCTACAACTCGTTGTCAGCAATCTGGAAGTCGTATCCCTGTAGCAGCTCTTGTTTTGTTGATGTTTCTGATGGACGCCCTACTGCCTGCAGAATATCAGGAACTGTCCGGAATCAAACTTCTCGAAGTGGTTCCTTCATCTTTAGGATTAAGTCATAATCACAGGGGCTTAAGTCCGGTGAATGTGGTGGATGGAAAAGCACTTCCCACCCCCAGCGACAGTACAAATCAGCTACGGAGTGTCCCGAGTGTGTCCTTGCGTTATCCTGCAAAATGATGGAAGGATTCTGCAAAACTTGTGGGCACTTTGTTCGCAACGCTGATCTCAGATTATGTTCCAAAAATGACGGAAATAGTGTGCATTAACATTCTGTCTTTGCTTGACGCCGTCACAGTCGTACACAACAATCAACATAACTTTCACATTGTAGGAGTATGACGCACCACTGTTTTGCATGGTGACCCGTAATGACACCCCTCATTTGAGTAGAGGTTCGTATTACTTGGCCTATGTCTCATCAAGCGCAACAATACGCCGTAAGAAGGCGTCTCCTTCACGATCATAACGCTCCAAGTGAGTCTGAGTGGTGTCGTATCATATCTATTGCTGTGCCTCCGTCAAATCCCAGGGAACACACCGAGATGCAATTTTTAGGCGATTCTTTAGATACGAAACACAGTCAAATGCGATATTCCTATCTCCTGGGTAACTCACGTACCGTCTAATAGCACGGAAACAGCTTGCACTTCCTCTTCACTAACACTCGGACGACCCAGCCGTGCCATGTTTTTCACGCGGTCACGCCCCTTGTTGAAGGCTCGAACCCACCTCGCCAAATTCCTGTATGGTAACGCCGGCTCTCCACTTGCCTCAACAAGACCGTCACGACATTGTTGTGGTGTATGACCACAGGCAGATTGCTTTGTAAACATGGCGAGACAACCTCTTAGAGCTGTAACTAACAGGAGACTAACTTCAACTCTCCACAGCGCAGTCGGACGAAAGAGTTGTTTTAGGGGGGAGGAGGGCAGACATAGACCAACATGTGGTAGAAGTGGCAACTCCGTCTCATTTCGCTTTTACAGCAGTGTTGCCACTATTAAAGTTACACCCCACATATTTTGTTCAATCCGTCGTGTATTGCTATCCTCCAAACATGATACTGGTCTTATAATATCAGGAGTTATTTGTGGTTTTCAATTTGGCTAAATTTTATACTTTTAGTTGCTTATTGCCTCTAACTACCAGAAGTTGCTCATTCCAAATTATGAATTAATATAAACTTAAGTTAGTGAGTCTACTAAAATTAGTTCCTTTGTGTTACCATACAGAGCCATTATTATGAAAGGTCCCAGAAAACAGTGGCCGGGGAGCCGTGCGCGTGACCTCGACGTCCATTAGCCATATGGCATTCAGTGCTCTTAGAAGTCGAGTAATGAAACTCGATTCTTCAAGTGTACAACGTTAGTGTATAAAGTTTAATGATTATTGTGTATTTAGGTAATGCCTAGCAACAAATTCTCATTGCGTGAACGTATGCATAGGTACAACAGTCCACACCTGTGGAGCAACGGTCAGCGCGTCTGGCCGCGAAACCAGGTGGCCCGGGTTCGAATCCCGGTCGGGGCACGTTACCTGGTTGAGGTTTTTTCCGGGGTTTTCCCTCAACCCAATACGAGCAAATGCTGGGTAACTTTCGGTGCTGGACCCCGGACTCATTTCACCGGCATTATCACCATTTCATTCAGACGCTAAATAACCTAGATGTTGATACAGCGTCGTAAAATAACCCAATAAAATAAAAAATAGGTACAACACGTACATAAAAGGCAGAAGGTCGTGTGCGAAAACAAGACGAAAATTTCGGATAAAGTTTCCAAACAGACCTGTGCCTACTGCCGAAACAATTAGACGACTCGCTAAAGGATTTAAAGAAAGAGGCTCAGCGAAGAATCGAAAATCAAACAGAAAACGTTGTGTTCTTACAGAGGAAAAATTAGGTGAGACTGGTAAAAGATTAGAACATACCCCTCAAAAATCTCTAAAGCGTTTAGGACAGGAAACTGGAGTATCTCAGTCCTCTGCAAGAAATGCAACAAAACTATTGAAACTGAAGCCATATAAAATTCCTGTAGTGCAAGCATTAAGTCAGACAGACCCTGATAGGAGTACAATTTTGTTAGAGAAGGTGAATTCAGGAGAGATTGATTCAAAATTAATTTTTTTCTGATGAAGCATGGTTCTATTTAAATGGACATATGTGTTCTCAGAATAACCGATATTGCAGTCAGGAAAAACCGGATTTAGTGATTGGAATGCCCTTGCATAGTGAGAAGATAGGGGTCTGGTGCACTTAATGGACATTGCATTATTTTTTTTTTTTTTTTTTTTTTTTTAAGGGTACAATTAACAGCGAAAGGTATCTCCAGTTACTCGACCCCTTCTTTGCGAACTTACGTACACGGAACGTTTGTCAATTCATTTCCAACAAGATTCCGCCACTGCTCATACAGCTGCCGTGTCAATGAGGGAATTGAGGCGTATTTTCAGTACGAGACTAATCAGTAATAATTTGAGGCCTCCACGAAGCCCAGATGTAATGCTCTGTGACTTTTATTTATGAGGAACACTAAAAGGTACCGATAGGGTTTATAGGAAAAATCCTCATTCTCTAGATAAACTAAAAGACTATATACGAGTAGAAATCCAAGCTATCAATGCTGTGGAACTTCAGAGTGTTGTTCATTCATTCATCAGAAGATGTTAGTTGTGTGTGGTGACAAATGGGGCCATTTTCAGCAACGACTGTGAGCATGGAAAGTCCAAATTATTGAACATTTATTGTCAATACTGTTATACATTGGAGAAGCGCCAGAGAAATGGTTACACACTCAGTGGAAACCATGCAGGCGGCCACTGTTTTCTGGGTCCATTGATAATAATGGCTCAGTATAATTAGAGCTGTCGATCTAATCGATTGATATTAAAATCCGAGTAACAGATGAAATATGTTTTAATCAATTAATTGAATGGATTAACATAACTGGCTTGTGAAGCGTTTGTAGCACAAAACCTGTAAGCATAGCATCTGTGTGGCTATGAGTGACAAGTTGTGGTCTTCTTGCTTCAGAAAGCTAAAGGCAGTAATTATTTTATTTGTCAAAATAACCACCCCTGTACCTATATTTTTGCGATAGTAAAAGAGGGTTAATGATTATAGAAATGTTATTTGAATACGTCCGTTTCGTCACATGGAAATGAGTTTGCCCATTAGTTGTTAATGAAACTGTGAGAGCCCAGCTTTCGGAGGTTCTAGATGATCAGTTCACTTTCAAAGATTGTGCCTGATTGCTGGTTATTCAGAGATCAGTGTTGTTAGTTTTATATACTTTCATCTTTAGTTAGAAATATGGCTTACAAACCATTGTGTGGAAAACTTGGTTAAAGTTTGGGATTCAAATTAAACGATTGTGCAAAGGTGACTGACAGAAAAACATGTGTTGTAAAGAATGTAGAAAATTGTTCAGATGTAGTGGAAGCCTTAAACATTTTCATCTTTTCCAAGGTGTATTTGCGTATACCAACGTTGCTACTTCCAGTTCATCTTTTCTAGAGCACCTAATGGTGATGCCAGTATCCTCTGTTAAGGAATGAGAAATAACGAATAAATTTGTGAAGTGTTCTTAATGCAGTGACGTGTTTGGCTGGAGCAGAGAGATGCAACTCTAATGAACTGTGAGCAGGGAATGTTTGCATTTATTCCTTCAAACGTTTTGTATAAGTCATCATCAGTGTCAGTTGATTCTTAATAATTCATAATGTGCGTCAATCCAGTTAAAAATATTTGTGTTCATTATAGCATATGGAATGATGTTACATGTTATTTGGTCAAACCTGTTTGAAATAGTTCAAAATTTTATTAAGTGGATGATTAATTGACTAACATATTTTTGCATGATTTATTTTTCATTTATAAATTTCATAAATTATGTGTTCATCTGTTTATTTCTATCTCAGAAGAATATTAAGATTAATGTAAAATTTATAACAATGCTTAGTTTTAACAGTGGAGGGTGAGACATGTATGTCACGCTAGGCAGTACATGGATTTGGAATATAGTAGGCATATATAAGATTGAACCAGAGAATGCAATGAAACGTGCATTATTTATGATTAGTCAGCTCTGTCCACTTTCATTTTTTAAGGTATGACGCAAAACAATCCTATGCTTAACAAGAGTATATTTGAATTGGTCATTGCTAAAAAGGCCCTTTGTCCAAAAATGTTGTTCTGAATAAATCGAAAAAAACTGTTTTTAAGAAATACTAATCTTCGTAGAGCAATGTGGTGACTGTCCATCATAAAGGTATATTTGTGCTTTCTGGAAGCACAATTTTTCTTTTGTTGACATGTGTAGTTCGTATAATATTATTCATTAAAAATTCAAATTTTAGGGCCTTTTAGCAGTGAACTCTCTTAAAAGTGATAAAGATTTAACCTTCTTACCCTTTTTTTTCTCCTACACTTAAAAAGCTTAAGAAGGCCTTCCTACAAATTTCAACTCTTTCCCCTTGTATGGGTATATGAAATTTGAAGGAACTAATATGTGTTGATCCTTCACTGTTGGTTGGGCGACGAAGGTGGACTGGAACTGCATCAATGAGTCCTTGTAAATATATGTCCTGCTTATCTTTCTCACTGAAAGATTAAAATTGAGCAAGGACTGATATTTTTAATCCCTCGGACACATTTTGGAAACATTTATTTTGCATCTGAAAGAGTAACATTAAATTATTACATTCACTGCAGTGACTTTATTTTTTGTGCATGCATAAATATTTTATATAGCCTATAAAGATTTTTTTGGCCCTTAGGAAATAACATTTTTATGCAATATTCATTTACGTCAGTGATTTCAGTGTAAATATTTTGAACTTACCTACAATCCTCACCAGTTCGTCTTTCAGCCACCAATTTTCCAGAGTAAGTCACATGTTGTGCCTTTAACTTTGGCTTTCTTTATTATATTTCGTTTCCAACTGCGGGATCACTACGTCTCTTTGTGCTTTTCAAACTCCCAATCTCCATTTCAATCAGCCGAAATTGCGTATAATATCATAATTTGTATTAAAACACAAAGAAAGATCAGAGCAGAATAAACAGACCGCTTCAAACAATAAAGATAGCTGATAGTATAGTAAGTATGAAGTTTTGTCATCAGATGGAAACACCGCTAAGTAACAAGTTCACAGCTAGAAGGCCCTCTATCCTGGAGTAAGGGCATTTTAGCAGGACACTAAAAATGAAATGCTCAAGTGTGCGTGTGTGAAGGCTTGAGGAAAGTCCTTTTAGCACAGATTGTGTATTTATGTGTAAGGATGTTGAATCTGTAGTTAACTCATTTTTGTAAAAATATGGAGAAAGGGCCTTTTAGCAATGACCAATTCATTTGTTGTTGGTTGGGCTACTTGCAAATATACGTTTGTGTGCCGATCTGTAACACTGGAATGGAAATTGAAGCTTTTCAACTATTATCATGAACTACTGATCGACAATGAGCAAGAAACATACATTTTGGGAATACTTCAGGTTACAGAAGTAAATTGCCGGCATCATGGCACATAATATGATAATCCTGTCCAGAGCCATCAGCAATGCACTATTTCGTGTAATTTAGGCCGAGTAAAAGAGGTACACAAAGCAACTCTCCAAGACATTTTTGGCCTTCAACATAGATTTTTGTAATTTCTATAACATTATGAAAGGGAAGGAGGTCGGTGTACAAGGATCATAGACACAGATATGTACGATGTAGGGAAATTTCTGTTACTGAACATGAACTAGTGATAGACCATATTAACAGCATTTGCAGAGATGCAAGCCATCTTGACCATGGATGTTCGTGTAAACAGTACTGCAGTCCTGATCCGAATTATACAAGGTTATTCATTATATTCAAACAGTTGCATCTTGAACTGAAGTGTTAGGCTTATACTGTACTCCAACCACGAGAAAGTCTTTGTGGAATGAGACGAAGCAGGGGTTATGCTGTGAATGAATGTTGATGTCATAAGATATCATAAGGTCACACACGTGGGTACTCGTATCTCTATTGGCTATCTCTCACAGCACAAACCATAACATTAGTACACACATATTTACACTACTCTAGTTACAAAATTAGATCACTGTTAATCTCCTGATTTTTTAATCACTCCATACAGGAAATAACATACGCAGGGAAGCGCATGGTTTTTAAACTGACGCTATAACGATAATATTATCTATCTACTTCGCTCCAATAGATGACGCAATAGTAAACACATTCCTTTCACGGTTGATCTCCTGGTTGGAGAACAGTAAGTCTGTCTCCTAAAGAATTTCTCTTATTAATCTTTTCATTGGCCTAGAGTGGACACTTGCTGCAAGTGTGATGAATTCATTCTAAATATAGCAGGCGGCCGGGTAGCTCAGTTGGTAAAGCAGCTGGCTACAGACCTTAAGGTCTGGGGTTCGATCCCAGGTGGTGACAGGATTTTTTCTCGTTGCCAAACTTTCAGAACGGCCCTGAGGTTCACTCAGCCTCCTATAAAATTGAGTACCGGGTCTTTCCCGGGGGTAAAAGGAGTTCAGAGCTTGGTGCCGACCACACCACGTCATTCTAGTGCCGAGATCATGGAAAGCATGGGGCTCTACCTCCATGCCCCCCAAGTGCCTTCATGGCATGTTGCAGGGATACCTTTCCCTTTCCCTTATAGCAGCAAAAGATGAGTAGTGGAACTAGTCCTTCATCACAAACGACATCAATGTGCAATGAATATAATGGCTACACATATGACATTCTGAACTACTGTCTAGTGATATCAGTTGACTTACAACAACTTGGGGGTGCATCTCACTAACAGTAATACTGCCTACATCTGTATGTGGGGCGAGACTATCATCTTTGGGGAATATCTGAAATGACCTCATGTCTAATGTCTCGTCAGTCAAGGTTTTATAGAGCACAAAAAATAATTATTAACTGTTTGAACAACTCTGCTGGCCAGAATTGAAACCCAAAACATGTTTTTATGTTGTTTCTCGTCAATATAGCGAGTTTTAAAGAAGTCACACAAAAATTCTTAGTGAGTGACCATAGGAATCTTGCGATAATAGAAAAGAGGCGAAAGGTATAAGAAAAAATGTTCTCTCATATCTACTATATACAGTCGCGAAGCTTGAGGTGATTTTTTGCAAATCTCGCGATAAAGCGCTCCAAGCTGTTAGCAACTAGAAACAATAGACTGTCCACGGTCGACTTTGGATTTAGAGTGACTGAGTCGTATTTCCATCGAATGCTAGGTCGTTGCGTATTTCGCATTGATGCTCGTGAAGAAAAATACTAACATCTATTTCTCATTTTACTTGTAGATGCAAAAAGTGGTTAATAAACAGCAGGAGGGAAGATCTAATGACAAAGAATGAAGCATATCTTTATAATAATATAAAGTTTTGCTCCCTTCATTTCGAAAACACACAATTTATGAATGAAAACAAAAATAAATTAATCTGGAATGCAGTTCCAACTTTATTTGATGTTTCAAATAAACCTGTTTTGTTATTACCTACAGCTGAGAAACAAAACCTTTGCACTAATTCTACGTCTGTATCAGCTGATTCCTTGAATAATTGTACATTTTCAGACAACTTAGGCCTACTTTTTTTTTCAAAGGATATGTTTTTAATTATAGCTGTTAATTTTGTTGTTATTTTTATTTGTTACTTTACTAGAGACGTAGAAAAAGTAAATCTGTTACAATAAAATTTATTAGTCACGTTTTATTTCCAATTCTGGTGTGATTATTATTGCTTAACGTCATCCCACTTTGTTAACTACGTAAGCCTACACTATAAGTACCGGTACACGTAAGTTGCTCCCATTAATTCATATTTCCATTATTATTGTTATTATATTATTGTTGTAAAGGAAATGCAAATTAATATTTATTGGTTTCATAGTTCATTATCGCTATAATCTTGAATGAGTGAAGCGATTATAGTAAATTTCAGTTCGTTTTGCACAAACAAAAATAATATTAACCTATTTCTT
This sequence comes from Periplaneta americana, assembly GCA_025594305.2. Classification (NCBI taxonomy): domain Eukaryota; kingdom Metazoa; phylum Arthropoda; class Insecta; order Blattodea; family Blattidae; genus Periplaneta; species Periplaneta americana. The sequence goes on from JAJSOF020000042.1 coordinate 13,136,342, forward strand.
GCAGGTATCTTCGAGTTTATGGTGGAATTTAATATACTTCATTAAAATAATAAATGAACTTTATCCATTTAATATTTCAATAATGGAAGGAAGGTGTTAATTTTTCCAAAAGAACACGACAACGAAAGTGTAACATATTTTGTCATCTGCTAGGAGAGATCTGTGATGATGAGGCGACAGTAGCGAACCTAGTGGTGGGCAACTACCCATGTTTGCATTTTTACTACATAGTAAGCTTCGCGACTGTATATAGTAGACTGTGCTCATATCCTCAACAAATGATACAGGAGACAAAGCTCAGTAACAGCTTCCATGTGATTCCCATGAACGGAGGTGACTTCTGTTCTTCCAAAACTATTGCTGATCATGTGCTTAACACTACAAAATTGCCAATATCTACACGTTCAGTGCTAAAGGTTATTTCTGAGTCACTCATAAAACTCTTCTATAAGAAGACTTTTCTGAACTTGACTGGAAACATTGTAATGTTCTGGGAATAATCTGACGCAATATTCAAGAGTGTGATTCCAAAACTCGTTCAGTCTATTTGGCCATTTTAATGATTTATACATATATGTGACATATTTTAAGCGTGTTTTCTTCCATAACAATGCCAGTCTTATGCATGACACTTGAAAACTCGTTCAGTCTGTAGACCAGTGGATAAAACAACTAGCCCAATCCTTTCATAAAAATGGACTTACCGCGTTTTGGGATCACACTTTTAAATTAGGTTTAAGTCTTGTCTGTTAGCTGATAGAAAAGCCCTTCCTTGCGAAGGTGCCCTTTTGTCTGCAGGCTGTTAATCCTAAGTGCACAATGCATCTTAATTGCATACTCCTTATTCACACAATAAGTGTTACAACTCCTTTTTTATAAAATTACAACGAGTTTAAGTTTTTCTCAGAGAAGGACTTTATGCGTTTACATCAAAGTATTTCCAAAGACATTCATAACATTTTGTAATCCATAAAGTTCTTAGAACTCACGGAAATTTTACATAGCGCACAGAATGGTCTAACTATTGTTTTATTACTGGTATTTAAAGAGAAATTGCTATCAGGGAGAACTATATTTAGAGACTGAAATATTTCGCAGATTTTGAAAAAAAAAAATTATATATATATAACTTAAATAGAACCAATTTTTGAATACTCTTTCAAATTTAAATATCGAAAGGGGTGCCATGTTAAATTTCAAAGCCGTGTTAAGTTCTGGCGATGGTGTTAAACCTAAAATGCAATTACCTCTGCTTTTGAATTTCTTATTCAATATTAAAATTGACGTGCTAACAAACGAGGGTGCAATGTGGTAGCCAAACTGTTACTACTATCTTACTAACAACACTTTACAATAGCAGAACGCTAGAGTATGTAACTTACTGTAAGTCAGTCATTCATTTCAGTCTGTAACTTAAAACATTGAGTTTACAAAAGGGTGCAAGAAGAGGGAAAGAAATGCAATTTTAATTTGTGGAACATAACGACGTCAATGTTATGAAACAAATCGAGAGTGGTAAAAAACAAAGAAGTGTGTCCCGTCATCTCACTTTGTTTAATAAAGTACATTATGCAACGAGCCTATAATGATAGTAATTAAGAATCGAGTATGGATATTTATGAAACGAGTGCAAGCGAGTTTCATAATTTTCATACGAGCTTCTTAATTACCATTATAGGCGAGTTTCATACGACTTTTTATGCTCGACCATATTTCTAACTTGAAATTACCGGTATTCAGATGTATACATTTTATTTGTAACTGACAAGATCGGAAGTGACCTTGTTCTAGGTCGTGAATTGTGAGATGTGCGCAGACGCGAAAGTATTGATTTTTTCCGAGGAACAATAATGTCATTGACCTTGACGTAGTCCCGTTAAACTTGATCATATTATAATATTATAACCTTGATTATTGAATTCGACATTGAAAAACGAGATGGCAAATTGAATTTATTTGAATATTATTTACAATTAACGCTAATTATTATAGTAACAGAACATAACCTTCTGCGACAGTATTGGATTTCCAGCCTCCGTGACTTTTCGCTAATTCTCTTTCGATTGCATAACCGAGAATAATCGATACTTGCGGTTTTATAACGGTAGAAAGCTGACCTGTCATTGGCTGAACAGTTGTAACCTGAGTCGTCATTGGCTGAAAGACCTGACCTTTAATGACTAGGTGTACTTTAATGACATGCATTAAAGGTCTGCTACCAGGTATATAATTACTACATTTCGGCATGGTGGAGCATAAAGAAACAAGAATGCTTTACTAATAAGGTATTTTACAAACAGACCAAGATAAGAATTCAGTTTTCTTCAACACGCGTTCTTATTTGTGTATTTTAATTGTTCTACATTATAATATATTACCCGGAGATTTACTATTTTCTACAATCCAGAACAGTTTTTTCTAGTTGTAAAATAATAAAAAGCAACAATATAGTTTGGATATTTACAGTGATTATAGTACTTCACGCATTACAAGTTCAACTATAATAGCGTATGAAGTACGTAATAATGTTAAAGTATTTGTTATTCAATATTTTATTATATTTATTTTTTTTTTTTACACTCGCTTATTTTTACATTTCTTTAATGCCGTTGTTCACGCTGCAGTCAAATTGCACCATATTGTATTGGAAAATCACTTTAATGTTGCAAGTTATATTGAACCACGAATAGCAAAATTCAGGCCGGGTATGATGATTGGCTTTGCCGTCCATTTAGTTCCTCCTGTCTTCTGGTTTTCTCACACGTAATCTAGTCACCCTGTAATAATAGGGTATCAGTTTAGAATAATACAGCTGGCATTGTCTGGAATGCAGCTGACCACTAATGATGAATACCCTAACATTAAATAATGTCCGACTTACTACAGGTATGAAATTGAAAGCTAGTGCAAGACAAAACAAATATGTTAATAGGTAAAACGTAGAAATTGTATTTAAATAATAATATATCTTTGTGTAAAATTGTTGTATGTAATGTGTCTGTGATCTATTATATATAATAAACCAAACTACAGGTATGAAATAACATATTACGAATAAAATCCCTTTGCACATTGCAGAGTGTAACCTAACAATGTATTATTATTATTATTATTATTATTATTATTATCATTATTATTATTATTATTATATTATTTCATTATTATTATTATTATTATTATCATTATTATTATTATCATTATCATTATTATTATTATTATCATTATTATTATTATCATTATTATTATTATTTATTATTTGGAATGTGATTCCTTCTATATTTCTATATTAACTAGTGGCTTGTGCAGCCAATGCTGCAAACTAAGGTCATTAGGCGTTCAAATAAAAATTTTTGAGATTTATTTTCAATGAAAAACACCAGACATTTTGAAAGTTATTTGCTTCCATAATAATGAAACATACTCCCTCTGGATGGTTTTTATCCCAAATACTTTTTCTTGAACCTATGTATCCTATGTATCTTGAGATTCAACGCGAAAACGCAAGTAACAATGTCAGGGGGATCAGTGGGTTTTTCATGTGGGGGTAAAGCAATAGCTATTTCAGGTCATTGTGGATTGTAGAAGTGAAGTTTGCTATGCTTTCGAACAATAGAGATAGCATATTGGTATAGCTGCTGATTGTAGAGCTTTAAATGTAGGGGATAAAATCATTTTATCTTGCTAAGAGATCTTGCTCAAATGATCGGAAGACTACAAAATTTTGTAGGCCTCTTATTTTATAAGTAAGTAATACCTTTTGCTCTCTCGAGCCAATACTGAAGATAATGATGCATATAAATATCTACACCACACCGTCATTAAGTAGACCTATATGAAAAAGACCCAACCCCACTTGATTAAAAACTATAAAAATATTTGAATTTAAATAGCAATATTATTATCTTACGAAAGTTTCGTTGTTATATATACTGTATAGCCGCCACTCAGTAAATTATAGAAATGAAGATCTAATTTAAGATATTCTATACATCTACATATATAACCCCAAAACGTTTAACTTTCATATCATCAATATAGCATTAATATGTATAATTATTAATGAAAAATAGTCACATCATGGCATTAACTATAGTTAAATGTTGTTTTATTTAACGACGCTCGCAACTACAGAGGTTATATCAGCGTCGCCGGATGTGCCGGAATTTTGTCCCGCAGGAGTTCTTTTACATGCCAGTAAATGTACTGACATGAGCCTGTCGCATTTAAGCACACTTAAATGCCATCGACCTGGCCCGGGATCGAACCCGCAACCTTGGGCATAGAAGGCCAGCGCTATACCAACTTGCCAACCAGGTCGACATTAACTATAGTAAAATTTAATTTCTAATGGTAATAATGTCATCAAACCACCTCAAGTTTTGTAGATTTTAATATGTAATACACAGCTGTACTCAGAAAATTACAAATCGCAGAATTAGACCTGTGAATTATTTTTAGTAAGTCTTAAAGTTTTTAATAAGTAATAACCAATTGAATTTGAGCTCTAAATATGTCGGCAATCCTGCAGGTCATGGCCTTCGTCTAATAGCCTATTGTTTATTGTAGTGTGTGTTTTGTTTTTTTTCTGAAATGCAATAGTTCTGAAAATCACGAAAGATGGATTTTGGAAAATAGGAAAATTATGTAGGAAAATTGACATTTCACTGAAAACTACTATTTTTCCGGAAAACCTTTGGTTCCAAGCTTGAAAATGAGGGTCATTTATTAAAATATGTTCAGCCATTTTCCCATAATTTCCATTACCAGTTCAAATTATATATATATATATATATATATATATATATATATATATATATATAGTATTGCACACATATCTACTGTATATACGCTTACATTTCATCTCAGCACATTGACTGTCGTTCAAAGTGATAAATTTTCATTTCAGCATTGTGGATAATGTTGAGAAGACTGTGTCATCAGAATATGACGGCATGACTCGTGAGGAAGACACATTGACACAGTGTGGCAGCTACAAGCTTGACAGCTTAATTGGTAGTGACGTCAGCCACAGTTCTATCAAGGGCGATCTTTCTGCCGAGGGTTTTGTAACGTCGCAATCACAGAAACATAATTTGCGGACTCATACATTGAAAAAGTCTTTCAAATGCGACATCTGCGGGAAGTGCTTCACGAGATGGAGTGTTTTGAAGAGGCATGCTCTGCTGCACACAGGTCAGACGCCATTTAATTGCGATGTCTGTGGAAAATGTTTCACAACTTCGTGGAATTATAATGTACATGCACGCATTCACACAGGCGAGAGGCCTTACAAATGCGATGATTGCGGAAGGTGTTTTAATGAATCTGGAGTGTTGATCAAACATGCACGTATCCACACAGACGAAAGGCCTTTTAAATGCGATGTCTGTGGAAAGTCTTTCAGAACATCGGGGAATCTGAAGATACATGCAGGCCTGCACACAGTCGAAAGGCCATTCAAATGCGAAGCGTGTGGCAAATGTTTTTTGCAGTCGAGTGATTTAAAAAGGCACGCACTCGTCCACACAGGCGAGATGCCATTTAATTGCGATGTCTGTGGTAAGTCTTTTAGAACATCGTGGAATTACTATGTACATGCGCGCATACACACAGGCGCAAGGTCGTTCAAATGCGATGTATGTGGAAAGTGTTTCTCGACTTCGAAACATTTAAACAAACATGCACACATACACACAGGCGAACCATTCAGATAATGTATGTGCGAGGTGTTTCTCGATCTTTAGACACTTAAACAAACGTGCATTTCCGGACATGTAGAATGTCACTCAAATCAGATGTGTGTAGAAAGTGTTTATCAAATTCAGATTAAAAAACCATGTGTACAGACAAACGACAGACCATTGAAATGCGATATCCGTGGAAAATATTTCGTAATTGAAGGCTGTGGCAATTTAGGGTATGGTAGAGTTTTCTAGGAAATTAATTGAAGCGAGCAACAGCCTACACCCAAGTTGCTTATCGCATTCAATGTAGACTATCGACCCGCCATTGTAATAGTAATATGCGTTACAAGAGTTGTATGTTGAAGTTTTCATGTTCGAGGAAAAGTTTGAAAAAGCGAAACGTAGTTGAGCTTTTTTAATTTCCGAGAGTTGAAAGAAAACATACTGTTCGTGTATCTTACATTATTTTGTGCGAAGATCGTTTATTACATACCTGAAAGAGGAATTTCTAATTAGTTGCAATGAAATCTCCATCTTGGTTTCTGTTCAATGACGGCAAATTTGCAAAACAAAAATATCTATCTTCAACATTGTTTCTTTAAAAAGTTTTCTGTGTTTACTATACTCCAGTAGGCCGTGATATAAGTCTGCCTTTTTTTTCCCCCAAGTCTATGATGAGTCTAGAATCTTGTTGATTTTTTCACGGCTTCCTTAATGTTACTTGCATCACGAATGCATAACTTTAGTGGTGTTGTAGAGTTTACTTAATTTTTGAAAATATTTAAAAACAATAATTAACAGTGCAATTTAGGTGAAATTGCAGTTGTAAGGTTCCAATTTATAATTATTAATATATTAAACGTCTCTAAAAATAATATGTTAAAAGCCTAAAGCAGTAAAATCAATATGTCACTTAAGCGGTAAGAAGAGGGAAATTGTTATGTGTGTTAGGTTGGGAATACTGATTGTGGAATTTTAGACTTTCCGCGGATTGGTTTTGTGCGGAAACCAAGCAAATACGCACGATCTCGCACAAACGAATATTACACACTTCTATCACTGCCAGAGTGGCCCTGTAAACTAATTTTCCAACACTTTTATTACAGTCGCAACACATTTCAATTTTTACTCTATTGCATATATGGAATTGTCACTGTTAACACATTGGGTATTGCACGTAATTATGAGGAATGGAGACAGAGTCGCCTGCCATCACGTTCCACTAGACGTAAAGCAGGGAGGGCAAGATTTGCAAGCCAAATGCTACTAAACATGAGGAGTGTTACTACAGGTGTGTAGTATTATGTGACAGGTTAGGTTAGATTAGCTTTGCTTAGATGAGTAGTAGTATGCGAGGGGTTAGGTTAGTTTAAATGTTCAGTATTTATTTTCTCTCCAAATTACGTCATATTCAGAAAATATGGCGATGTTCTTCATTCTCGCACAACGAATTTAGTGTATAAGTAAGATATGTATTTGAGGGGGACTGGGTGGCAGGCAGCTAGGTACTCCATACTATAAATCCTGGACCTTTTCAAGGTAATTCAGCAATTTCTTCTAGTGACAATTAGGTACACAGTAACAGTTTAGTAAGTAACAGTTTAGTAACTGTTCTGTCTGACTGCTTACAATGATTTCGCACAGATGTGTCTGATGCCAGTGAGTGTCGATGTCATACTAGTTTAAATTCAATCTTTTTACAATGCCCTACTGTGTTCGCTTGTAACCAGTCTACAAATTCCAGAATATATGAGGTGCCTAGAAGCAAAGTCAGCAATCTCCACTTTTTTTTAGAAACTTCTATTATGACAGCATTGGATTCTCCTTGGTGTTTTCTAGCAATCTCCAGAGGTTATGTGAAGCAAAAGCAGCTGTAAATGGTTTAATTTTCATATTGAAAACCGGGCTTAGAAGCAAAGGCAGCACTCTCCATGCTGTACCGTCGCTGGGTCTGGTAGAACTTTTGATCGGTGGAATAAATGATAAATAACATAATTATACCAAATAACCCTGCCATGAAACGTTATGATCAGGATGGTAATCAGTTCGCCGAGGTAATTAAGTGACAACACACATTGCCTACGTTAAAGACAGACATTTATTTAAAATAACCCAAATAATAGCGTCACACAGACTATATATATGTCACAGCGTAATGTTAAACCCAACTGGTTACCTTACATGAATGGTAATTCCTCTTTGTTGGCATCCATCTTGTCGACTCACCTCACTCATAACCAATACTTAACACACATATAATCGTTACACTGAAAATAGACACCCCTCACACGTCACACAACAATGAAAACCTCCATTTTGAATTCCATACTCGTACAAAGTTTATTGGTGAAATCTCTAAGTAAAACGTTCCAGAATAAGGCAATAAAACTTCTAGTAGCCCGTGGTTGACTATTAGTTACATCACAGCTTGAGAGACCAGAACAGTAAATAAAATACCGATCGGTATTTAAACAGAGTTGACTGCCCGATAACTAAGCAGAAAATCGCATCCAGTTCAATATAGGTAGCACATCAAATGACTGAGTATAACTTCCCGACCTCGGGAGTAAACGTTACCATCCTCTATCAGTCTTTCTTCCACGATCCAATCGTAGGTTCCCGCAACAACGTGTATGTAACTGAAACTGTCGACACACTCCCAGTCTGTACGCTGCCCACCACCAGACAGACGCTGCTCTAGAATAATCACTCTTCCGCGATCCTATCGCAGGTTCCCACAACAACATGTACACATCCAGCTTGCACGCCGCCCACCACCAGACAGATGCTACTCTCAAAAAATCACTGGCCTCACAGGCAAAATATAAACTGGCGGCACCATCTTAACCAATCAGCAAGCGCTATTGTAAAATATTAACTGCTCCCTCGATCTTAACCAATTAGCAAACGTTATTATAAAATAATAACTGTTCCCCGGTTTCAACTCATCACAGGTTATAGGAACAGAACCAGAGAATACCGAAAAACAGAAAGATGAGAGGAAGTAAGCCATCTATATAAAAGAAATAAGACTTAGATCAGAAAGGAATAAACTACAGGCCATCTCGGAAGAATAAGAAGAACTAGAACAAACAGAGAAAGGCATAAGGATAGAAGAAAAGGAAAGAAATGGAAAGGAAAAACTGACGTGGCGAAATATAAACGGCACAATGCTCAAATTTGACAATCTGAGAAGCAAAGCCAGCAATATTCACATTGGCCAATCAGAGAATCCCATTTGGTCACCTGACCGTCAGCTGTCTTCTTTCCTTTTTCTCATTGTTATTATGGTTATTACAGTGTCAGTTCTATTTCTCTGAGGTAAAAGTAAGCTAAATTACTTTGTTTTAATGAAGACAGCTATCATAAAATTTCCATTAAAATGAATACTATAGAGAAACATTCTCAAGAGACCAACCAACAATAATCGCAATATCCTGGTGAGAGGTGAAAACTTTTACATGCATGACACTGGCTGCTTTAAATACATAACAAAAAAAGAAACTAGTGTCACTCAAATGGTTCCAAAACGCATTCTACCTCTACAACCAAATCTTGTGCATCTGATGTCAGATGACTGCTTCAAATCCACTCCAGTGAGAACTGGCGTCAGAACGCAAAGTTGGATTTTCACAAGCCACTAATTGACAATGTTGATGCATTGGACTTATCTAATGAGGTAGGCACTAATGACTGTGCGTGTCAACTCACGGAAGAATCTCCAGAATTGTGTGTGTAGCAAGATGAACAGTAATACTTTTCAAATGTTGAATATTGTGAAAAAAAAAAAAACAAAAATTGTATGGTTTGTTAACCCTAAAATAATGTTTATAATTCAGAATTAAATTTGATAATTACACATGACTTCTGAAATTGCAATAAAACCTGGTAATCTTCCTCATCTTACATGCAAAGACTATAATATCCACATCTAGAAGCAAAAACAGCAATCTCCATATGAAAAGCTTTAATATATTGTTCCACAGTTACTTTGAAGTAAAGATACTATGTAAAATTGCTTTTCCGATGTCTATTTACATATGAAAATAGTTTTTGATAGAATTGTCGTTCAGTGAACATCTCAAAATTTTTTTGCTTCTGCTGTAAAATTTTCCAAAGTGGAGATTGCTAACTTTGCTTCTAGGCACCTCATATAAAGAAAAGACCGTTGTTTTCGCGAAAAATCACCAGAGAAACAGTGATTGGATAAGAAAAATAACCATTTAAATTTCGTTCCTTCACAGGACAACAGTATCTGTTCTCAACTTATCGGATTAGAATATTATGAAACATTCATAATTCGATATCCTGAAAGAAATGAGCAAAAGGGCGTTAAAAAGACTGCTGTACTGGAAATAAAATTGAAATACGCAATATTCCAATTTCGAGTTCGGATACTGATTATCCTGTATTAGGAAACAACGAGGTTGAAGCAATTGACTGTCACACTGCACGTATAAACTTTATATTATTGAAGGTAAAACCGTGAAATAGGAATTCAACGTGACGTTGGAATGAGTGTTACAGTGCCTGCATAATAATGGTGATAATTACGATTGTGATTCTAGTGCCACTAGTACTATTATGATTACAGTGACTGACCATGAACTGCGTGTGGGGATGTTTGGTTGTTATGTGGCAGTGCCTCCTTGTTTTGCTGTCTAGATGTCTCACTTGTGAAAATCGGGCAGTTATAACTACTGAGAGTGAAAACTGCACGTTCACAGGGTCATAAAAGAACATGGCAGTCTAAATAATAATAATAATAATAATAATAATAATAATAATAATAATAATAATAATAATAATAATAATAATAATAATGTTAACAGGTTATGTTGTCCGTTTTCCTAGCAAGAGCCATGTATATTACTGGTTATGGTTTACATATTTCAGTCTTTTGCACGCTGTGTAGACCTGTTGAGCATGGGTCACAATAGTTATTACTGAATTATAATATGAGATAACTTGTTTCGCCAGGTATTTGACTCAAATCTGTCTCTCACCGAAATAATCGTAGAAAATCTCTGAATTTGGATTATAAATTCAAAATGCCAAGTATATGACTTAGGCTGGTATTCATAGTCGACACTTTATATCACCACTTTGCAAAGTGACACTTTTGACGAAAGTGGCTCTTTCATATTAGTGGTATTCATAGACGATTGAAGAAGTGGACTTCACAAAGTGTCAATTTACGCCAGCAAAGTGTAGAGTTACAATTTGGTTGGTAATAGAAGTCCCACAATGCCTTTCAAAACAAGTGAACAAACAATAACAAATTAATGTGTAACCCACAAATTATAATGCTTGTGATTTGAGTTGGGAGCCTAATTGATCGCGCGAGAAAGAAAATATATGTTTAAAGTTGTTTTATTTCAGTTTCTAGCTTTTGTTGCCGATAGTTTAGATTATTTCAGTCAGTTCAGATATATAATATTTTATTAGAAAGGTAGTGATACTGCTAGTGAAATTAGGTTAGGTTTTGTACAGTACATAGCTGATCCATTGATTTATATTTTTAGATTAGATTTTGTACATATCTTTTTCATTGATTTATATCGTTAAGTTAGGTTTTGTACGTATCCATTCCGATGATTTATATAGTTAGGTTAGATTTTGTACATATCTTCTATTGGTTTATGTCTTTTTCGTGAATGGTGAATAGAAGTCAAAAGAATGAAATAAACACATTTTACTGCTATTGATTATCGTTTTATTCCCTTTATTTTCATGTTTGTCTTTTTCGTATTATTATTATTATTATTATTATTATTATTATTATTATTATTATTATTATTATTATTTCTCTCTTGTTTCCATTATTGCCTGCTGTTCAGGAATGCCCAATTTTTCTACAATGCAAAACAAAATGGGATTCTTTTATTATAGGATATTGCTTAATTTTCGTCAAGTTTGACAAACGATTCTGACGTCACAACATGGCCGACTTAAACCAACACGACGAGTAAATAAAACTCACTGAGATATCACCTCAACTAACCCACTAACCTTCTCACATACGTCGACCTCATGTCACTGAGATATCACCTAAACTAACCCACTAACCTTCTCACATACGTCGACCTCATGTCACTGAGATATCACCTCAACTAACCCGCTAACCTTCTCACATAAGTTGACCTCATGTCACTGAGATATCACCTCAACTAACCCGCTAACCTTCTCACATAAGTTGACCTCATGTCACTGAGATATCACCTCAACTAACCCACTAACCTTCTCACATACGTCGACCACATGACATCACCCCATTCTCCAATCTACCAGTAGCCCACACCTGTGGAGTAACGGTCAGCGCGTCTGGCTGCGAAACCAGGTGGCCAGGGTTCGAATCCCGGTCGGGGCAAGTTACCTGGTTGAGGTTTTTTCAGGGGTTTTCCCTCAACCCAATACGAGCAAATGCTGGGTAACTTTCGGTGCTGGACCCCGGACTCATTTCGCCGGCATTATCACCTTCATATAATTCAGACGCTAAATAACCTAGATGTTGATACAGCGTCGTAAAATAACCCAATAAAATAAAAAAAACCTCTTCAATCTGGCTTCCTGGAGATAAGAATGTCCAGGGGAGATATCCGTCTTTTTCCACTTCTTTCGTGAACTGGATGTGGAAAGAGACGGATGTCTCCCCTTCTTAGACATTCTTATCTCCAGGAAGCCAGATGGAACACAGGGTCACAGCGTATACAGGAAACCTACACATACTGATCTATATCTGAATGGACACAGCCACCACCACCCGGCACAGAAACGAACAGTCCTGTCGACTCTTCTGCACAGGACGAGAGGGATTTCGGACAAAGAGAGTCTCCCTTCTGAGATCCGTCACCTACGTGAGACGTTCCAACAGAACAACTTCGGCAACAGGGAAATCGGCTTGGCCCTCAGAAGGGCCTTTTCGGACAAACCACCTGTCGAGGAACAAGAGGAGACGAAGGGCATGGCATACATCCCGTTCTACGGCCCCATCTCGGGCAAAATTAGCAGACTGCTAAGAAAACACGGGATTAAGAGAACATCAACGCAGCATAAGGCTATATTATCCTGATAAGTTTGCAGTAGCCCAAAACAGCCTAGAAACTGGTCACAAGATAGATTTCGGCGCCACCACCATCTTGGACAAGACATCAGGTTACTGGGACTTGGTGATCAAGGAAGCCATCGAAATCAAGCTAGATGGCAATAATTTCAACAGAGATGGGAGTCTACAGCTGAGTACAGCATGGAAACCTGCCATCAATACGCTTAGACCACCAGCACACGGCAGACAGTCGGGACCAGCAAGTAGCTCCTGATTGGCCCGCAGCGGGAAGCCCTACTTTTGCATATATACCGGCTAGACATGGTCCCACATCACTTCAATTCCCTGAAGAAGATGGCAGAGCTAGGCGTCGAAAGCTTGGAAGCTAATCTCCAACTCACCTGGCTGAGAACCCGAGAAGAGTTATTCTGTGTCTGTTTTATTAACAATTTTAGATAAGGGCGCAAATAGCCATAGTAGTTGACGCGCTCTTCTTAAACCCTACTACTGCTACTCAATGATACAATTATTGATACAATAAATAAGATGTTTCCAAAGTTATCATATCAGTCAGATGGAAGTACACAACATTTTAAACAAATAATACTTTTTGTGTCTTGGAACTGTGAATTTTGATCAATTTCAATGACACTTCTCTGCTACTAGCCATGGTAAAGGTACAATTGATGGTCTTTGTGGATCCATCTGTTATGCCCGAGGGCTTAGAACGCCCTGTAGTAAGATTTCTTGTGGATTGTCAAATTTGAACAGTCCAGGAACAGTGTCAGCGGAATACATGGTCTTAAGATGCTTAGCCAGCGTTATAGAGTCTTGTCGCGCGAGCTGTAAATCACTGCCTACGACAAAAGTATTCTTACGCCACGTATCACGGCTGGACTAATAGCATTGGAACAAAGCATGCATTTTAATTGGTTAAATTAAATCACGCATTGTTCGAACTCTTTTCTTACGCGCAGTCTCATTAAAGCGACGTATCACTATATTGCACTGAATCGAATTAAATGTAATAGATGTTTGATTAAGACGACATCTGTAAGCACGTAAAATCAAAAGGGGTTTTAAGCCCATCTCACCTGGTGGATGGCGTGGTCGGTACCCCGGTGGGGAAACCGATAAGGAAACATAAGAGTGTTGGTGAGGAGGTTTTGAGAGGTAGTTGAGACTTACGGAGAGGAATAATCGGGGGTCTTTTTGGTGAAGAAGCAGAAGATAGCGTCATGGCGTCAGCTTCAGCACAAGAAAGATTTCTTGTAAGCAACTATATATATATATATATATATATATATATATATATATATATATATATATATATTGTAAATACTTAATAAATCAAGTAGAATTTTGATTTGCAATCAATTCAGTCTAGTTCAGTAACCATGTAGTTTTCCTATAGTATCCTGAGAGCCCCAGCTCTTCCAGTAAAATCGTTTCCATTAGTGAGTAAAATGGTGGTGTGAGAAATCCTGTTAAGTGTGAGCAGGAGACGAACGCAGTAGTCATCCGTTTGGCAAGTAGGCCTAATGCGACATAAGTGACGGTCGCACAACAAACGAAACTCAATGCTAAGAAAGAAGATTGAGCAGGCCCCTGCACAGCCATAAGATGCGATCCAGCATGTAGTGGTGTTAACTTAGAATCCTACTTTCTTTTAATGATAATAATAATAATAATAATAATAATAATAATAATAATAATAATAAGAAGAAGAATAAGAAGAAGAAGAAGAAGAAGAAGAAGCGCACAATGTGCATATAGTTAGTAACCTAATTACGATTCACAAAATTTTGTTAATGACACTGTTCTACGTTCGCACGTCGCTGCATGGTATCTGTCGCAAATGTCTCCACAGAGCTTACGTACACAGTGATCATTCGGCTGGAGGTATTTTTCGACGCTACATGGTTTGAAGTGAAACCCATGGACTGCGAATCGCGTCATCATATGTCTCAGTTCATAATTGGCCTTCTTCCATTCTGTGTTCATCATTGCATCCGTGGCATAGAACTCCATACATATATCTGCTCTCTTTGCCTGTAGTTCCTGGAGTAGGTCCTCATATGCCTTCGTAGATGTCAGTAGCAGTTGATATCTCAGATCTTCGATGTAGAAAGATTCATTGGGCAATACGTAGGTAAGACGCGATGGGGTGTATTTGGATAGACATAATGCTTTCTTCAGGAATGTCGCTTTGACTCTCTCGATGTCTGCTAGATTTTTTTCCTTAGGTGTTCCCATATTAAATCTATTGCATTTATGTTATTATGGGTGTGATTTTGAGCTCGAATAGCTTCATTACTGTCGACAGGGATATCTTGTGTAGGTTTTTTATTCCGTTCATGGCTATCACTGCTGCTGCTGCTGCTGCTCTTTCCTTTACATGCAATGTGTATACATTGTCCTGCGTCTGCATGGTGATCCCTAGATATTTGAAGTGTGGGACCCTTGTCAGTGGTTCCGTTCCATACATTATGACGTCGTTGACAGCTGCTCTACCCTCTTTTCTGAACGTCATTGTGACTGTCTTCTTTTCGTTTAGGAGTAGCTCATTTTTGTTTGCCCATTCTTTCAGGTGATTGAACGCTGTCTGAAGGTCTTCTATGTCTGTGGATAGAATCACCATGTCATCCGCATAGGCGTAGATTTTGACATTGTCTGCTTCAGTGTCTTTGTAGACATCTGATGTTGCTATGTTGAATAGCAGCGGGCTTATCGGATCGCCATGTATGACTCCATTTGTCTGTTCCAGTGGCTGAGATCTGTCGATGTTGTCGTCAATTTGCACATAGTTGCTTTCCATGATGTTCCTTAATAGTCTTGTGATGTATTTCTTTCCAGTGATGTTCTCTAGTTTATCTATAAGCATTGTTCTGTTCACGAGATCAAAAGCCTTTGTGTAGTCTATAAAGACTGCATGTAGTTTTCCTTTTTGCTTAATTAGTGCTTCTTCTATGTGTTCCTGGAGGCACTTTCCGCTTGAAGCGTCGACTTCCCTTTTGTGAAACCGAACTGCGCTTTTGGTATTGCATCTTCTGTGAGCTTGTATAGTCTTTTCGTTATTAGACTCGTCAGTATCGTAAATGGTGCGCATTCCAGGGCTATGCCCCTGTATGAGTTTGGGTCACTTATATTACCTTTGCCTTTGTACAGGACTTTTAGTGTTGCACACCTCCAGTTCTCTGGAATTTTTCCTTCTTCTAGGCACTTATTGTAGAATGTTGTTCATATTTCTTTGAAGTATGTTGCCGTGGTCTTTAGGTGTTCGTTAAAGATCTTGTCTGGGCCGCAGGCTTTCTTCATTTTTGCCGCGTGCATTGCTTGTTCAACTTCTGCTACGGTGGATGGTACCACGTCTGTATCTATGTGCTCCAATTTAGGTCGGGTTTCTCTGTTCTGGAGTACGTTTCTGAAATGATTCTCCCATATAGTCATTGGTATATCCTTCGGGAAGCGTGGTTGTCTTGGTGATATAGCCTTGTACCATTGTTGCTCTGCCTCTTCTATTTGTTTGCGATCTTCTTCCTCCTGAAAGTTTTCTTTTGTCCGTTTTATTACGTTCTTGTATTCTCGTCTGCTGACGCTGTATCTCTGTAGGTGCTCCACTGTTTGTGTACTGAGTGCTTTCTTTAGTGCTATCATTGTGTGTTTCCTTGCCTTGTAACACTCTTGATTGAACAAAGGTTGCGCCCTTCTGTTCTGTCGATTGCTTTTCAGAATTGCGTCTTGGATGCACCATTCCATAATTTTTACTGCCTCCTCTATGTTGCAATTTTGTATGGTGTCTGATATTTCTTTGGTGTCCGTTTTTCCTATTGCAGCCAGATCCAGTTCTGTCCTTATCTTCACTCTTTCGTGTTTCTTTGCTGGTGCATTGGCGACATATACTGTTGTGTCCACTGGCAGATGTTTCCTCGCGACTACACTTTCTAACACTTGCTGTCGCGATGCTTCTTGGTTACTAAAGACTAAGTCGATTGTGCTGCACCCGTTGAAACTGATATGTTTTGGCTTCTTTCTTGTTAATCAGCGTGAGCCCTTCTTCTTCTTCTAGGAAGCTGATTACTGTTTTTGATTTGTGGCGTTCTGCGTCGATTGTACAGTTTAAGTCTCCCGCGAGTATCACTGCTGCATTTCGTGGTATTGAATTTAGTGCTGTTGCTAACTCGTCTATGATGTCTTCCTGTCTGTAGTCCGGCTGAAAGTATGCGCATATGATGACACACAGATTAGTTTTGACCGTTAGAATATTGTCTGTTTTAGCATAATGTTGAATGGCGATAGCCTGGCTTTTAGGAGCAATGTGAGGCCGCCTTTCGGTCTTCCATGCACACCTTGTGTAGCGAGAGAGTTAATAGAGTAGAAGTTTTCTGTATGCCATTCCTTCGTTAAAAAGGTTTCCGTTAGAATCACTGCGTCATATGGCTGGATCATATTGTCTGGCGTCATTTGTATCGCGTTTCTATTTCTCTCTGCATTCCATAGTAGTGTCCTCAGAGCTCCTTTTTGTTGTTGTGCTCTATCCTTTCCTTTATCGGCGTGTTTCGCTCTGGTAAATTCCGTTCGTGGGGATGAGAACTGCGTTTCCTGAGCGTCGAAAAATATACCGTCTTACTAGGACTCCTTCCGGCCAGAATTCAGGGTGGTTTACTCTGGTCAGGTGGCTGAAGTTAATTCCCACTCTGAAAGCCTTGTTCGTTCCTCTGGTGTTTAATTGGTCTCACGAAATTTCGCTGGTGATCCCGTTGTCTTGCAGGTACCTTATGAGGCCTTCCTTTTATGTCATTGGATGTAGGCTGCCTACATATAACCATGCTAGCTTGTCTGCCGCTTTAAGATTTGTGTCTTGTACTTGTTTTGAACCTCTGATATTCGGTCTCTGAGCGCGGCCACGTCTGACTACCTCAGTCCAGGTTCCTTCTCTGTCTGCATTTTCATCCTCGGCGTCTTTCCCGCCGTTCATTCTGGATGGGGCGTTCCTGAGAATATTTTCGCTATCTTGGCTATTATTCTCCTGGCTTCAGGGCTCTGATAACGTCGTTTGCTCACTGGCCATCTGTATGTTTGTCTCGTTGCTGGTGGTTCAGGGGCTGATCCCTTCTTCCGTTTCTTCTCTTGATCTGCATCAGCGTTCTCGACGATGACTGTTGTCCTGTATATTTCCTTGTAGGTCTGTGCTCAGGTCGTGGTAGAGCTTTTCTTATTTCGTCCCTACTGTTAGTTTGATTGTGGCTTTCAGGCTTCTAATTTCCTCCCAGATTGCCTTTAGCTCTTCTCTCCCGTTTTTCAGTATGGTGAAGTTGCCCTTACAGTCTCGGCATAACCATAATAGTGAACTGCTAGGCTTGTTGAGGGTAGCGTACTCTCCTACGCTGACCCCTGCACAATCTTTGTGGTACCATCTTTTACAGGATCCGTCGCACTTAGTGTTGCCAACAGTTGCTCATATAATCCCGCTAGATGGCTTTCGAAAACCCGCCTTTTTCTAACAAATATCTCTAGATTCTAATGTGTGCTTATTATTATTCAATTTTATAATAATAATAATAATAATAATAATAATAATAATAATAATAATAATAATAATAATAATAATATTAATAATAATAATAATATTAATAATAATAATAATAATAATAATAATAATAATAATAATAATAATAATAATAACGGTCAAGATATGGCATCCACTCGCCAATGTAACGAATATTTCACACTATTATCATTGCCAATATGGCGCTATAAAGCAATTGCAATTTTGAACACTTTTATCACAGACATAACATAGCCTATGTCAGTTCTTATTGCAGTATATATGTTACGTTTAAAAACCGCTAAACCAGTTTCAACTAGTAAAAAGTTGTTTTAAAATATGGTTAGATAGAAAGAGTATTTTCGTAAGATCTAGAATCAATGCCAGGTTAGGTTTGGTTTGTTTAGGTTTTTTTACACTTCAGCATGTTTAGGTTTTTTTACACTTTAGCAAACAAAAACCTACACAAACCTAACCTAACCTGTCACTGATTCTAGATCTTACGAAAACTCGCCTTCTGTTTATCTATATTTGCTTAAACTGGTTTTTACTAGTTTAATTTGGTTTTGACGATCATTACATTAACACATCCATTATTTCACAAAACACACATTGAACGAATTAAATGTAATTATGAAAGCCGCTTATAATGCTAATATGAATTTCATTTCAGAAACTTTGAAGATTAAAAACCGCTAGTATTCCCGCTAGGCGGGATAATATAATTTTAACCGCGAAACGGTTATCCAAAAAAGCTATATTTAGCGGTAAAACCGCTGAATTGGCAACACTGGTCGCACTCCACCGCTGCGTCGGCTTCGGTCATGTGTTTCCCGCAGTCTCCACATGGAGCTGTGTTGTCCGTCGGTATTTTTTTTTTAGTAGTGTCACTTTTCTATGTCATGTGCCGAAAAAAAAAAGTCAAACATTTCTAATTGATGAAATATGTTCTATTAATTAAACTGTAGATGTGTTGGTCCAGTAATCTGCAGTTTTAAATTTTTGTCATAATTTATTTCATTATTTTTTATCTTGTGTGTGTTTCCTACAACGAGTTAGAAAGAGAAGACTATAGAGTGGCCATGTTGTCCTGTACAGCGCTCTTTGCGGTGCCACCGCGAAACACGGCAGATCTGAGCTAAGCGCCCACCTTTGTAAAAATTCGTCTGCTTACAATGTTGTATAACGGAGGTAAGAAGTACAAAAAAAAAAAAAAAACGAAGAAAAAACATGCCTGTTGTATGTGCTGCATATAACTGCAATGTCAAAAGGAAAAATACAACTGATATATCATATTTCATGTAAATTTTATGAAGTTAAGTCCATAGTTTTGTTAATTAGCAGCTTTTTTTCATGCATAAATGTGTAACAACGCCCGGCATAAACAAAATAAATGGTTGACTGGTAATGTACTTAAACTAAATACGGATAAAACCAATACAATTCCGTTTCAGACCCAGTGAAAAACAAATAGCAATACAATATTAAAACTGTATTTCGACACCGGCATCCTTTATTTCTGCTCCTTCTGTCCTTACTGCTTATACAAGAAGACGATGAGCTGTAGCTTATAAGAAGTTGGCCTATTTCGAAGACAAACGATTAATCAAATAAATGGTTCACTAGTAATAAAGTTAAACTAAATACGGATAAAACCGCTACAATTCCGTTTCAAACCTAGTAATAGCAATCAAATATTAAAATTGTATTTCGACACTCGCATCCAAAATAACGCAAAACTCTGGGGTAGGTCGTATTGTTGTTAGTATTTTGACTGGAAGGACATGAAAGAACATAATTGAGCACCCACGTGCAATAATGGGGTAAGTTTGAATATATTTCGTAACTACTTACCTCATTATTGTACTTGGGTGCTCAATTATACACTAATAATTATCTGTGGTGCCACAGCCCTTGAAAGGCTCTGACAGACCAGCCGGCTTTTGGCCTCACGTTCACATTTCGATAATTATACTTTACTGTAACAAAAAAACTGAAAGCGTGTTTTGTCATGTTTCACCCACGTTACAAGCTTGGAGGTAAAGATTATTTACTACAGATAGGGCGTACTTTCATTCTATATCTTATGGTATAGTAAATAGTTTTGCAACGTGTAGAGACTGGGAAAACAATTTAATAAAATCATTCGAATCATACTCGTTCATTTTATAGGCAATCTTGCAGGTCGCATTTAAAAGAACCTAGGAATATTAACATTTTCTTCATTATATTTGCTACGATTTCTTGTCATACTACATGACAATTTTGCTTAGGTTATTCTTTTAATCATTCCTTCTAGGAATAGCTCAAGTGTTTTAAATTTAGCGTACATAAGTTTAGATTAAGTTCCTAGCACGTATTCGACGAAATACTAGGTTTTTCCACTTCAGTTTAACTGATTTATGCAAACGAAATTAAGACAGCTGACGATTCTAATGTCAGTTATCACCACGCCCACTTTGTTTTGGGCGCATAAGTTCATTACCGACGGTCGTTTAATTTCCTTCAAACATGGCGGCACAATCACCACTCAATATCTTTCTCTTTCTAACTCGTTGGTTTCCTAGTAGTTTTCAATTTGATGACCATGGTCACGGCTCCCTCGATAGTAGAGGAAGCGTTTTGGAATCATGTATTCTACATTTTCGACGGGTAGATGAAGTTATCCCTAATTTGGTTCATTTTCATTTTAATATCTCATGGAGTAAGTAGCATACTGTACGTTTCCGTATGTTGCCAATTTTTTACTTTATTGTAATTATTATTTGAGTCTTATTTGCTTACCAGAATTATGCACTTCATTCTACTTTGTAACTTGGATCCATTGTTTATACGTTATAGTTTACACCTTCGAGCATTAAAGTAAATAGAGAGGGCGTTCAATACTACTCTACCGGATGAACGTGGCACCAAAATAACAGCTCTCTCAGATCAGCTGATCTCTGGCAAAACATTACACGGTATGCAGTTTATTACAATGATTGTGGATATGACAGCATATCCTAGAATGTATTAAGATAAAAAAGGTTTCAATAGATCCTAGTTGAAGAAGTGTCTTGTTTTAATGTCTTATGAACATATAGGATACTTTTACTGTCGACGTTTTAGTAAGGCAATTGAAGTTAGAAGTTACTGAAAATGTATTAAGTAAGATTGAAACGAGGGAGTTGACAAAAGAAAGGACACTATTGTTTTTTTTTTTTTTTTTTTAATCCTGGCAATTTCTTTACGACATTTGACAGTACTTTGCATTTCTTAGTCTGACAAGTACCCTTCATTTGGGAGGAGTGAAAACATAGGTTATGTAACTTTTATTGATCTGAAAACTGTAATAGTGTGAGAAAGTTGTGTCTGACAGAAATATTAAATATAATAGCTTTGATTTTGTGATTAACATCTTGACGGCATTAGGTTGGTTTGCATATTTCTTATCAAATAGAAAACAAAGTGCGGAATACATTTTATTATAGGATCCACCATATAATTTCATGTTATAGGTTATACTGTATGTTATATACTTTGGAAAAAAAAAAAAAAATGTTATGTTTTATTTAACGACGCTCGCAACTGCAGAGGTTATATCAGCGTCGCCGGATTGCCGGAATTTTGTGATTATTATGAGCCTGTCGCATTTAAGTTAAATGCCATTTCGAAAAAAAGGCCAGCGCTAAAACTTGCCAACCAGGTCGACGATATACTTTGGATTTTGATTATTAGTTATCTTTAAATAAACGAAAAACAGTAAGATGTATCATTTAGCCTAGTAAAAGGAACAATGGAATTACGATCACATTAGTCATCTTTGTTACAGATTGTAGGATATTTTATTCAAAATGAAATTGAAGAAATAAACCACTAACCTGTTCATGAATAAATAGGCTATATCCTGACACTTTTCAAAATGTTTATAGTATATTGACGAATATTTTATATATCCGTAAAGTGGGGTGACTTTGAACACTTTTCAAAATGTTGCGAAAAAAACTGAACTAGTTTATTGACAACTTAAACAGTTTTATCGCAATTGGGTACAGCATTTAATATTTTGTAAATATTGGCGTTCAAAAATAATTCAAATCTCTTTAGTTTTTACACGCGCTCGCACACACACGCACACACACACACACACACACACACACACACACAATGTTGTATATAAACATCCGGGTTTGTCCTTATTTGTGAAAGTTTTAATCTTCTAAATTTTTGTGATATTCTGTAAAAATATATCTTCCAATGTCAGTCCTGCTGGAACTATTCTCTTAGTGGACTCTACGTGAGAATCCAATATGGTCTTCGCTTAGTTTTTTTATATATAGGCCTATTTGTAAAAAAAAAAAGCTCTTCGCACCTATAAGTGCTCCCAAATATTGACATTACTTCTGCTGCAAACTTACGAGCGAGATGAAATTTAAAGAAGTAAATAATAATCAGAGTAAAACTTTTAAAATTGTTAACAATACAGCGTTTAACTAGCAATTAGATTTTCAGGATTTTGGTGAAATATTGGACTGCTTGTACAAAGAGACGCAGCGAAAAGTTACCACACTATGCAGGGGATATCGGGGAAAAGATTGCCTGTAATCCATTGCTCGACTCACTGGTAAGCTGTAGCAATGTGGGCGGTCGTTCAGTTTAATTACGGTAGGCCTAAAATTCCCAAGTGGTGGGGATGGAGTGTACAGACACCGGGAAGCATATGGAGTGTTTAGTTTGTTTGCGCACATTATTACTAGTGTTGCATTACTACACTTGTTATTGGACTTTATTTGTGTTCGCTATCAGTATGGTGACGTATAATACTGCACAACTGATATTTCTAGTTTAAACTTTTCTCCTAGAGAAGGAATCTTATGACACTACAAGTTTGTAGTCTGTAAGTGCAAGTTATTCAGAAAATGGCGAGAAACAGAGTCTGTTTTAAACAAAAAGAGAGTATTACAGAAGAGGGTATTAACAGAGAAGAAGCTTGCGGATATTCAAGCAGTACTAGAAACCAATCCGACGAAATCTTCACGCCGACTGGAGCAGGAGTGTGATATTTCAGCATTACAGAGACTGAAAATGCTACACTTTCATTCTTACAAAGTGTCACTGGTTCATCACGTAACATAACAGGATCCAGCAGCTCGCGTAAATTTCTATCGGTGGATGCTGCAATCTGTCCATCATGGTATTGTCGATCCTTCTCTTTTAATTATGACGGACGAAGCTTATTTCCGTTTAAATGGGTATTCAAGGTATTGGGATACTGACAATCCTCGAAACCCCTCTTGACGGTCAGAAAGTCGGTGCTTGGTTTGGCATTACTGCATGCAGAATCATAGATGCTATTTTATTTTATGATACCGTGAACTCGATACGTTATGTGCAAAACATACTGCAGCCATTTTTTGAAATGTTGACTGAAGAAGAAAAGCAGTATGTCTACTTCCAACAGGATAACGCCACTGCTCACACAGCTCAGCATTCAATGCGTGGATTACAATAAGTGTTCGACGAGCAAATAATTAGTCGTGGACTTTGTCCCCCCTTTTTCCCCCCGATTTAAGGTTATATGTACTTGAACGACCACAAATATTATCAGAAAATGCAGGCTCTAAATTTGTAAAATGTTATAAGGAAATGAACTCACAACTGGACAAAAATTACAAGGTACCACAACAAGACTTATTAGAACTTAAATATCTGATAAAAGTATAAAAAAAGGTTACTAATAATATTTTTCAGATTTCACTTTTTATAAATTAAATTTTCCAAAATTTGAAAATTTTAACACATATTATTTCATAACTCCAAAACCATTAGAGATAGAATTCTGAAATTTTGTACACTGATTTAACATGAATTTATGCAAAAGGTAGACTACAATAATGCCAATTTCTTTGGAAATAGACAAATTAGATCACAAAACAATATGTAAATTTTATATAGGACAAATAAAAAATTAATTGTATTAAAATAAACAATTCTGCATATTTGAGAGTAGTCTACTTTTCAGAAACATGTGTTTATTACATGCAGGAAAAATATTAAAGATGTCAGAGAGACCATAACAATGTTATGGTTACCAAATGATGTAACTGCAATTTTTTTTTTTTCATACTTTGATAAAACTGTTTTGAAAAATATTATTGGTAACCTTTTTTATATTTTATACTTTTATCAGATTAGTTCAATAAGTCTTGTTCGTACATTGTCATTTTTGTCCAATTATGAGTTCATTTTCTTATAAAATTTTATAAATTTAGAGCCTGCATTTTCTGATAATATTTGTGGTCGTTCACGTACATATACCCTTAAGTGCCTCTGATTTTTATTTGTGGGCAACTTTAGAACAGAAAATGTACAAGAACAATCCACATACTCTTGAAGCCCTAGAGAATGAAATCAGACGAGTGATATCTGAAATTTCAGAGACGGAGATACAACAAGTGTTTTGAAATTTTTAACACAATGCTGGACATGATTTTCAACAGCTGCTTTGATGAAAGATAAGATCTACATCTGTTTTAAACTTCATTCATTCATTCGGTTGGCCATTTCCTATGTGGCGAGCCTCAGCCGGAGTGTGATCTATGCCATGTTCCACTGACCATGGAACATTTTTTATTACAGTGTAGAAAATACGACCATGTCCGTCGGCAGTATGGAATTCAGCCGACTCTGACGCTCTTGGAAATGATTTTAATTGTACAAATGCAGTTCTGAGATTTTTATCGAATACAGGACTTGACAAGGTGATGTAGTTTTTAATGACCCGTTTTACTTACCCTCTGGACTCTTTACATCCGGAGGTTATATTTTTTAGCATATGATTTTAACAAAAATGACATTCGGACCTTTTGCATCCGTGCATTTTATAAATGCGCCAGACAATTTAATTCTGGTGGCATTTGTTTTATTGTTTTGTTGTTTCTTTTTAAATACTACTTAGGGTCTGAGAACTTCACCTTGTTGAAACAGCATTTGTTTGCCTCGTTTTAACCGTGATAACGCTTTTTAGTTCTTTTAAGCATTCTGGTTATTGTATTGTTTTCGTGTTTAGTGAATGATTTTAGATAAGGGCGCAAATAGCCATAGTAGCCGACTCGCTTTTTTTTTTTAAACCCCACTAGCTAACTTCATTCATTCGGTAACTCTTAACTAATAATTCAGGCCTGTCCTAATGAAACTGAATGCCCGTCCACCCTGCTACAGCTTACCAGTGGTTCGAGCAACACATTGCAGGCAATCTTTTCCCTGATATCCCTTGCATAGTGTGGTAACTTTTTGCTACCTTTCCCTGTAGTTTCAAATGTTTCTTTATAATCCTAAGTCATTTTCATTCTATCATATTCCGCTACGTTTTTATATTAAAGGTAATTATATACGTCGTAATGTCACTGTACATTAAATTTCAAACAGATCATGTGTTTTTTAACTTTATACATTGTGCCTCTCCATCGTAATTGCGGTTTGAAAGTTTGAATAACCGATCTTCATGCTAAGATTCTAGAGTTAGTAGTGCGATTTCAGTGGCAATTAATAATCTTTATGCTAAGATTCTAGAGTTAGTAGTGCGATTTCAGTGACAATTAATAATCTTTATGCTAAGATACTAGAGCTAGTAGTGCGATTTCAGTGACAATTAATAATCTTTATGCTAAGATATTAGAGCTAGTAGTGCGATTTCAGTGACAATTAATAATCTTTATGCTAACATTCTAGAGCTAATTGTGCGATTTCAGTGAGAATTAATAATCTTTATGCTAAGATATTAGAGCTAGTAGTGCGATTTCAGTGACAATAATCTTTATGCTAAGATTCTAGAGCTAATAGTGCGATTTCAGTGATAGTTATCTTTATGCTAAGATTCTAGAGCTAGTAGTGCGATTTCAGTGACAATAATCTTTATGCTAAGATTCTAGAGCTAATAGTGCGATTTCAGTGACAATTAATAATCTTGATGCTAAGATTCTAGAGCTAATAGTGCGATTTCAGTGACAATTAATAATCTTTATGCTAAGATTGTAGAGCTAATACTGCGATTTCAGTGACAATTAATAATCTTTATGCTAAGATTCTAGAGCTAGTAGTGCGATTTCAGTGACAATTAATAATCTTTATGCTAAGATTCTAGAGCTAGTAGTGCGATTTCAGTGACAATTAATAATCTTTATGCTAAGATTCTAGAGCTAGTAGTGCGATTTCAGTGACAATCAATAATCTTTATGCTAAGATTCTAGAGCTAGTAGTGCGATTTCAGTGACAATTAATACTCTTTATGCTAAGATTCTAGAGCTAGTAGTGCGATTTCAGTGACAATTAATAATCTTTATGCTAAGATTCTAGAGCTAATAGTGCGATTTCAGTGACTATGAATAATCTTTATGCTAAGATTCTAGAGCTAGTAGTGCGATTTCAGTGACAATTAATAATCTTTATGCTAAGATTCTAGAGCTAGTAGTGCGATTTCAGTGACAATTAATAGTATTTATGCTAAGATTCTAGAGCTAATAGTGCGATTTCAGTGACAATTAATAATCTTTATGCTAAGATACTAGAGCTAGTAGTGCGATTTCAGTGACAATTAATAATCTTTATGCTAAGATTCTAGAGCTAATAGTGCGATTTCAGTGACAATTAATAATCTTTATGCTAAGATTCTAGAGCTAATACTGCGATTTCAGTGACAATAATCTTTATGCTAAGATTCTAGAGCTAGTAGTGCGATTTCAGTGACAATTAATACTCTTTATGCTAAGATTCTAGAGCTAATACTGCGATTTCAGTGACAATTAATAATCTTTATGCTAAGATTCTAGAGCTAGTAGTGCGATTTGAGTGTCAATAATCTTCATAACTACACTGATATGCGTGGTAATTTAATCGAATGATGAACAAAAATGGATCAGCTTCCCGTAAATAAACGAATAAATATAAAAAAGCGTTAATTAATTCTGCCCATCACTCCGACACAATAAATTACACATTTTAAGATAGGATAATTAAAGAAACATAATAGACATGATCTCACTAACACGTGGCATCGTGTTGTTTTCAGTAGATGCTGTGAATGATAATGATTCGTATCAACAGTGTACTTATTCACTGCTGCCACTCCTCTTCTGGTGTAAAAGGGCAAGAGGGCCGGTGCCTCAGACTCATACTGACATGACTGGCCTAAACAGGACTGGAGTCGTATTCCGTATTCGAATTCACACTCACATACAAATACTGAAGGTTTTTTTATAATTTTGTATGGGATGTAATGAGTTCAGAGCAAATTGGAAAGTTAGAGCAAAATAATATATTGTAGGCCTAAATAGATAATGAAACCACTGAGAATAAGCCTCTTTCAGCAGCTTACTTTCCGCAGAAATATCAACACTTAAATGTCTGTTTCAGTTGTGATGGATGTGATCAAGAAGGAACCTGAGGTCGACCCGTTGGCTATCCAGTATAGTGATGAAACTGATACAGCTGTGAAGCCCTTATCAGAGGTACATTGAAAGTCACTGGTTGTAATTTCCATACCTGACATGTAGGCTACTCGCCATTGCATTTCGACTATTCCTTGAGCAGTATACGCTATTGGACTTAACTTCTGCTTGCCATATCCTGGGTACACTTTGGCAATGTCTTGCAAGAAAGTCGGTAAAATTTGGAAAAAAATTACAGTTTTCAAACCAAGTATTTTTTGTAATAGCAGTCTTTTTGTTGCAGTTATTGCACTGTAATTCGAAAGAAAACTTCACTTTTTATGGTCGTTTGTAAGTTTTAACTTTCAATTGTTTTTCACAATGCACACAATTCTTTGGTTTTTCTGAAGGAAGTAAGTTATATTCTCTACAAAACTGAAAACTTTTTTCTATACTTTCTAGTGATGATATAATATCTATCCATGTTTTTTTATTGGTTATTTAAGGACGCTGTATCAACTATTAGGTTATTTAGCGTCGATGAAATTGGCGATAGCGAGATGGTATTTGGCGAGATGAGGCCGAGGATTCGCCATAGTTTACCTGGAATTCATCTTACGGTTGGGGAAAACCTCTGTAAAAACCCAACGAAGTTATCATCCCAAGCAGGGATCGAACCCGCGCCCGAACGCAACTTCAGACCGATAAGCAAGCACCTTAACCGACTGAGCCATGCCGGTGGCCTTATCCATGTCAATGTGTGTTAATGTTCTATGGGTTCCAATGTTTTACTAGTACACTGGCATCCATACTGCAAGTACCTGTTCATGTCTGCTAGTGCCATTACTATCAATGAGTAGGAATTTATAAGCTCTCGACCTATTTGGTACTACATATACTGCCATCTATTGTCTTGTTCACAGACTATTATCATAGAAATAGTCGTTATAATTCTATAGATAGATGATTTTGACTGTTGATTTGTAACTTGTCTTCTTGGCTTAATGGCTGAGTGTCAGACAAATAGCGAGATGTAAAGGTTCTAGGATCAAATCCCAACATCGGGAGTGATGAGTAAATAAAATGTAATGTAGCTGATACGTAATATATATATATATATATATATATATATATATATATATATAATTAGAGTGTAATTGGTGATACGTAAGATATGTAAAAACGAAGAAGAGAAAGAGAAAGGTAGGAATAAAGGAGAGAAAGTACATAGAGAAGGAAGAGAGAGAGGAGATAAAAGAATAATTTTAATTAAATACTCATATTTCGGTAGTAGTGACGTCATCAATGACATCATACCGCTCCATCATATCTTTAAAATTACCTTTGTTTGAATAGATTGTCTGTTGCTGCTCTAGAATGCATCAAATTTATTTGAACGCATCTGATTTCATGTTTATAATTCCTGGAGACAAAACTGTCTCCCGAACATTTGTACACAATCATTACGATTACTCTGCTGTTAAACACATCTATTTCATTCAAGTTTTATAATTGTTAACCGTGAAAGTAAATCAAAATGTAAAATGTCTCACACTGCTACAACTTTGATCTATCATAAAAGCTGTGGAGGACCAATATCCCTTAATGCTTGTCAGATATAACATGAAGTCGTTTCTCAAAGCTGACTAGAAATGATGTAAACATACTGTAACCATTATTCATGACACATAAACATCCTCGACTTAACTTCACATTGAATGCGCTCACTAATAAACTATTAAATTTTTATAGGTCCAATAACATTAATTAATAATGTTAGTGAGTTTATGAAACTGCTCCCTGACCGGCGAAGTGAGAGATATGGAACATTAAACATTACGTCTGCTAGTTCCAACTAACTACTAGACATTACAATTTAGTAATGTTTTCTACAGAGGATATCGTAAAATGCATCCTATTTTAGTAACAGGTGACTTACATATTGACAAGGGCTCATCTGATATTCTTACGATGTGCTACACTGGAGTTATATCTAACCTGACACATGTATTTGAGAGTTATGCATGAGCGACCCTGTTCTAGGTAAATTCAAGTTTCTGATCTTGTATATCATATTCTTTAAAACGTATACGACATTAACAAATTAAGAGAATTTATGTAAAGCTCCTTGATTGAAGGTTAATTTAAAACTCAGTTTAAACCAGCGTCCATTATTGGCTCTTAAAAATTTACGAAGAAGTAAAAAAGGAGCACATAACACGTGATGTGAAGGCAGAAATTATATTACTGATAGTATGCTAGTTACAAACCTGGAGATATATGTATATAACTTTTATGTCACATTCTATGTATGTTATAGCCTACTAAATATTATATAAACTTATTTTAATGGCATTAATTCTATAATGTATAATAAAATTGTCAATTAAAAAAACATATTATAACTACTTTGTGACGTCATCAATGACATATTTTCATTGTATCTTCAAAATTACCGAAACAAATAAAACAGACATAACTTTAGTTCAGAAACCTTCCATATACCTTAATCAACGGTACAGAATATTCACCACTGGCAATGGAAATGCCAGGGCAATTATCGTACTCTCAAATGATACAATAGATGCTCTCGTTATTCAACACTTATCAAACAATAACACAACCTCATTTCAGCTATATATATATATATATATATATATATATATATATGCAATGTCTTAAAAGAGGGATCTTCCCAAGAATTTGAAAAGTAGCATCATATGTATACAGATAAACTTTTCAATTGTCACCATTTCGGGTTTACTCCACAGAAGAACACAACCTATGCAGCAATAAAATTTCATAGAACTTGAAATAACAAAAGGAAACGTGATTGCTATGATAAGCGTAGATGTTAGAGGGGCGTCTGATGCAGCACAGTGGTAGCCGGCTAAATTGAAGAACTTGAAGGACGGTAATTGTCCTAAAAATCTGTATCAGCTCACATAAGACTACATTAGCTTTCACATCCATCAGTTGTAATAGAACAGAAAGAAAAGTTACAAAAGGTTGTCCACAAGGATCAAGCTCTGGACCTGATCTTTGGAATATATTGCACAATTCTCTACTACTCAACTGAGATTTTACAAAACTTACAAAAGTGTTCGCATTTGCAGACTATATAATAAGGAAGCAGACAATTATGCAAACATTGAATTAAATGACTATCGAATTGGACTAAAGTAAACAAAATGTCTTTCATTGAAGATATATCAATAGCTATGCTTATAACAAGGAGGAAGCAAAAAGAATCGAGAAAAATGAAGAAGCCTTGAACTGCAATTTAAACAGTAGAGAACTGGCGATCAAGATTAACTGGATCTTAAGGTTTATAATACGAAACATAACCAAAAACTTCATAGTAAACTCAACATAAAGTTTAGACAGAGTTTACAATATCGGCCCTTAAAGTTGTACTTGTAGATATGGGATATCTGTCCTATAGAAATGGGTGGGGCTGATATAGTTGCAGCTTAATGTATTTATAACAAAAAAATCAGCTATGTCACTCTTGTCATTCTTGATATCTTTATTCAATACTTTCTGTTAATGAACGACACTTAGAGCATTGAATTGAATAAAAGATGAAATTATCTTCAAGCTGAAGTAATGTATGTCTTCAAAAACTGTTCCCACTTTATATTTCTTAGTCAACATCAGCGATCTTAATGCAGTTTATTTTAGCCAACATGCTTAGTGAGGATTATAACATGTGTTAGCTACTCTTTTCTGTAACAGAAATTAAGGTTATTGCATAGTGAGAAATGGGTGAGCCTTTATTGAAGTAGGCAGTAATTTCAAATTGTTATAAAGACTTTACGACCATAAAAATCAGCGAGGGGGGACATTTTTATTTTATGAAAACGTGTATCAGAATGCATCTCGAGATATTTCCATTCAGGGGAGGTTTGTACGTACTTAGTACAGTGGTTTTCCTTTCTCTTCAGTTATTAGTCGTACTCTAGACATGTAATTCCGATATATTTTTACTTTTTCTATCGTATGTAGCTGGGTCATTTGCAGAATTTGTATAACAAATGACTTCCATCAATTCTTACCCTTCCCATTATTGCATTTATAACGATAGAGTTATAAATTCCTAACAGTGAGTAGTTTCAATGCTAATGTAGTAAACGTCAAAAGAATTAGGTCCTTCATGTGAAATATTTCACGAGAATAAAATAAAATTGTCATAGTAACAGCTAAAATGCTGTGTCCGTACTAGTTAAGTTTTTAAAATGGAGCATGATTATGTCCAGATAAAGGTTTGTTTAATAATGTAATTGAGAAAAAAATCAAGGAAACAATTGATATTATCAAAACTTATTAATCTATTTTCATTATGTAAGAAGTTCCGATAAGCAAGTTATAATCTTAGTATATTGAATAAATTTAACAGTCTATGCTTATCTAGTATTACATTTATAGCATTAACGTTTTCAGTACATGTATACCATTTTCAAATGCGAATGCCTGTTACATTTAAATAGGTCTGCTTGACTGTGGGATTGGAACATTCATGAACATTGTGGATGCTGTTGATAAAACTACATAAAACATTACTTGAGGATAAAATATATAAAATACATATGTTAACAATAGTTCACGTGATCACTTTGATGACATGTTGTTAGAGTAGTCTTGTCTTAATGTGGATCATCGTGGTCAATATTATAAAATGTCCAATAGAATGGTAAATATTAAAATTAACTTGCACTGATAATCACTATAAAACACTGTAGTCTTGTTGAGTAGTATTAATGTTCATTTATGTTCAAATATGCTATATGGTGCACTATTTCGCATTAGATATGTCGTACGTACGTACGTATGGGAGATAGTAATACATATAGCATACCACTCAACAAGGTTACAGTGTTTTATAGTGATTATCAGTGAGAGTTAATTTTAATTTTACCATTCTATTGAACATTTTATAATATTAACCACGATGATCCACATTAAGAAAAGACTACTTTAACAACATGTCATCAAAGTGATCACGTGAACTATTTTAACATATGTATTTTATATATTTTATCCTCAAGTAGTCTTTTATGTAGTTTTATTACCAGCATCCATAATGTTCATGAATGTTCAATCCACAGTTAGCAGACCTATTTAAATGGAGGCATTGCATTTGAAAATGGTTCCATGTACTGAAAACGTTAATGCTATAAATGTAATACTAGATAACCACAGACTGTTTAATTTATTCAATATACTAAGATTATTCATCTATGTCTGAGTTTATATTTCCTTAAATATTATTGCATTATTACTCTAGTCCAGTAAGTCAGTCAGGTCTGTTACATCATTCTATTCCTATGAATACACAGTTGAAAAAGAAATCCCACAGATGTCAGCACAAGCCAAGATGATGCAGAAAGAGTCATTTTGATTGTACTGCTATGTTCACCATTTTGATTTTGCGAGATTGTGTGTCATACTCTTGCTTTATGTTTTAGTCTAAGCATGCAATTTTACTCTGTCAGATCTGTTTGTGTTGTGTTTTCCACAAATAACAACATATAAAGTCAAGATCAAGATGACATAATAGTGCACGTGTGCAGTAGTTAAGTTGCTATTTTGAAGATTTTTAGGCAAAAAAATTTTAGGTTAGCACATGCTTGTTTGCTTTACCAAGTCTGTTACCTGTCAGATCTGTTACTCCGTCATGTCTGTTACATCATTCAAAGTAGTGCTGTAAAGCAAGGTGAGTGTACAGTGGCTGATTACTATGGCAGAGACATTGCACTATATTAATACATGCAGAATATGCACTAAATAGTACTGTAAATTTATTTCAACTCAACAACAATGTAATTTATTGAGTTGCAATAACTATTCACTCTCTACAATTTAACTTCACTCTCGTCAACAATGGGATTTGCTCTCCGCACAGCAACACAGCGTTCGTTATTGCAATCCACAAACGACAATGACAATTTACTTGGACTATTACGAACAATGAACTGTTAATCTTAACTAATATTCACAAAGCACTATTTACAAATCAGAACTGTCAGTTCTCAGTTCACAGTTCTTCTAGCTCAGTCACTCGAGTTCACAGTATCTCGAACCACAGACCTTCAGAGACAGTCCACTGCACTCGAACTCAGGTCCCTCCAACTGCGGTCCACTGCACTCGAACTCAGGCCTTCGGATGCTGACACAGTTGCGGACGCACACTCAAGTCGAACTCCGGTACACAAGACTGGCTGGCTTGCTCTGTTCACTGGCGTACTCACGGACTGACTAATCAACTGAAACTGCTCAAGTTCGCTCGCGTTTCTTTTTTTATAGCTAAAGCAACGTAGCCTGGAAAGTTCCACGTGTGTCCAGAGATAGCACTCCAGAGAACAATCCAGAACCCTCTCCTCTCTGCCAGCACCAGATGCGCGCGCAAACTCCCTCGCCGCATAGGCCCTTTCCCCTCTCTTCTCTCCGCCGCGCGCCGTCCCTCAGTGCTCTGTGGAGCCCGTGTCGGCTCACGCGCGATCTGCTCTCTTGCGGGACGCTGGTCGTGAGTTCGAATCTCACGTCGCTGTCACAGTACTTTAATTTTGATGTTTTCAATCGTCCATCTGTTATACAAATTTTGCAAATGACCCAAGCTGTTAGTATCTTGTTCTTATTTTCTATCCATTATTTTCATGATATTGTATTCCATATGCGCCTTAATTAACATTCAACCCAGTATGCGGACCAGACTGCAGCATTTAGCATTTGGAACCACATTTTTACAAACTGTTATATGTTACATACGCATTGTGATTTTTTCCTGCAGGAAGGGAATTTATTGGATCTCCACGTGGCTGGAATAAAGACGGAATGCGTGGACGACAGCTATGATCTCACATCAGATATTAAAGTTGAGGAAACTGCAGTGCCAACTGATTTTGTCACGGCAAAGTGTAAAGCTCAGGTAAGTAGAGTCCATGTGATTCGCCGATTATTCTTCCAGTATTAATGTTGTATACTTTTCGTCACAGATAGTTGCTATATAACTGAACCCACAGGATTTCAGGATATGACAAAGCCATTAATATTTTGTACCGTATATAGAAATTGATTCATTTACTTCTTTATTTCAACTATCCTTATACACACAGATTGAGCTCTGGTATGTATGTATGTATTTATTTACACTGCAAGTGGGCAAGCACACGGTGGCAGTGGTATACAAAATATAAACAATACGCAATAAATTACAATACACAATACAATTATACAATATACAATACACAATACAATTATATACACAATACAATAAGAATACACAATACAATTGAGCACAATATTACAATTAATAATAATATATAAAATAACCTAATTGATAAGTGAACCTAATTTTACAATACAACCTACATATATATAGGCCCTACATAAGTTCCACATTGATACTGATAATAGCATGGATAAATATATAATAGGATGCGAAACTGCGGTCAGCATTATCTGGATTTGGGGGTTTGAAATAAGGTGATCAGCGCCCAACGTTGTAGGTTGTGAATATTAGAAGTACGTGTTGGGTACATTACCGAGAGTTCTCTATTTATCCGTTCGAGATATTGCTGTACGAGAGAGTCGAAGATGAAGATGGCGGACTGAAACTTGCTAATAAGTGAACATAAAGTGATATGTGTGTGTGTATAAGCAGTGTATGTTAAACAGTGATGTTTATGGACGTTGTAAAAATAGTGTTGTTGAATGTATTGTAAAGTAATGGTAATATAATAAATTGAACTCTAAGTAGTTCTTGCAGACTTTTCCATACCCAAAGAATACAATCCCAATTATCTAACCTTTTTGCTTTATTATTTTTCTCTGTCTGGTTATATTTTAATCGGGTAGTGTAAAACACATCGTCTCTTTTATCTTCCTGTTGGCTCCGGTAAGAATTTTCAGTAGAATATGCTGTGAGGAATAAAACCGTAAATGTTTTATTTTAAATTGGGTTAGTTTTGAATATCGATAAGGGTGGGAGGGAATACTTTCTGCACAGTTTAACATTTTCGTCACCAGGTGCGCTGCTAAATGCATGGAGTAATTACTCTTTTCGCTACTTGGTGCGCTGCTAGATGTAATAACGCCCCTCCCAGAAATGGATGGCAGCAAGATCAATTTCTACAACAGCGCCTCTAATATGTATTATGGGAAACTCATTAAGTTTCGCATCCTATTATATATTTATCCATGATAATAGTCTTTCACTTTACTCTCATCTCACTCACTGTAGTGGCACTAGGACGCATTTCACTGATATTTTAGGATACATTTCACTGACCCTCTATAACACATTTCACTGACACTATAGAACACATTTCATTGACACTATAAATTATCACTGATCGGAACTGTTCACTGCACTGTAAAACCATAACTTCACTGACTCACCTCGCTTCAATGATGCAACAGCTCAAATAAGACAAATACTTACACCCTTATGCATGCTTATAAACAGAACTACATTTAAGCTAAAGATTTCTAGTCTAAGGCCCTCTTACACGCTATTTTTAAATAATTTACAATTCAAACCAAAGGGAGTAACTCGTCAGACTAAATAAATACGTGTCACCTTAAAAAATTAAAATGTTTAAATATCTTAATTTTAATTTACACTTTATACAGAACTTTTAAGTTATTCTTGAATCTCCTTAAGGAAGGACAGCCCTCAAAGACCGCTGCAGGTAGGTCATTCCAATCATTTATAGTTCTATTAAAAAATGAGAATCAACCTACATCTGTTTTCTGTTTTCTACATTTGATTTTAAAATCATGATCGTTCCTACCATAGTACGTTGGCTTTTCTAACCGAGTCGTTATGTCTACCCATGCTTTCTGACCTAGATGTGCTCTATACAATGATATTATTCTAGTTTTCCTACGTCTGCTTTCCAAAGTTTCCCATTTAAGTTCTTTTATCGTATCGTTTCCATCTTCTCTTTTACCTTTAACAAATTCAGCTGCCCTATACTGGGTTCTTTCTAAAGAATTTACCTGATATATTCTATAGGGATCCCAACATGTAGTTCCGTATTCCATTAACGGTCACACTAATGTTAGGTACAGTATACTTCTAAGGGACATGTTCAGAAGAAGTGTTAACAATGTAGTGCCCAGGGACTCGTTTTCCCCAACTTCATTCCTATATGCTGTGGTAGGTTCCTCCAAGTGGTGACCGGGGGTGCAATGGTGGCTCGTGCTCTTCTTTTCGGCCATTTTCGTCTATCACCAACCACTCCTCTTCGTTCTCTCTTCTTTTTCATCACTATTTCTCTCTGCCGGCCGCCATTGCATGCGGAACGCCCACCACATCATCACAGCCATTTTCACCTCTCCATCCCGCTGTTTTTTGTTCTTGCCACGTCCGCCACCATGACAGGATTTGTTAACAATGCCTGATGAGGCTTTATTCTTCTTCCCCTTCTAATTCTTATATCTATTATTAGGTTAAGTTTCTTAGGTTTATAACTCCCGTCTCACCAGCGGGGATCTTTCCTATCTCCGTGGTCCTGTCCACGGTTTCGAGCGCGACTTCCAACTTGTGTGGCCCGACAGGGCGCCCAGCAACGAAGCAATAGTGGACCCTTCATACTGCCCTATATGCAAGTCTAGGTGCGGAGCCGGACCAGTAGTCATGTACACTCGTGGAGCCCCAATGGGGGCGGAGCGACTTAAACGTCCCGGTGACCGATTCTGCTCGCTGGGGCGGATATGTCGCTCCGACGTGTTACCATGACGTATGGGTGTCGCAGTGTAATCAACCACAAGTCCCCTGAAGCTGCGTGCGGTCTCGGATTGCTCCGGCTTTGGGAGGGTCGGTCGAGTTAGCCGCAGTAGTCTGGCACTTGTATTCAGTGTAGGTGGGAGCCACGGGCGGTTATTCCCGTGGTAGGGGCATAAAGCTGCGACACGCCTCTGGTGTAAGACTTGCCATTAGGTGTGTAATGACCAGTTTGAAGGGTAACTTGCGTGAAGTGGGTTGCTTGGAATCGGGCTGTGGGGGTCCCCACGGCCGGCTGAACCGAGAAGACTTTTTGGTGTCTTTTTCTTCGCCCCCGGTGGGCAGGCTGACGCCGACGGTTCCGTAGGGGGGCCAGTTTCAAATGGCTTCTACGCGCTCTTCTTCTCCTCCTTCAGTAAAAGCTAATAAAACATAAGACAGGAGAAAGTACGACTGGTGGTCATATGACGAAAATTGCTATGGGGTGGACCCTGAAAGTTACTGTAAAAGTGCCTCCTCCAAAGTTTATCAGTATCACATTGGACGGAACGGAAAAAACTATGAAAGACATTAGTCCATTCTACGTGAGACGTGCGCTCGATGGACTCGTTGGAAAGGTCAGAAATGCAACTCGACTCCGCAACGGTAGTCTCCTCGTTGAGACTGCATCTGCAAAACAGAGTGAGACGCTGTTGAAAGCAAAGTTGCTGGGTCATACCCCATCAGAGTTGAACGACACTCCTCGCTTAACACCACGCGAGGAGTTGTGCATACAGATTCTCTAGATGGTCTATCAGATGAAGAGATACAATTAGAGCTGGCGGAACAGTCCGTGTCCAAGGCTTACCGTTTAATACGGAAGCGGGACGGACGGACTGAACCTGAGCACAGTCTTTCTGACCTTTGAAACGTCTCTCTTGCCAGAATATATCTTTGTTGGGTATGAGCGTGTCCCTGTGCGTGCGTATGTGCCGAACCCAATGCGGTGCTTTAGGTGCCAACGGTTCGGACATACGCAAAACGTTGCACAAACAATATCATCTGTGCAAAGTGCGGCGGTGCAGACCATGGGGATTCCCCATGTACTGGCGCCGAAGTACTGTGTGAATTGTTCTGGGGACCATGCTTCAAATTCTAAAAACTGCCCAAAGTATATGCTGGAAAAGACGATTCAAGAGCTTCGAGTCCGGGAAAATATTAGCTTCTTTGAGG
This sequence comes from Periplaneta americana, assembly GCA_025594305.2. Taxonomy (NCBI): domain Eukaryota; kingdom Metazoa; phylum Arthropoda; class Insecta; order Blattodea; family Blattidae; genus Periplaneta; species Periplaneta americana. The sequence goes on from JAJSOF020000042.1 coordinate 13,174,965, forward strand.
CACGTAAGCGTATTTTGATAAAAAAAAGAAGGCAACTGAAAAGTCCTATGCGTCTGTACTGCAGAGAGCACAGGGAATCGATGCCACCACACAAACGCCACCTCTTACGAACATACCTGGGAAGCGGGTGAGATCACCCAGACATATGTAGACGCCGCTACTCAGACTGCTGAGTCAGACGACACTTGTGGACTTGACATCAGGCCTTACGTCCCTAAGAAAATTATTGCTATGACAGCAGAGAAGGATTGTAGGCCTAGTAGAACACCAGAACGTCGCACTCCTAGTTCGGGTGGCAGGTCGAGATCACGCTCTCGATCACGTCCTCGATCAAGATCGCGATCAGGAGTGCGACGAACTGCAAGTGAGTCGCCGGAGTCGAAGACAAAGCAGTCGCAGGCAAAAGCATCTTCCCATAGAAAGGAAAAGAAGAGAAGATCCCCTGTTAAGCCACCAACATGATATAGCTCCTCTTGATGACTGATATTGTACAGTGGAATGTGAACGGTGTACGCAGCAGATATACAGAACTACAGCAATTGATATATCATGAAAACCCTGCTATTTTATGTCTCCAGGAGACACACCTTCGGCGAAAACTCCCTATCTCGGGATACTACGTTCACCGGTACGATCACCTTGCCGGTATTCGTGCCAACGGAGGTTGTGCTCTCCTATTCCGCCAAAGTATCTTTTCCTCTGTTATCAACATCAACAGTCCACATCAATGCATAGCCGCTCGAGTCACTCTACCTTCCATCCAGTTCTCAATAGTCTCTGTATATATACCCCCAGACACAACTTTCACAGTGCATGACATTGAAGACATTTTCTCGCAGGTACCTGCTCCATATCTGGTAGTGGGGATTTTAATGCATCCCACCACTCATGGGGCTCAAATTCCGATGATGACAGAGGAAATAAAATAGCAGAGGTATGTACCCGTCTAAATCTTGTTACCTGAATTCAGGGGAAGCAACACATCTCTCCTTAGCTTATGGTACATACTCCATGATAGATATCTCCATTTGTAGCCCAGTTTTGTCCACGCATTTCAGTGGTCTGTGATTCACGACCTACATGGTAGTGACCACTATCCCATTCGAATGCGTATGTCCACGTCCGGCGGAATCTCGATCTCCAAACTGGGTTCTTAAAAAGGCGGACTGGGTCGGATTTTCGGAGTCCATATCATTCGATGATAACGGACATGAAAATGTGGACTCCGTAGTAGAACCATTTCTCAAATGTGGTTATAAAGTCAGCGGAACTATCTATCCCCGGTCGTCCTGCAGGCCAAAACGCTTCTCTGTCCCTGGTGGACGGATGCCTGCAGAGATGCAATCCGTGACCGCAAACGTGCTTTACGCCAATTTGAGCGCCATCCGACCCAAGAATATTTTGTCCAGTTTAAACGTCTTCGAGCCAAAGCTCGTCGCATTGTGTGCGATGCTAAGAAGACGTCCTGGACAAATTACGTCAGTTCATTGAAACACAACGTCCCAGCTAACACCATATGGGACAAAGTCCGTCGAATAATGGGGAAACGTAGTTCTGTAATTCCGGGCCTTCTAAACAATGGAGTAACGACCACCAGTCCAATAGACATTGCTGAAATATTTGCTACCACATTTTCACAAATAAGCAGCTCAAATAATTACGACCCGGAATTTCTGAAAATCAAAGATACTGCAGAAAAACGAAACCTAAATTTTCAATCTGACAACACTGAAGACTACAATGCACCGTTCACATCCGAGGAGCTGGAGGCGGCACTAGAACACATCCCCCTGACACCTCCCTGGCCCTGATAATATCCATAACCGCATGCTTCGTCATCTTCCACCAGCTGGAAAATCCTTTCTTCTGTCTATGTACAATAGAATCTGGACTGAGGTGTATTTCCATCTGCTTGGCGTTCTGCCATTGTAATTTCCAGTCCAGAAACCGGAAAGGACCCTTCTTTACCTGGCAATTACAGGCCAATCTGTCTCACCAGCTGTGTGTGCAAGGTTATGGAAAGATGATAAGCAAACGCCTGATGTGGGTACTCGAATCGGGAAACCGATTATCTAATATCCAATGTGGTTTTCAAGCGCAGATCCGCCGCAGACCATCTTGTTCGGCTGGAGACCGCCATTAGAGATGCTTTCCTCAAGAAGGAACATCTTGTGGCGGTCTTTTTGATCTTGAAAAGGCTTACGATACCACGTGGCGTTTCGGAATTCTGCAAACCCTGTATGACTGGGGACTTCGTGGCAGTCTGCCAACGTTTATTGAGAAGTTCATGGCAGAGCGGTATTTCCGAGTTCGAGTAGGCACCACACTTTCTAACGAACATCTCCAAGAAAATGGCGTTCCGCAGGGGTCTGTATTAAGTGTTCTTCTTTTCTGCATTGCGATCAATGGCATTGCCCACTGTGTAGGTAACCGAGTATCTTCTCTCTTGTACGTTGATGACTTCAGTCTATATTACAGTTCCCGATACCTCCCATCTATCGGTCGACAGTTGCAACTGGTCATCAATGTGCTATCAGAGTGGTCTCTTCGCAATGGCTTTAAATTCTCCACTCAAAAGACGCAGTGTGTCCACTTCTACAACCAACGTGGACTCCATCACATCCTGACCTGCGTCTTAATGAGTGGAATTGCAATATACAGACACTGCGAGTTTTGGGCCTTATCTTTGATTATAAATTAACGTGGAGGCGCATATCCGTGATTTGAGAAGGCGTTGTGAAAAATCTTTAAATATTTTACGCCTTTTGTCAGGGGGTTCGCTGGGGTGCAGACCGCATAGTGCTTTTACGTCTATATCGTTCTCTTATCCGTTCAAAGCTAGATTATGGCTGTTTTATCTATGGCTCAGCAAATAAATCTAAGCTGCGTTTCTTAGACACTATCCATCATCATGGATACGACTGCTTCAGGTGCCTTCCGAACGAGTCGGATAAGCGGCCTGTATTGTGAAGCGGGGGAACCATCACTGTATCGGCGACGTAATGTCCTGTTGTGCTCATATGCGGTTAAATTCCTCTCGCAGCCTGAGCACAATTCTTTCGACTCTTTCCATCATTCGTCCCTTTACGGCCGATACAGTGAAAAATCCACGGAGACCTCGTCCAGCAGGTGTGCGATTCCGTGAAGTGCTCTCTGAGCTCGACGTCGATCTACCATCCGTTCGCACACTAGAATACACCACCACTCCACCGTGGATTATGCGACGCCCCATGTTTGATGTAAAGCCTGAGCCAAAGTTTTAAGAATTTTACACCAGCTTTTGTTTATAGACTTCGTTTTAGTGAACTTTTATCGCGATATCCAAATTATTCTTTAGTTTATACTGACGGATCCCGAGTAAATGATTGTGTTGGTTGCTCCTTCGTTGCAAATGGACAGATATTTAAATATAAACTGAGCGAATATACCAGTGTTTTTACTACTGCAGAATTATATGCTTTTTACAGAGTTTTATTGTTTTAATTCGAGAACCTCAGGGCAGATACCTAATCTGCTCCGACTCTTTAAGTGCCATTCAGTCTTTGCAGTGTCTCTATTCAGAGGATCCCCTTGTGTTAAAGAACTCAGCAGCTGTTCCACACACTCTTAAGCTCTGATTGCGAGATTGGAGTAGTGTGGATTCTGGCCATGTATCCGGAATTGGTGGGAATGAGGCCGCAGATGCAGCCAAAGATGGTGCCACGAATGGCACTCTGGTATATTGGCGCGAGAGGTGGCAAGACTTACAAAATTATTTGAAATGTAGAATATGGTGGCAATGGGAAGGAGAATGGTTTGCACAAAGGAAAACAAATTACGTAGAATAAAGAATACTGTTCGAGTTTGGGATTCGTCCACAAGGCGTCACGACACGAAGTTTTACTCACCCGGTTGAGGATTGCCACTGTTATCTGACACATGGCCATCTGCGTGGCGAGCTTCAGCCGGAGTGTGATCTATGCCATGTTCCACTTACGGTGGAACATTTTTATTACATTGTAGAAAATATGGCCGTGTCCGTCGGCAATATGGAATTCGGCCGACTCTTCGTGATAACTCTTGGCAATGATTTTAATTGTACAAATGCAGTCCTGAGATTTTTATCAGTACTGGACTTGACAGAGGTGATTTAGTTTTGACCCGTTTTAATTATCCTCCGGACCCTTTACATCGGAGGTTACACTTCATTTATTTAGTATAAGTTTTTTTAACAAACTTGACATTCGGACCTTTTACATCCGAGTATTTTAGAAATACGCCAGATAATTTATTTATGGTAGCATTTGTATTGTTATTTTATCTCTTTTTAAATATTAGTTAGGTCAGATTTTTATAATGTTTTATGCATCACCCTGTTGAAACTGCATTTGTGTACCTCGTTTTTAATCGTGACAACGTTTTTTAGTTCTTTAAGCATTCTGATTATTGTATAGTTTCTGTTTAAAGAATTTTAGACAAGGAGCGCAAATAGCCATAGATGCTGACGCGCCCTTTTTAAACCCCACTAACTAATAACTATATGCTGTGTTCTTGATATGATTTCTTTAATGAAGTATTGTGTATGCACTGTTCGTAAATCGTCTCTTGGGTCTATATATTTTTTAAATTGCAACACGTCTGTAGTGTAGCCTAAACATGAGTCATAATGTTACACAAGGGTAAAATTACGTGTTGCTTTTGTTTTTCGTTCTTCCATATTTTTAAGTGTTCTTGTGTTAAATGTGTTATTTTATCTTAGATGTTAACTGTTATTTTCTGAATAAGATAAACGACGCAAATAGCTAGAGCTCTTGATGCACCTTTTAGTCATTACTTTCAATCTAGAAGAACAACTCATGACAGGACCTCTGTTGGGAGAAATGAAATTAATAAAAATATAAAATAAAACTGTTATTAACAGTTATGCATTATAGAAAATTATGAATATTCCTGTGTCATTATGTTGATAACTTACATCGAGTGTTTACCAGCTTCTTTTCATATAATGTTTTCTTAGTTGATATGACATTTGCTATGAGTGATATTAAGGAAAAATGTACAACTAAGTAAAACCAGATTTTTAATTGGAGTTGATAGTACAATATTAATATTATGTATTTGAGTACACTTATTCATCACGAGGGTCCACACCTGTGGGTAATGGTCAGCGCGTCTGGCATGACCGTTTGCGGCCCGGGTTCGAATCCCGGTCGGGGCAAGTTACCTGATTGAGGTTTTCTTCCGGGGTTTCCCTCAACCCAATATGAGCAAATGCTGGATAACTTTGGGTGCTGGACCCCAGACTCCTTTCACCGGCATTATCACCTTCATTTCATTCAGACGCTAAATAACCTAGACGTTGATACAGAATCGTAAAATAACCAAATAAAATAAAATAAATCGATTGAAGGTACAGGCATTCCAGCGATCAGTACCAGTTTATTCATCGGCTGCTAGGCAGCAGTGGTGGATTAAGCAACTGCTGGGCAGCCAGCTCCCTCTCTTGGTGTTCAGTACCTAAAATAACGTTTCAATGGGTAGTCAGTCTGAGTCGGAATACAGAGAGGACTCATGTTGTATTGTGCCAAGTTACCACGGGGGATTGGGAATGGTGAGATATT
>JAJSOF020000042.1:13180664-13225553 GCA_025594305.2 Periplaneta americana
CATCACACAACAATAAAAAACCCCATTTTAAATTTCCCACTGTACAAAGTTTATTGGTGAAATTCTAAGTAAAACGTTCCAGAATAAGGCAATAAAACTTCTAGTAGCCCGTGGTTGACTATTAGTTACATCACAGCTTGAGAGACCAGAACAGTAAATAAAATACCGATCGGTATTTAAACAGAGCGACTGCCCGATAACCACAGAAAATCGCATCCAGTTCAATATAGGTAGCACATCAAATGACTGAGTATAACTTCCTGACCTCGGGAGTAAACGTTACCATCCTCTATCTGTCTTTCTTCCACGATCCAATCGTAGGTTCCCGCAACAACGTACGTAACTGAAACTGTCGACACACCCCAGTCTGTACGCTGCCCACCACCAGACAGACGCCGCTCTAGAATAATCACTCTTCCGCGATCCTATCGCAGGTTCCTACAACAACATGTACACATCCAGCTTGCACGCCGCCCACCACCAGACAGATGCTTACTTCAAAAATCACTGGCCTCACAGGCAAAACATAAACTGGCGCCACCGTCTTAACCAATCAGCATGCGCTATTATAAACTATTAACTGCTCCCTCGATCTTAACTCCATTAGCAAACGTTATTATAAATAATAACTGTTCCCCGGCTTCCCAAACTCATCAGGTTATAGAACAGAACCAGAGAATACCGAAAACAGAAAGATGAGAGGAAGTAAGCCATCTATATAAAATAAATAAATTTAGATCAGAAAGGAACAAACTATAGGCCATCTCGGAAGAGTAAGAAGTAATCCTAGAAATAAACAGAGAAAGGGCATATGATAGAAGAAAAGAAAGAAATGGAAAGGAAACTGACGTGCTGAAAATATAAACGGCACAATGCCCAAATTTGACAATCTGAGAAGCAAAGCCAGCAATATTCACATTTCTCTGGCCAATCAGAGAATCCCACGGTCACGTGACCGTCAGCTGTCTTCTTCCTTTTCTCATTGTTATGGTTATTACAGTGTCAGTTCTATTTCTCTTATAAAAACTAAATTACTTTGTTTTAATGAAGACAGCTACTGTAAAATTTGTAAAATGAAGAAGATAGAGAAACATTCTCAAGAGACCAACCAATAATAATCGCAATATCCTGGGTGAGAGGTGAAAACTTTACATGCATGACACAGGCTGCTTTAAATACATAACAAAAAAAGAAACTCTTGTCACTCAAATGGTTCCAAAACGCATCTCTACCTCTACAGCCAAATCTTGTGCATCCTAAGAAATTTCTGATGTCAAACGACTGCTTCAAATCCACTTCAGTGAGAACTGCGTCAGGAACGCAAAGTTGGATTTTCATGCCACTAATTGACAATGTTGATGCATTGACTTATCTAAATGAGGTAGACACTAATGACTCGTGCGGAACTCACTGGAAGAATCTCCAGAATTGTGTGCAGCAAGATAACAATACGGTTTTTTCAAAATAAGTAATATTGTGGACAAAAATTGTGATGGTTTGTTAACCCTAAAATAATGTTTATAATTCAGAATTAAATTTGATAATTATACATGACTTCTGAATTTGCAATAAAACCTGGAAATCTTCCTCTCTTACATGCAAAGACTATAATATCCACATCTAGAAGCAAAACAGCAATCTCCATATGAAAAGCTTTAATATATTGTTCCAAGTTATTTTGAAGTAAAGATCTATGTAAAATTGTTTTTCCGATGTCTATTTACATTGAAAATAGTTTTTAATAGAATTGTCTTTCCCATGAACACTAAATTTTTTTTGCTTCTCTGTAAAATTTTCCAAATGAGTTGCAAATTTTGCTTCTAGGCACCTCATATAAAGAAAAGACCTTGTTTTCGGAAAAATCACCAGAGAAACAGTGATTGGATAAGAAAATAACCATTTAAATTTCGTTCCTTCACAGGACAACAGTATCTGTTCTCAACTTATCGGATTAGAATATTATGAAACATTCAAAATTCTGATATCCTAAAGAAATGAGCAAAGGGCGTTAAAAAGACTGCTGACTGGAAATAAAATTGAAATACGCAATATTCCAATTTCGAGTTCGGATACTGATTATCCTGTATTAGGAAACAACGAGGTTGAAGCAATTGACTCGTCACACCGCACGTAGAAACTTTATATTGGGCTGAAGGTAAACCAGCAATAGGAATTAACGACGTTGAATGAGTGTGTTACAGTGCCTGCATAATATGGTGATAATTACGATATGATTCTAGTGCCACTAGTACTATTATGATTACAGTGACTGACCCTGAACTGTGCGTGTGGGATGTTTGGTTGTTATGTGGCAGTGCCTCCTTGTTTTGCTGTTCAGATGTCTCACTTGTGAAAATCGGGCAGTTATAACTACTGGAGAGGAAACTGCACGTTCTACAGGGTCATAAAAGAACATGGCAGTCTAAATAATAATAATAAATAGTAACAATAATAATAATAATAATAATAATAATAATAATAATAATAAATGTTAACAGGTTATGTTGTCCGTTTTCCTAGCAAGAGCCATGTATATTACTTCGTTATGGTTTTACATTTTCAGTCTTTTGCACGCTGTGTAGACCTGTTGAGCATGGGGTCACAATAGTTATTACTGAATTATAATATGAGATAACTTGTTTCGCCAGGTATTTGACTCAAATCTGTCTCTCACTGAATACCGTAGAAAATCTCTGAATTTGGATTATAAATTCAAAAATGCCAAGTATATGGGACTTAGGCTGGTATTCATAGTTTGAGAGTACTTTATATCACCACTTTGCAAAGTGACACTTTTTTGAAAGTGGCTCTTTCATATTAATGGTATTCATAGACGATTGAAGAAGTGGACTTCACAAAGTGTCAATTTACGCCAGCAAAGTGTAGAGTTACAATTTGGTTGGTAATAGAAGTCCCACAATGCCTTTCAAAACAAGTGAACAAACAATAACAAATTAATGTAAACCCACAAATTATAATGCTTGTGATTTGAGTTGGGGGCCTAATTGATCGCGCGAGAAAGAAAATATGTTTAAAGTTGTTTTATTTCAGTTTCTAGCTTTTGTTGCCGATAGTTTAGATTATTTCAGTCAGTTCAGATATATAATATTTTATTAGAAAAAGGTAGTGATACTGCTAGTGAAATTAGGTTAGGTTTTAAAAGGTACATAGCTGATCCATTGATTTATATTTTAGATTAGATTTTGTACATATCTTTTTCATTGATTTATATCGTTAAGTTAGGCTTTATACGTATCCATTCCTGATGATTTATATAGTTAGGTTAGATTTTGTACATATCTTCATTAGCTAGTTTGCGTCTTTTTCGTGAATGGTGAATAGAAGTCAAAAGAATGAAAAACACATTACTACTGCTATTATTATTATTATTATTATTATTATTATTATTATTATTATTATTATTATTATTATTATTATTATTTCTCTCTTGTTTCCATTATTGCCTGCTGTTCAGGAATGCCCAATTTTTCACAATGCAAAACAAAATGGGATTCTTTTATTATAGGATATTGCTTAATTTTCGTCAAGTTTGACAAACGATTCTGACGTCACAACATGGCCGACTTAAACCAACAGACGAGTAAATAAAACTCACTGAGATATCAATTCTCAACTAACCCACTAACCTTCTCACATACGTCGACCATGTCACTGAGATATCACCTAAAACTAACCCACTAACCTTCTCACATACGTCGACCTCATGTCACTGAGATATCACTCAACTAACCCGCTAACCTTCTCACATAAGTTGACCTCATGTCACTGAGATATCACCTCAACTAACCCGCTAACCTTCCTCACATGCAAGTTGACCTCGCGTCACTGAGATATCACCTCAATCCAACCCACTAACCTTCCTGGCATACGTCGACCACATGACATCACCCCATTCTCCAATCTACCAGTAGCCCACACCTGGGAGTAACGGTCAGCGCGTCTGGCTGCGAAACCAGGTGGCCAGGGTTCGAATCCCGGTCGGGGCAAGTTACTGGTTGAGGTTTTTTCAGGGGTTTTCCTCAACCCAATACGAGCAAATGCTGGGTAACTTTCGGTGCTGGACCCGACTCATTTCGCCGGCTTTATCACCTTCAATAACCCATAACCTTCTATCAGCGTCGAAAATAACCCAATAATACACCTCTTCAATCTGGCTTCCTGGAATAAGAATGCCCGGGGAGATATCCGTCTTTTCCTCTTCTTTCGTGAACTGGATGTGGAAAAACGGATGTCCCCCTTCTTGCATTCTTATCCTCCAAAGAGTTGGAAAAAGGCAATTCAAAAACCCTACTACTGCTACTCAATGGAAAACAAATTTGGACAAAAATTTTTTTCCCAAAGGGTTATCTTTCAGTCCGATGGAAGTACACAACAATTAAAAAAAATGCTTTTTTGGCCCCGGGAACCTGGACATTTTTCAACAAGACACCTTCTCTGCTCTAGGCCATTGGTAAAGGTACAATTGATGGTCAGCAGTGGATTTTCCATTGTTTATGCCCAAAAAGGGGTTAAAACCTCCCAGTATGATTTTGGGATTTGCAAGAAAAGTTGAACGGTCCGGGGAACAGTGTCAAACTAGATGGCAATAATTTCAACAGAGATGGGGTCTACAGCTGAGTACAGCATGGAAACCTGCCATCAATACGCTTAGACCACCAGCACACGGCAAAACAGTCGGACCAGCAAGTAGCTCCTGATTGGCCCGCAGGGAAGCCCTACTTTTGCATATATACCGGCTAACATGGTCCCACATCACTTCAATTCCTGAAGAAGATGGCAGAGCTAGCGTCGAAAGCTTGGGTAATTCCAACTCACCTGGCTGAGAACCCGAGAAGAGTTATTCTTGTCTGTTTTATTAAATTTAGATAAGGGCAAATAGCCATAGTAGTTGACCGGGTCTTCTTAAACCCTACTACTGCTACTAATGAACAATTATTGATACAATAAATGTTTCCAAAGTTATCATATCAGTCAGATGGAAATCCAACATTTTAAACAAATAATACTTTTTGTGTCTTGGGAAATGTGAATTTTGATCAATTTCAATGACACTTCTCTGCTATAGCCATGGTAAAAGGGGCAATGATGGTCTTTGGATCCATCTATTATTCCAGGGCTTAGAACGCCCTGTAGTAAGATTTCCTTTTGGATGTCAAATTTGAACAGTCCGGGGAAAATGTCAGCGGAATACATGGTCTTAAGATGCTTTGCCAGCGTTATAGTCTTGCTGGCGAGCTGTAAATCACTGCCTACGACAAAAGTATTCTTACCACGTATCACGGCTGGACTATAGCATGGAACAAAGCATGCATTTAATTGGTTAAAAATCACGCATTGTTCGAACTCTTTCTTACGCGCAGTCTCATTAAAGCGACGTATCACTATATGCACTGAATCGAATTAAATGTAATAGATGTTTGATTAAAACGACATCTGTAAGCACATGTAAAAACAAAGGGGTTTAAGCCCATCTCACCTGGTGGATGGCGTGGTCGGTACCCCGTGGGAAACCGATAAGGAAACATAAAGTGTTGGGGAGGAGGTTTTGAGAGGTAGGTTGAGACTTACGGGGAGGAATAATCGGGTCTTTTTGGTGAAGAAGCGAAGATAGGTCATGGCGTTCAGCTTCACTAGAAGACTCTTGTAAGCAACTTATTATATATATATATATATATATATATATATATATATATATATATATATTGTAAATACTTAATAAATCAATAAATTTTGATTTGCAATCAATTCGGGCTAGTTCAGTAACCATGTAGTTTTCTATAGTATCCCGAGGCCCAGCCTTCCGGGGAAAATCGTTTCCCTTGTGAGGGAAAAAGGTGGTGTGAGAAATCCTGTAGTGTGAGCGGGGACGAACGCAGTAGTCATCCGTTTGGAAGTAGGCCTAATGCGACATAGTGACGGTCGCACAACAAACGAAACTCAATGCTGAAAGAAGATTGGCAGGCCCCTGCACAGCCCTAAGATGCGATCCAGCGTAGTGGTGTTAACAGAATCCTACTTTCTTTTAATGATAATAATAATAATAATAATAATAATAATAATAATAATAATAATAATAAAATAAGAAGAAGAAGAAGAAGAAGAAGAAGAAGAAGGCACACGTGCATATAGTCAGTAACCTAATTACGATTCACAAAATTTTGTTAATGACACTGTTCTACGTCTCGCACGTCGCTGCATGGTTCCGTCGCAAAATGTCTCCACAGAGCTTATATACATACACAGTGATCATTCGGCTGGAGGTATTTTTCGACGCCACATGGTTTGAAGTGAAACCTATGGACTCTGAATCATAGTCATCATATGTCTCAGTTCATAATTGGCCTTCTTCCATTCCTGTGTTCATCATTGCATCCGTGGCATAGAACTCCATACATATATCTGCCTTTGCCTGTAGTTCCGGAGAGGGTCCTCATATGCCTTCGTAGATGTCAGTAGCAGTTGATATCTCAGATCTTCGATGTAGAAAGATTCCATTGGGCAATACGTAGGTAAGACGCGATGGGGTGTATTTGGATAGACAATGCTTTCTTCAGGAATGTCGCTTTGACTCTCGATGTCTGCTAGATTGTTTTTCCTTAGGTGTTCCCATATTAAATCTATGCATTTATGTATATGGTGTGATTTTAGCTCGAAAAGCTTCATTACTTCGACAGGGATATCTTGTGTAGGTTTTTTATTCCGTTCATGGCTATCACTGCTGCTGCTGCTGCTCTTTTCCTTCATGCAATGTGTACATTGCCCGCTCTGCATGGTGATCCAGATATTTGAAGTGTGGGACCTTGTCAGTGGTTCCTTTCCCATACATTATGACGTCGTTGGTCTGCTCTACCCCTTTTCCGGGAACGTATTGTGATTCTTCTTTTCGTTTAGGAGTAGCTCATTTGTTTGCCATTCTTTCAGGTGATTGAACCCCGTCTGAAGGTCTTCTATGTCTGTGGATAGAATCACATGTCATCCCATGGCTGATTTTGACATTGTCTGCTTCAGTGTCTTTGTAGACATCTGATGTTGCTATGTTGAATAGCAGCGGGTTTTATCGGATCGCCATGAGACTTCATTTGTCTGTTCCAGGGTGAGATCTGTCGATGTTGTCGTCAATTTGCACATAGTTGCTTTCCATGATGTTCCTAATAGTCTTGTGATGTATTTCTTTCCAGTGATGTTCTCTAGTTTATCTATAAGCATTGTTCTGTTCACGAGATCAAAAGCCTTTGTTAGTCTATAAAGAGCATGTAGTTTTCCTTTTGCTAATTAGTGCTTCTTCATGTGTTCTGAGGCACTTTCCTTGAAGCGTCGATTTCCCCTTTTGTGAAACCGAACTGCGCTTTTGGTATTATCTTCAGAGCTTGTATAGTCTTTGTTATTAGACCGTCAGTATCGTAAATGGTGCATTCCAGGGCTATGCCCTGAAAGATTTTGGTCACTTATATTACCTTTGCCTTTGTACAGGACTTTTAGTGTTGCACACCTCCAGTTCTCGGGAAATTTTTTCCTTCTTCTAGGCACTTATTGTAGAATGTTGTTCATATTTCTTTGAAGTATGTTCCCGTAGTCTTTAGTGTTCGTTAAAGATCTTGTCTGGCCGCAGGTTTTCTTCATTTTGCCGCGTGCATTGCTTGTTCAACTTCTGCACGGGATGGTACCACGTCGTATCTATGGGGCCCCAATTTAGGTCGGGTTTCTCTGTTCTGGAGTACGTTTCTGAAATGATTCCCCCATATAGTCATTGGTATATCCTCGGGAGCTGTTCTTGGGTATAGCCTTGTACCATTGTTGCTCTGCCTCTTCTATTTGTTTGCGATCTTCTTTCCTCCTGAAAGTTTTCTTTTTTCCGTTTTATTGTTCTTGTATTCTCGTCTGCTGACGCTGTACTCTGTAGGTGCTCCACTGTTTTTGTACTGAGTGCTTTCTTTAGTGCCATCATTGTGTGTTTCCCTTTCCTTGTAACACTCTTGATTGAACCCAAAGGGTTTCGCCCTTCTGTCTGCCCATTGTTTCAGAATTGCGGGCTTGATGCACCTTCCATAATTTTACTGCCTCCTCTATGTTGCAATTTTGTATGGTGTCTGTATTTCTTTGGAAACCGTTTTTCCTATTGCAGCCAGATCCAGTTCTGTCCTCTTATCTTCACTCTTTCGTGTTTTTTGCTGGTGCATTGGCGACATATACCGTTGTGTCCACTGGCAGATGTTTCTCGCGACTACACTTTCTAACACTTGCTGTCGATGCTTCGGTTACGTAAAGACCAAGTCGATTGTGCTGCACCCGTTGAAACTGATATGTTTTGGCTTCTTTCTTTGTTAATCAGCGTGTTCTTCTCTTTCAGGGAAGCTGATTACTGTTTTGATTTGTGGCGTTCTGCGTCGATTGTACAGTTTAAGTCTCCCGCGAGTATACTGCTGCATTTCGTAGGTATTGAATTTAGTGCTGTTGCTAACTCGTCTATGATGTCTTCCTGTCTGTAGTCCGGCTGAAAGTATGCTATGATGACACACAGATTAGTTTTGGACTGCTAGAATATTGTCTGTTTTAGCATAATGTTGAATGGCGATAGCCTGGCTTTTATACGCAATGTAGGCCGCCTTTCGGTCTTCCATGCACACCTTGTGTAGGGAGAGTTAATAGAGTAGAAGTTTTCTGTATGCCATTCCTTCGTTAAAGGTTTCCGTTAGAATCACTGCGTCATATGGCTGGACATATTGTCTGGCGTCATTTGTTTGCGTTTCTATTTCTCTCTGCATTCATGAGTGTCCTCAGAGCTCCTTTTGTTGTTGTGCTCTATCTTCCTTTATCGGCGTGTTTCGCCCTGGTAAATTCCGTTCGTGGGGATGAGAACTGCGTTTCCCGAGCGTCGAAAATATACCGTCTTACTAGGACTCCTTCCGGGCCCGAATTCAGGGTGGTTTACTCTGGTCAGGTGGCTGAAGTTAATTCACTCTGAAAGCCTTGTTCTTCCTCTGGTGTTTAATTGGTCCCGAAATTTCGCGGGGATCCCGTTGTCTTGCAGGTACCTTATGAGGCCTTCCTTTATGTCATTGGATTAGGGTGCCTACATATAACCATGTAGCTTGTCTGCGCTTTAAGATTTGTGTTTGTACTTGTTTTGAACCTCTGATATTCGGTCTCTAGGCGCGGGACGTCTGACTACCTCAGTCCCGGTTCCTTCTCTGTCTCATTTTCATCCCGGCGTCTTTCCGCCGTTCATTCTGGATGGGGCGTTCCTGAGAATATTTTGCTATCTTGGCTATTATTCTCCTGGCTTCGGGCTCTGATAACGTCGTTGCTCACTGGCCATCTGATGTTTGTCTCGTTGCTGGTGTTCAGGGGCTGAAACCCTTCTTCCGTTTCTTCTCTGATCTGCTCAGCGTTCTGAGATGATTGTTGTCCTGTATATTTCCTTGTAGGTCTGTGCTCAGGTCGTGGTAGAGCTTTTCTTATTTGTCCCTACTGTTAGTTTGATTGTGGCTTTCAGGCTTCTAATCCTCCCAGATTGCCTTTAGCCTTTCTCCCGTTTTCAGTATGGTGAATTTGCCCTTCAGTCTCAGGACCATAATGTGAACGTTAGGCTTGTTGGGGGTAGCGTACTCTCCTACGCTGCCCCCTGCAATCTTTGTGGTACCATCTTTACAGGACCCGTCGCACTTAGTGTTTGCCAACAGTTGCTCATATAATCCCGCTAGATGGCTTGAAAACCCGCCTTTTTCTAACAAATATCTCTTAGATTCTAATGGTTTTTTTCTTTTTAAAAAAATTAAAAATTAATTTTAAAATTTAAAAATAATAATAATAAATAATAATAATAATAAATAATAATAATAATAATAATAATAATAATAATAATAATAATAATAATAACGGTCAAGATAGGCATCCACCGCCAATGTAACGAATATTTAAACATATTATCATTGCCAATATGGGCTATAAGCAATTGCAATTTTGAAACTTTTATCACATAAATGCTATGTCAGTTCTTTGCAGTATATATGTTACTTTTAAAAAACCGCTAAACCAGTTTCAACTAGTAAAAGTTTTTTTAAAAATATGGTTAGATAAAAAGAGATTTTGTAAGATCAGAATCAATGCCAGGTTAGGGTTTGGCTATTGTTTTTACACTTCAGCATGTTTAGGTTTTTTTACACTCTGGCAAAACAAAAACCTACACAAACCTAACCTAACCTGTCACTGATTCTAGATCTGACAAAACTGCCTCTGTTTATCTATATTGCTTAAACTGGTTTTTACGTAGTTTAATTTGGTTTTGGATGATCATTACATTAACACATCCATTATTTCTCACAAAAACAATACATTGAACGAATTAAATGTAATTATGAAAGCCGCTTATAATGCTAATATGAATTTCATTTCAGAAACTTTGAAGATTAAAAACTGGTGTATTCCCGCTAGGGGGATAATATAATTTTAACCGCGAAACGGTTATCCAAAAAGCTAGCATTTAGCGGTAAAACTGAATTGGCAACACTGGTCGCACTCACCGCTGCGTCGGCTTCGGTCATGTGTTTCCCGCAGTCTCTACATGAGCTGTGTTGTCCGTCGGTATTTTTTTGTAGTGTCATTTTTCGCATGTCATAGCGCGAAAAAAAAGTCAAACATTTCTAATTGATGAAATATGTTCATTACTAAACTGTAGATGTGTTATCCAGTAATCCAGTTTTAAATTTTGTCATAATTATTTCATTATTTTTATCTGTGTGTGTTTCTACAACGAGTTAGAAAGAGAAGATCTATAGAGGCCATGTTGTCCTGTACAGTGTATTTTGCGGGTAAAGCAATTACAAACACGGCAGATCTGAGCTAAGCGCCCACCTTTAAAATTCGTCTGCTTTACAATGTTGTATAACGGAGGTAAGAAGTACAAAAAAAAAACGAAGAAAAACATGCCTGTTGTATGTGCTGCATATAACTGCAATGTCAAAAGGAAAATACAACTGATATATCATATTTCATGTAAATTTTAGTTATCCATAGTTTTGTTAATTAGCAGCTTTTTTTCATGCATAAATGTAACAACGCCCGGCATAAACAAATAAATGGTTGACTTGGTAATGTACTTAAACCAAATACGGATAAAACCAATACAATTTCCTCTTGACCCAGTGAAAAACAAATAGCAATACAATATTAAAACTGTATTTCGACACCCGGCATCCTTTATTTCTGCTCCTTCTGTCCTTACTGCTTATACAAGAAGACGATATGAGCCGAATGATAAGAAGTTACCATTTGAAGACAAAAACGATTAATCAAATAAATGTTCACTAGTAATAAAGTTAAACTAAATACGGATAAACCATACAATTCCGTTTCAAACCTAGTAATAGCAATCAAATATTAAAATTGTATTTCTGATACTGCATCCAAAATAATGCAAAACTCTCTGGTAGGTCAAATTGTTGTTAGTATTTTGATCTGAAGGACATGAAAGAATATAATTGAGCACCTAATGCAGCAATGGGCACAAGCTTGAATATATTTCGTAACTACTTCTACCTCATTATTGTAATTTGGGTGCTCAATTATACACTAATAATTATCTGCAAGGTGCCACAGCCCCTTGGAAAGGCTCTGACAGACCAGCCGGCTTTTGGCCTCACGTTCACATTTCGATAATTATACTTTACTGTAACAAAAACTGAAAGCGTGTTTTGTCATGTTTCACCCATTACAATGCTTGGAGGTAAAGATTATTTACGTTGATAGGGTGTACTTTCATTCTATATCTTATGGTATAGTAAATAGTTTTGCAACGTGTAGAGACTGGGAAAAAACAATTTAATAAAATCATTTTAATCATACTTCTGTTCATTTTATAGGCAATCTTGCAGGTCGTATTTAAAAGAACCTAGGAATATTAACATTTTCTTCATTATATTTGTTACGATTTGCCATACTACACATAAATTTTGCTTAGGTTATTCTTTTAATCATTCCTTCTAGGAATAGCTCAAGTGTTTTAAATTTAGCGTACATAAGTTTAGATTAAGTTCCAGCACGTACTGACGAAATACTAGGTTTTTCCACTTCAGTTTAACTGATTTATGCAAACGAAATTAAGACAGCTGACGATTCTAATGTCAGTTATCACCACGCCCACTTTGTTTTGGGCGCATAAGTTCATTACCGACGGTCGTTTAATTCCCTTCAAACATGGCGGCACAATGACCACTCAATATCTTTCTAACTTGTTGGTTTCCTCTCAGTAGTTTTTCAATTTGATGACCAGTGGTCACGGCTCCTCGATAGTAGAGGCGTTTTGAACTCATGTATTCTTACATTTTCGACGGTAGATGAAGTTATCCCCAATTTGGTTCATTTTCATTTTAATATCTCATGGAGTAAGTAGCATACTGTACGTTTCCGTATGTTGCCAATTTTTTACTTTATTGTAATTATTATTTGAGTCTTATTTTACCAGAATTATGCACTTTGATTCTACTTTGTAACTTGGATCCATTGTTTATACGTTATAGTTTACACACCTCGAGCATTAAAGTAAATAGAGAGGGCGTTCAATACTACTTACCGGATGAAAGGGCACCAAAATAACAGCCTCTCAGATCAGCTGATCTCGGGCAAAACATTACACGGTATGCAGTTTATTACAATGATTGTGATATGGCAGCATATCCTAGAATGTATTAAGATAAAAGGTTTCAATAGATCCTAGTTGGAAGAAGTACGGTTTTAATGTCTTATGAACATATAGATACTTTTACTGTCGACGTTTAGTAAGGCAATTGAAGTAGACATTACTGAAATGTATTAAGTAAGATTGAAACGAGGAGTTGACAAAAGAAAGGACACTATTGTTTTTTTTTTTTTTTTTTTTTTTAATCCTGGCAATTTCCTTTACGACATTTTGACAGTACTTGCATTTCTTAGTCTGACAAAAGCACCCTTCATTTGGGAGGAGGAAAACACAGGTTATGTAACTTTTATTGATCTGAAAACTGTAATAGTGTGAGAAAGTTGTGTCTGACAGAAATATTAAATATAATAGCTTTGTTTTTGTGATTAACATCTTGACGGGCATTAGGTTGGTTTGCATATTTCTTATCAAATAGGAAACATTTAAGTGCGGAATACATTTTATTACAGATCCACCAGCATATAATTTTGTCCTGCATGTTATTTATATGTATGTTATATACTATGTTATGTTTTATTTAACGACGCTCGCAACTAGAGGTTATATCAGCGTCGCCGGATGACCTGGAGTTCTTTTACATGCCAGTAAATCTACTGAACCCGCATTTAACACTTAAATGCCATCGACCTTGGCCCGGGATTTGAACCTAGCAACCTTGGGCATAGAAGGCCAGCGCTATACCAACTTGCCAACCAGGTCGACGATATACTTTGATTTTGATTATTATTTCAAGTTATCTTTAAATAAACGAAAAACAGTAAGATGTATCATTTGTTTGTAAAAGGAACAATGGGAATTACGATCACATTAGTCATCTTTGTTACAGATTGTAGGATATTTTATTCAAAATGAAATTGAAGAAATAAACCACTAACCTGTTCATGAATAAATGCGCTATAGGCTATATCCTGACACTTTTCAAAATGTTTATAGTATATTGACGAATATTTTATATACCGTAAAGTGGGGTGACTTTGAACAGTAATTTAGCGCCTTTTCAAATTAAAATGCTGTACCCTATTGCGAAAAAACTGAACTAGTTTATTGACAACTTAAACAGTTTTATCGCAATTGGGTACAGCATTTAATTTAGAAAGGCGCTAAATTACTGTTTAAAGTCACCTTGGCGTTCAAAGTCACCCCACTTTACGGTATTACCAAAATAATTCAAATCTCTTTAGTTTTTTACATTATATAAGTGCGCACACACACACACACACACACACACTATGTTGTATATAAACATCCGGGTTTGTCCTTATTTAGGAAAGTTTTAGTCTTCTAAATTTTTGTGATATTCTGTAAAATATATCTTCCAATGTCAGTCCTGCTGGAACTATTCTTTAGTGGACTCTACTAAAAACCAATATGTTTCGCTTAGTTTTTTTTTATTTAGCCTTTTTTAAAAAAAAAACTCTTCGCACCTATAAGTCTCCCAAATATTGACATTACTTCTGCTAAACTTACGAGCGGGGATGAAATTTAAGAAGTAAATAATAATTAGAGTAAATTTTAAAATTGTTAACAATACAGCGGGTTTAATCAGTAATTAGATTTTCAGATTTTGGGAAATATTGGACTGCTTGTACAAAGAGACGCAGCGAAAAGTTACCACACTATGCAGGGATATCGGGGAAAAAAATTGCCGTAATCCATTGCTCGACTCACTGTAAACTGGCAATGTGGGCGGGCGTTCAGTTTAATTACGGTAGGCTAAAATTCCCAAGTGGTGGGGATGGAGTGTACAGACACCGGAAGCTATGGAGTGTTTAAATTTTTTGTTAGCGCATTTTTTACTAGTGTTGCATTACTACACTTTTTATTGAATTTATTTGTGTTCGCATCAGAGGACGTATAATACTGCACAACTGATATTTCTAGTTTAAACTTTTCTCCTAGAGAAGGAATCTTAAGTGACACTACAAAGTTTGTAGTCTGCGGCAAGTTATTCAGAAAATGGCGAGAAACAGAGTCTGTTTTAAACAAAAGAGAGATTAAGAAGAGGGTATTAACAGAGAAGAAGCTTGCGGATATTCAAGCAGTACTAGAAACCAATCCGACGAAATCTTCACGCCGACTGGAGCAGGAGTGTGATATTTCAGCATTACAGAGACTGAAAAATGCTACACTTTCATTCTTACAAAGTGTCAATGGTTCATCACGTAACATAACAGGATCCAGCAGCTCGCGTAAATTTCTATCGTGGATGCTGCTGCAATCTGTCCATCATGGTATTGTCGATCCTTCTTTAATTATGACGGACGAAGCTTATTTCCGTTTAAATGGGTATTCAAGGTATTGGGATACTGGACAATCCTCGGGAAACCTCCCTCTGACGGTCAGAAAGTCGGTGCTTGGTCGGCATTACTGCAGAATCATATGCTATTTATTTTATGATACCGTGAACTCGATACGTTATGTAAAACATACTGCAGCCATTTTTTGAAATGTTGACTAGTTAAAGGTGTGCTATGTCTACTTCCAACAGGATAACGCCACTGCTCACACAGCCTGGGCATTCAATGCGTGGATTACAATAAGTGTTCGACGAGCAAATAAATTAGTCGTGGACTTTGTCCCCCTTTTTCCCTCTGATTTAAGGTTATATGTACTGAACGACCACAAATATTATCAGAAAATGCAGGCTCTAAATTTGTAAAATGTTATAAGGAAATGAACTCAATAAACTGGACAAAAATTATACAAATTAAACAAGACTTATTAGAACTAAATATCTGATAAAAGTATAAAAAAAGGTTATTACAATATTTTTCAGATTTCACTTTTACTATAAATTAAATTCTCCAAAATTTGAAAATTTTAACACATATTATTTCATAACTCCAAACCATTAGAGATAGAATTCTGAAATTTTGTACACTGATTTAACATGAATTTATGCAAAAAGGTAGATTCACAATAATGCCAATTTTGAAATAGACAAATTAGATCACAAAAACAATATGTAAATTTTATATAGGACAAAATAAAAAAATTGTATTAAAATAACAATTCTGCATATTTGAGAGTAGTCTACTTTTCAGAAACATGTGTTTATTACATGCAGGAAAAATATTAAAGATGTCAGAGAGACCATAACACGTTATGGTTACCAAATGATGTAACTGCAATTTTTTTTTTTCATACTTTGATAAAACTGTTTTGAAAATATTATTGGTAACCTTTTTTATATTTTATACTTTTATCAGATATGTAAGTTCTAATAAGTCTTGCTGCGGTACATTGTCATTTTTGTCCAATTATGAGTTCATTTTCTTATAAAATTTTATAAATTTTAGAGCCTGGCATTTTCTGATAATATTTGTGGTCGTTCACGTACATATACCCTTAAGTGCCTCTGATTTTTATTTGTGGGCAACTTTAGAACAGGTGAAAATGTATAAAGAACAATCCACATACTTGAAGCCCTAGAGAATGAAATCAGACGAGTGATATCTAATTTCAGAGACGGAGATACAAATAAAAGTGTTTTGAAATTTTAACACAATGTTGACATGATTTTCAACAGCTGCTTTGATGAAAGATAAGATCTACATCTGTTTTAACTTCATTCATTCATTCGGTTGGCCATTTCCTATGTGGCGAGCCTCACCGGAGTGTGATCTATGCCATGTTCCACTGACCATGGAACATTTTTTTTTATTACAGTGTAGAAAATACGACTATGTCCGTCGGCAGTATGGGAATTCAGCCGACTTCTGACGCTCTGGAAATGATTTTAATTGTACAAATGCAGTTCTGAGATTTTTATCGAATACAGGACTTGACAAGGTGATGTAGTTTTTAATGACCCGTTTTACTTACCTCTGGACTCTTTACATCCGGAGGTTATATTTTTTAGCATATGATTTTAACAAAATGACATTCGACCTTTTGCATCTGTGTATTTTATAAATGCGCCAGACAATTTAATTCTGTGGCATTTGGTTTTATTGTTTTGTTGTTTCTTTTAAATACTACTTAGGTCTGAGAACTTCACCTTGTTGAAACAGCATTTGTTTGGCTCTTTTAACCGGTGATAACGTCTTTTAGTTCTTTGCATTCTGGTTATTGTATTGTTTTCGTGTTTAGTGAATGATTTTAGATAAGGGCAAATAGCCATAGTAGCCGACTCCGCTTTTTTTTTTTTTAAACCCCACTAGCTAACTTCATTCATTCGGTAACTCTTAACTAATAATTCAGGCCTGTCCTACGAAACTGAATGCCCGTCCACCCTGCTACAGCTAGCTTCAGTGGTTCGAGTAACACATTGCAGGCAATCTTTTCCCTGATATCCCTTGCATAGTGTGGTAACTTTTGCTACCTTTCCTGTAGTTTCAAATGTTTCTTTATAATCCTAAGTCATTTTCATCTCTATCATATTCCGCTATTGCTTTTTATATTAAAGGTAATTATATACGTCGTAATGTCACTGTACATTAAATTTCAAACAGATCATGTGTTTTAACTTTATACATTGTGCCTCCATCGTAATTGCGGGCTTGAAAGTTTGAATAACCGATCTTCAAGATTCTAGAGTTAGTAGTGCGATTTCAGTGGCAATTAATAATCTTTATGCTAAGATTCTAGAGTTAGTGAAAAGATTTCATGACAATTAATAATCTTTATGCTAAGATACTAGAGCTAGTAGTGCGATTTCAGTGACAATTAATAATCTTTATGCTAAGATATTAGAGCTAGTAGTGATTTCAGTGACAAATTAATAATCTTTATGCTAACATTTCCCAGAGCTAATTGTGCGATTTCAGTGAGAATTAATAATCTTATGCTAAGATATTAGAGCCTAGAAAAGATTTCAGTGAAATAATCTTTATGCTAAGATTCTAGAGCTAATAGTAAAGATTTCAGGATAGTTATCTTTATGCTAAGATTCTAGAGCTAGTAGTAAAAGATTTCAGCACAGCCAATCTTTATGCTAAGATTCTAGAGCTAATAGTGCGATTTCAGTGACAATTAATAATCTTGATGCTAAGATTCTAGAGCTAATAGTGCGATTTCCCAGTGACAATTAATAATCTTTTTATGCTAAGATTGTAGGAGCTAATACTAGATTTTCAGTGACAATTAATAATCTTATGCTAAGATTCTAGAGCTATGAAAAGTGATTTCAGTGACAATTAATAATCTTTATGCCAAGATTCTAGAGCTAGTGAAAGGGATTTCAGTGACAATTAATAATCTTATGCTAAGATTCTAGAGCTAGTAGTGATTTCAGTGACAATCAATAATCTTTATGCTAAGATTCTAGAGCTAGTAGTGCGATTTCAGTGACAATTAATACTTTATGCTAAGATTCTAGAGCTAGAAAAGTGATTTCAGTGACAATTAATAATCTTTATGCTAAGATTCTAGAGCTAATAGTATGATTTCAGTGACTATGAATAATCTTTATGCTAAGATTCTAGAGCTAGTAGTGTGATTTCAGTGACAATTAATAATCTTTATGCTAAGATTCTAGAGCTAGTAGTGCGATTTCAGACAATTAATAGTATTTATGCTAAGATTCTAGAGAGCCAATAGTGCGATTTCAGTGACAATTAATAATCTTTATGCTAAGATACTAGAGCTAGTAGTGCGATTTCAGTGACAATTAATAATCTTTATGCTAAGATTCTAGAGCTAATAGTGCGATTTCAGGACAACAATAATCTTTATGCTAAGATTCTAGAGCTACTGTCATGATTTCAGTGACAACCTTTATGCTAAGATTCCCAGAGCCAGTAGGCGATTTCAGTGACAATTAATACTTTATGCTAAGATTCTAGAGCTAATACTGCGATTTCAGTGACAATTAATAATCTTTATGCTAAGATTCTAGAGCTAGAAAAGTGATTTGAGTGTCAATAATCTCTTTCATAACTACAATTGATATGCGTGGTAATTTAATCGAATGATGAACAAAATGGATCAGCTTCCCGTAAATAAACGAATAAATATAAAAGCGTTAATTAATTCTGCCCCATCACCTGACACAATAAATTACATTTTAAGATAGATAATTAAAGAAACATAATAGACATGATCTCACTAACACGTGCATCGTTGTTTTCAGTAGATGTGGTGAATGATAATGATTCGTATCAACAGTGTACTTATTCACTGGCCACCCTCTTCTGGGTGTAAAAGGGCAAGAGGGTTGTGCCTCAGACTCATACTGACATGACTGGCCTAAACAGGACTGAGTCGTATTCCGTATTCGAATTCACACTCACATACAAATACTGAAGGTTTTTTTATAATTTTGTATGGGATGTAATGGTTCAGAGCAAATTGGAAAGTTAGAGCAAAATAATATATTGTAGGCCTAAATAGATAATGAAACCACTGAGAATAAGCCTCTTTCAGCAGCTTACTTTCCGCAGAAATATCAACACTTAAATGTCTGTTTCAGTTGTGATGGATGTGATCAAGAAGGAACCTGAGGTCGACCTGTTGGCTATCCAGTATAGTGATGAAACTGATACAGCTGTGAAGCCCTTATCAGAGGTACATTGAAAGTCACTGGTTGTAATTTCCATACCTGACATGTAGGCTACTCGCCATTGCATTTCGACTATTCCTTGAGCAGTATACGCTATTGACTTAACTTCTGCTTGCCATATCCTGGGTACACTTTGGCAATGTCTTGCAAGAAAGTCGGTAAAATTTGGAAAAAATTACAGTTTTCAAACCAAGTATTTTTTGTAATAGCAGTCTTTTTTGTTGCAGTTATTGCACTGTAATTCGAAAGAAAACTTCACTTTTTTATGGTCGTTTGTAAGTTTTAACTTTCAATTGTTTTTCACAATGCACAATAATTTTGGTTTTTCTGAAGGAAGTAAGTTATATCTCTACAAAACTGAAAAACTTTTCTATACTTTCTAGTGATGATATAATATCTATCCATGTTTTTTTATTGGGTATTTAAGGACGCTGTATCAACTTAGGTTATTTAGCGTCGATGAAATTGGCGATAGCGAGATGGTATTTGGCGAGATGAGGCCGAGGATTCGCCATAGTTTACCTGAATTCATCTTACGGTTGGGGAAAACCTCTGTAAAACCCAACGAAGTTATCATCCCAAGTAGGATCGAACCCGCGCCTGAACGCAACTTCAGACCGATAAGCAAGCACCTTAACCGACTGAGCCATGCCGGTGGCCTTATCCATGTCAATGTGTGTTAATGTTCTATGGGTTCCAATGTTTTACTACACTGGCATCCATACTGCAAGTACCTGTTCATGTCTGCTAGTGCCATTACTATCAATGAGTAGGAATTTATAAGCCTCGACCTATTTGGTACTGATATACTGCCATCTATTGTCTTGTTCACAGACTATTATCATAGAAATAGTCGTTATAATTCTATAGATAGATGATTTTGACTGTTGATTTGTAACTTGTCTTCTTTGGCTTAATGGCTGAGTGTCGACAAATAGCGAGATGTAAAGGTTCTAGGATCAAATCCAACATCGGGAGTGATGAGTAAATAAAATGTAATGTAGCTGATACGTAATATATATATATATATATATATATATATATATATATATATAATTAGATAATTGGTGATACGTAAGATATGTAAAACGAAGAAGAGAAAGAGAAAGGTAGGAATAAAGGAGAGAAAGTACATAGAGAAGGAAGAGAGAGAGGAGATAAAAGAATAATTTAATTAAATACTCATATTTCGGTAGTAGTGACGTCATCAATGACATCATACCGCTCCATCATATCTTTAAAATTACCTTTGTTTGAATAGATTGTCTGTTGCTGCTCTAGAATGCATCAAATTTATTTGAACGCATCTGATTTCATGTTTATAATTCCTGAGACAAAACTGTCTCCGGAACATTTGTACACAATCATTACGATTACTTCTGCTGTTAAACACATCTATTTCATTCAAGTTTTATAATTGTTAACCGTGAAAGTAAATCAAAATGTAAAATGTCTCACACTGCTACAACTTTGATCTATCATAAAAAGCTGTGGAGGACCAATATCCCTTAATGCTTGTCAGATATAACATGAAGTCGTTTCTCAAAGCTGACTAGAAATGATGTAAACATACTGTAACCATTATTCATGACACATAAACATCCTCGACTTAACTTCACATTGAATGCGCTCACTAATAAACTATTAAATTTTTTATAGGTCCAATAACATTAATTAATAATGTTAGTGAGTTTATGAAACTGCTCCCTGACCGGCGAAGTGAGAGATATGGAACATTAAACATTACGTCTGCTAGTTCCAACTAACTACTAGACATTACAATTTAGTAATGTTTTCTACAGAGGATATCGTAAATGCATCCTATTTTAGTAACAGGTGACTTACATATTGACAAGGGCTCATCTGATATTCTTACGATGTGCTACACTGGAGTTATATCTAACCTGACACATGTATTTGAGAGTTATGCATGAGCGACCCTGTTCTAGGTAAATTCAAGTTTCTGATCTTGTATATCATATTCTTTAAAACGTATACGACATTAACAAATTAAGAGAATTTATGTAAAGCCCTGATTGAAGGTTAATTTAAAACTCAGTTTAAACCAGCGTCCATTATTGGCTCTTAAAAAATTTACGAAGAAGTAAAAGGAGCACATAACACGTGATGTGAAGGCAGAAATTATATTACTGATAGTATGCTAGTTACAAACCTGGAGATATATGTATATAACTTTTATGTCACATTCTATGTATGTTATAGCCTACTAAATATTATATAAACTTATTTTAATGGCATTAATTCTATAATGTATAATAAAATTGTCAATTAAAAAAATATTATAACTACTTTGTGACGTCATCAATGACATATTTTCATTGTATCTTCAAAATTACCGAAACAAATAAAACAGACATAACTTTAGTTCAGAAACCTTCCATATACCTTAATCAACGGTACAGAATATTCACCACTGGCAATGGAAATGCCAGGGCAATTATCGTACTTCAAATGATACAATAGATGCTCTCGTTATTCAACACTTATCAAACAATAACACAACCTCATTTCAGCTATATATATATATATATATATATATATATATATATGCAATGTCTTAAAAGAGGGATCTTCCCAAGAATTTGAAAAGTAGCATCATATGTATACAGATAAACTTTTCAATTGTCACCATTTCAGGTTTACTTCCCACAGAAGAATACAACTGTCTATGCAGCAATAAAATTTCATAGAACTTGAAATAACAAAAGGAAATGATTGCTATGATAAGCGTAGATGTTAGAGGGGCGTCTGATGCAGCACAGTGGTAGCCGGCTAAATTGAAGAACTTGAAGGACGGTAATTGTCCTAAAATCTGTATCAGCTCACATAAGACTACATTAGCTTTCACATCCATCAGTTGTAATAGAACAGAAAGAAAAGTTACAAAAGGTTGTCCACAAGGATCAAGCTCTGGACCTGATCTTTGGGAATATATTGCACAATTTCTACTACTCAACTGAGATTTTACAAAACTTACAAAAAGTGTTCGCATTTGCAGACTATATAATAAGGAAGACAATTATGCAAACATTGAATTAAATGACTATCGAATTGGACTAAAGTAAACAAAAATGTCTTTTCATTGAAGATATATCAATAGCTATGCTTATAACAAGGAGGAAGCAAAAGAATCGAGAAAATGAAGAAGCCTTGAACTGCAATTTAAAATAGTAGAGAACTGGCGATCAAGATTAACTGATCTTAAGGTTTATAATACGAAACATAACCAAAAACTTCATAGTAAACTCAACATAAAGTTTAGACAGAGTTTACAATATCGGCCCTTAAAGTTGTACTTGTAGATATGGATATCTGTCCTATAGAAATGGGTGGGGCTGATATAGTTGCAGCTTAATGTATTTATAACAAAAAATCAGCTATGTCACTCTTGTCATTCTTGATATCTTTATTCAATACTTCTGTTAATGAACGACACTTAGAGCATTGAATTGAATAAAAGATGAAATTATCTTCAAGCTGAAGTAATGTATGTCTTCAAAACTGTTCCCACTTTATATTTCTTAGTCAACATCAGCGATCTTAATGCAGTTTATTTTAGCCAACATGCTTAGTGAGGATTATAACATGTGTTAGCCACTCTTTTCTGTAACAGAAATTAAGGTTATTGCATAGTGAGAAATGGGTGAGCCTTTATTGAAGTAGGCAGTAATTTCAAATTGTTATAAAGACTTTACGACCATAAAAATCAGCGAGGGGGGACATTTTTATTTTATGAAACGTGTATCAGAATGCATCTCGAGATATTTCCATTCAGGGAGGTTTGTACGTACTTAGTACAGTGGTTTTCTTTCTTCAGTTATTAGTCGTACTTAGACATGTAATTCCGATATATTTTACTTTTTCTATCGTATGTAGCTGGGCCATTTGCAGAATTTGTATAACAAATGACTTCCATCAATTCTTACTCTTCCCATTATTGCATTTATAATGATAGAGTTATAAATTCCTAACAGTGAGTAGTTTCAATGCTAATGTAGTAAACGTCAAAAGAATTAGGTCCTTCATGTGAAATATTTCACGAGAATAAAATAAAATTGCTCAGTAACAGCTAAAATGCTGTGTCCGTACTAGTTAAGTTTTTAAAATGGAGCATGATTATGTCCAGATAAAGGTTTGTTTAATAATGTAATTGAAAAAAATCAAGGAAACAATTGATATTATCAAAACTATTAATCTATTTCATTATGTAAGAAGTTCCGATAAGTTATAATCTTAGTATATTGAATAAATTTAATAGTCTATGCTTATCTAGTATTACATTTATATAACGTTTTCAGTAGCTATAGAAAATATTTAATGCGAATGCCTTTACATTTAAATAGGCTGCTTGATTGATTGGAACATTCATGAACATTGTGATGCTGTTGATAAAACTAATAAAACATTACTGAGGATAAAATATAAAATACATATGTTCACGTGATCACTTTTACGACATGCTGTTAGAGTAAGTCTATTTAATGTGATCATCGTGTCATATTATAAAATGTCCACCAGAATGGTAAATATTGTAATAACTTGCACTGATAATCACCATAAAACACTGTAGTCTTGTTGAGTAGTATTAATGTTCATTTATGTTCAAATATGCTATATGGTGCACTATTTCGCATTAGATATGTCGTACGTACGTACGTATGGGAGATAGTAATACATATAGCATACCACTCAACAAGGTTACAGTGTTTTATAGTGATTATCAGTGCAAGTTAATTTTAATTTTACCATTCTATTGAACATTTTATAATATTAACCACGATGATCCACATTAAGAAAAGACTACTTTAACAACATGTCATCAAAGTGATCACGTGAACTATTTTAACATATGTATTTTATATATTTTATCCTCAAGTAGTCTTTTATGTAGTTTTATTACCAGCATCCATAATGTTCATGAATGTTCCAATCCCACAGTTAAGCAGACCTATTTAAATGTAACAGGCATTCGCATTTGAAAATGGTACACATGTACTGAAAACGTTAATGCTATAAATGTAATACTAGATAACCACAGACTGTTTAATTTATTCAATATACTAAGATTATTCATCTATGTCTGAGTTTATATTTCCTTAAATATTATTGCATTATTACTCTAGTCCAGTAAGTCAGTCAGGTCTGTTACATCATTCTATTCCTATGAATACACAGTTGAAAAGAAATCCTACAGATGTCAGCACAAGCCAAGATGATGCAGAAAGAGTCATTTTGATTGTACTGCTATGTTCACCCATTTTGATTTTGCGAGATTGTGTGTCATACTCTTGCTTTATGTTTTAGTCTAAGCATGCAATTTTACTCTGTCAGATCTGTTTGTGTTGTGTTTTCCACAAATAACAACATATAAAGTCAAGATCAAGATGACATAATAGTGCACGTGTGCAGTAGTTAAGTTGCTATTTTGAAGATTTTAGGCAAAAATTTTAGGTTAGCACATGCTTGTTTGCTTTACCAAGTCTGTTACCTGTCAGATCTGTTACTCCGTCATGTCTGTTACATCATTCAAAGTAGTGCTGTAAAGCAAGGTGAGTGTACAGTGGCTGATTACTATGGCAGAGACATTGCACTATATTAATACATGCAGAATATGCACTAAATAGTACTGTAAATTTATTTCAACTCAACAACAATGTAATTTATTGAGTTGCAATAACTATTCACTCTACAATTTAACTTCACTCTCGTCAACAATGGGATTTGCTCTCCGCACAGCAACACAGCGTTCGTTATTGCAATCCACAAACGACAATGACAATTTACTTGGACTATTACGAACAATGAACTGTTAATCTTAACTAATATTCACAAAGCACTATTTACAAATCAGAACTGTCAGTTCTCAGTTCACAGTTCTTCTAGCTCAGTCACTCGGAGTTCACAGTATCTCGAACCACAGACCTTCAGAGACAGTCCACTGCACTCGAACTTCAGGTCCCTCCAACTGCGGTCCACTGCACTCTCGAACTCAGGCCTTCGGATGCTGACACAGTTGCGGACGCACACCAAGTCGAACTCCGGTACACAAGACTGGCTGGCTTGCTCTGTTCACTGGCGTACTCACGGACTGACTCAACTGAAACTGCTCAAGTTCGCTCGCGTTTCTTTTTTATAGCTAAAGCAACGTAGCCTGGAAAGTTCCACGTGTCCAGAGATAGCACTCCAGAGAACAATCCAGAACCCTCTCTCCTCTCTGCCAGCACCAGATGCGCGCGCAAACTCCCTCGCCGCATAGGCCCTTTCCCCTCTTCTCTCCGCCGCGCGCCGTCCCTCAGTGCTCTGTGGAGCCCGTGTCGGCTCACGCGCGATCTGCTCTCTTGCGGGACGCTGGTCGGAGTTCGAATCTCACGTCGCTGTCACAGTACTTTAATTTTGATGTTTTCAATCGTCCATCTGTTATACAAATTTTGCAAATGACCCAAGCTGTTAGTATCTTGTTCTTATTTTCTATCCATTATTTTCATGATATTGTATTCCATATGCGCCTTAATTAACATTCAACCCAGTATGCGGACCAGACTGCAGCATTTAGCATTTGGAACCACATTTTTACAAACTGTTATATGTTACATACGCATTGTGATTTTTTCCTGCAGGAAGGGAATTTATTGGATCTCCACGTGGCTGGAATAAAGACGGAATGCGTGGACGACAGCTATGATCTCACATCAGATATTAAAGTTGAGGAAACTGCAGTGCCAACTGATTTTGTCACGGCAAAGTGTAAAGCTCAGGTAAGTAGAGTCCATGTGATTCGCCGATTATTCTTCCAGTATTAATGTTGTATACTTTTCGTCACAGATAGTTGCTATATAACTGAACCCACAGGGATTTCAGGATATGACAAAGCCATTAATATTTTGTACCGTATATAGAAATTGATTCATTTACTTTTTATTTCAACTATCCTTATACACACAGATTGAGCTCTGGTATGTATGTATGTATTTATTTACACTGCAAGTGGGCAAGCACACGGTGGCAGTGGTATACAAAATATAAACAATACGCAATAAATTACAATACACAATACAATTATACAATATACAATACACAATACAATTATATACACAATACAATAAGAATACACAATACAATTGAGCACAATAATTACAATTAATAATAATATATAAAATAACCTAATTGATAAGTGAACCTAATTTTACAATACAACCTACATATATAGGCCCTACATAAGTTCCACATTGATACTGATAATAGCATGGATAAATATATAATAGGATGCGAAACTGGGTCAGCATTATCTGGATTTGGGGTTTGAAATAAGGTGATCAGCGCCAACGTTGTAGGTTGTGAATATTAGAAGTACGTGTTGGGTACATTACCGAGAGTTCTCTATTTATCCGTTCGAGATATTGCTGTACGAGAGAGTCGAAGATGAAGATGGCGGACTGAAACTTGCTAATAAGTGAACATAAAGTGATATGTGTGTGTATATAAGCAGTGTATGTTAAACAGTGATGTTTATGGACGTTGTAAAAATAGTGTTGTTGAATGTATTGTAAAGTAATGGTAATATAATAAATTGAACTCTAAGTAGTTCTTGCAGACTTTTCCATACCCAAAGAATACAATCCCAATTATCTAACCTTTTTGCTTTATTATTTTTCTCTGTCTGGTTATATTTTAATCGGGTAGTGTAAAACACATCGTCTCTTTTATCTTCCTGTTGGCTCCGTAAGAATTTTCAGTAGAATATGCTGTGAGGAATAAAACCGTAAATGTTTTATTTTAAATTGGGTTAGTTTTGAATATCGATAAGGTGGAGGGAATACTTTCTGCACAGTTTAACATTTTCGTCACCAGGTGCGCTGCTAAATGCATGGAGTAATTACTCTTTTCGCTACTTGGTGCGCTGCTAGATGTAATAACGCCCCTCCCAGAAATGGATGGCAGCAAGATCAATTTCTACAACAGCGCCTCTAATATGTATTATGGGAAACTCATTAAGTTTCGCATCCTATTATATATTTATCCATGATAATAGTCTTTCACTTTACTCTCATCTCACTCACTGTAGTGGCACTAGGACGCATTTCACTGATATTTTAGGATACATTTCACTGACCCTCTATAACACATTTCACTGACACTATAGAACACATTTCATTGACACTATAAATTATCACTGATCGGAACTGTTCACTGCACTGTAAAACCATAACTTCACTGACTCACCTCGCTTCAATGATGCAACAGCTCAAATAAGACAAATACTTACACCCTTATGCATACTTATAAACAGAACTACATTTAAGCTAAAGATTTCTAGTCTAAGGCCCTCTTACACGCTATTTTTAAATAATTTACAATTCAAACCAAGGGAGTAACTCGTCAGACTAAATAAATACGTGTCACCTTAAAAAATTAAATGTTAAATATCACCTTAATTTTAATTTACACTTTATACAGAACTTTTTAAGTTATTCTTGAATCTCCTTAAGGAAGGACAGCCCTCAAAGACCGCTGCAGGTAGGTCATTCCAATCATTTATAGTTCTATTAAAAAATGAGAATCAACCTACATCTGTTTTCTGTTTTCTACATTTGATTTTAAAATCATGATCGTTCCTACCATAGTACGTTGGCTTTTCTAACCGAGTCGTTATGTCTACCCATGCTTTCTGACCTAGATGTGCTCTATACAATGATATTATTCTAGTTTTCCTACGTCTGCTTTCCAAAGTTTCCCATTTAAGTTCTTTTATCGTATCGTTTCCATCTTCTCTTTTACCTTTAACAAATTCAGCTGCCCTATACTGGGTTCTTTCTAAGGAATTTACCTGATATATTCTATAGGGATCCCAACATGTAGTTCCGTATTCCATTAACGGTCACACTAATGTTAGGTACAGTATACTTCCTAAGGGACATGTTCACAGAAGAAGTGTTAACAATGTAGTGCCCAGGGACTCGTTTTCACAACTTCATTCCTATATGCTGTGGTGGGTTCCTCCAAGTGGTGACCGGGGGGTGCAATGGTGGCTCTCGTGCTCTTCTTTTCGGCCATTTTTCGTCCTATCACCAACCACTCCTCTTCGTTCTCTCTTCTTTTTCATCACTATTTCTCTCTGCCGGCCGCCATTGCATGCGGAACGCCCACCACATCATCACAGCCATTTTCACCTCTCCATCCCCGCTGTTTTTTGTTCTTGCCACGTCCGCCACCATGACGGGATTTGTTAACAATGCCTGATGAGGCTTTATTCTTCTTCCCCTTCTAATTCTTATATCTATTATTAGGTTAAGTTTCTTAGGTTTATAACTCCCGTCTCACCAGCGGGGATCTTTCCTATCTCCGTGGTCCTGTCCCACGGTTTCGAGCGCGACTTCCAACTTGTGTGCCCGACAGGGCGCCCAGCAACGAAGCAATAGTGGACCCTTCATACTGCCCCTATATGCAAGTCTAGGTGCGGAGCCCGACCAGTAGTCATGTACACTCACGTGGAGCCCCAATGGGGCCCGGAGCGACTTAAACGTCCCGGTGACCGATTCTGCTCGCTGGGGCGGATATGTCGCTCCGACGTGTTACCGCTGACGTATGGGTGTCGCAGTGTAATCAACCACAAGTCCCCTGAAGCTGCGTGCGGTCTCGGATTGCTCCGGCTTTGGGAGGGTCGGTCGGAGTTAGCCGCAGTAGTCTGGCACTTGTATTCAGTGTAGAGTGGGGAGCCACGGGCGGTTATTCCCGTGGTAGGGGCATAAAGCTGCGACACGCCTCTGGTGTAAGACTTGCCATTAGGTGTGTAATGACCAGTTTGAAGGGTAACTTGCGGAAGTGGGTTGCTTGAATCGGCTGTGGGGGTCCCCACGGCCGGCACAGACCGAGAAGACTTTTTTGGTGTCTTTTTCTTCCGCCCCCCGGTGGCAGGCTGACGCCGACGGTTCCGTAGGGGGCCAGTTTCAAATGGCTTTACGCTCTTCTTCTCCTCCTTCAGTAAAAGCTAATAAGAAACATAAGACAGGAGAAAGTACGACTGGTGGTCATATGACGAAAATTGCTATGGAATTGGACCCTGAGAAAGTTACTGTAAAAGTGCCTCCTCCAAAGTTTATCAGTATCACATTGGACGGAACGGAAAAAACTATGAAAGACATTAGTCCATTCTACGTGAGACGTGCGCTCGATGGACTCGTTGAAAGGTCAGAAATGCAACTCGACTCCGCAACGGTAGTCTCCTCGTTGAGACTGCATCTGCAAAACAGAGTGAGACGCTGTTGAAAGCAAAGTTGTTGGGGTCATACCCCATCAGAGTTGAACGACACTCCTCGCTTAACACCACGCGAGGAGTTGTGCATACAGATTCTCTAGATGGTCTATCAGATGAAGAGATACAATTAGAGCTGGCGGAACAGTCCGTGTCCAAGGCTTACCGTTTAATACGGAAGGGGACGGACGGACTGAACCCCCTGAGCACAGTCTTCTGACCTTGAAACGTCTCTCTTGCCAGAATATATCTTTGTTGGGTATGAGCGCAGTCCTTTGTGCGTGCGTATGTGCCGAACCCAATGCGGTGCTTTAGGTGCCAACGGTTCGGACATACGCAAAACGTTGCACAAACAATATCATCTGGTAAAGTGCGGCGGTGCAGACCATGGGGATTCCCATGTACTGGCGCCGAGTACTGTGTGAATTGTTCTGGGGACCATGCTTCAAATTCAAAAACTGCCCAAAGTATATGCTGGAAAAGACGATTCAAGAGCTTCGAGTCCGGGAAAATATTAGCTTCTTTGAGGCACGTAAGCGTATTTTAGATAAAGAAAAGAAGGCAACTGAAAGTCCTATGCGTCTGTACTGCAGAGAGCAACAGAGGGAATCGATGCCACCACACAAACGCCACCTCTTACGAACATACCTGGGAAGCGAATTGAGATCGCAACCCAGACATATGTAGACGCCGCTACTCAGACTGCTGAGTCAGACGACACTTGTGGACTTGACATCAGGCCTTACGTCCCTAAGAAAATTATTGCTATGACAGCAGAGAAGGATTGTAGGCCTAGTAGAACACCAGAACGTCGCACTCCTAGTTCGGGTGGCAGGTCGAGATCACGCTCTCGATCACGTCCTCGATCAAGATCGCGATCAGGAGTGCGACGAACTGCAAGTGAGTCGCCGGAGTCGAAGACAAAGCAGTCGCAGGCAAAAGCATCTTCCCATAGAAAGGAAAGAAGAGAAGATCCCCCCGTTAAGCCACCAACATGATATAGCTCCTCTTGATGACTGATATTGTACAGTGGAATGTGAACGGTGTACGCAGCAGATATACAGAACTACAGCAATTGATATATCATGAAAACCCTGCTATTTTATGTCTCCAGGAGACACACCTTCGGCCCGAAAACTCCCCTAAGTATCTCGGGATACTACGTTCACGGTACGATCACCTTGCCGGTATTCGTGCCAACGGAGGTTGTGCTCTCCTATTCCGCCAAAGTATCTTTTCCTCTGTTATCAACATCAACAGTCCACATCAATGCATAGCCGCTCGAGTCACTCTACCTTCCATCCAGTTCTCAATAGTCTCTGTATATATACCCCCAGACACAACTTTCACAGTGCATGACATTGAAGACATTTTCTCGCAGGTACCTGCTCCATATCTGGTAGTGGGGGATTTTAATGCATCCCACCACTCATGGGGCTCAAATTCCGATGATGACAGAGGAAATAAAATAGCAGAGGTATGTACCCGTCTAAATCTTGTTACCCTGAATTCAGGGAAGCAACACATCTCTCCTTAGCTTATGGTACATACTCCATGATAGATATCTCCATTTGTAGCCCAGTTTTGTCCACGCATTTCGAGTGGTCTGTGATTCACGACCTACATGGTAGTGACCACTATCCCATTCGAATGCGTATGTCCGCTTTACGTCCGGCGGAATCTCGATCTCCAAACTGGGTTCTTAAAAGGCGGACTGGGTCGGATTTTCGGAGTCCATATCATTCGATGATAACGGACATGAAAATGTGGACTCCGTAGTAGACCATTTCTCAAATGTGGTTATAAAGTCAGCGGAACTATCTATCCCCGGTCGTCCTGCAGGCCAAAACGCTTCTCTGTCCCCTGGTGGACGGATGCCTGCAGAGATGCAATCCGTGACCGCAAACGTGCTTTACGCCAATTTGAGCGCCATCCGACCCAAGAATATTTTGTCCAGTTTAAACGTCTTCGAGCCAAAGCTCGTCGCATTGTGTGCGATGCTAAGAAGACGTCCTGGACAAATTACGTCAGTTCATTGAAACACAACGTCCCAGCTAACACCATATGGGACAAAGTCCGTCGAATAATGGGGAAACGTAGTTCTGTAATTCCGGGCCTTCTAAACAATGGAGTAACGACCACCAGTCCAATAGACATTGCTGAAATATTTGCTACCACATTTTCACAAATAAGCAGCTCAAATAATTACGACCCGGAATTTCTGAAAATCAAAGATACTGCAGAAAAACGAAACCTAAATTTTCAATCTGACAACACTGAAGACTACAATGCACCGTTCACATCCGAGGAGCTGGAGGCGGCACTAGACACATCCCCTGACACCTCCCCTGGCCCTGATAATATCCATAACCGCATGCTTCGTCATCTTCCACCAGCTGGAAAATCCTTTCTTCTGTCTATGTACAATAGAATCTGGACTGAGGGTGTATTTCCATCTGCTTGGCGTTCTGCCATTGTAATTCCAGTCCAGAAACCGGGAAAGGACCCTTCTTTACCTGGCAATTACAGGCCAATCTGTCTCACCAGCTGTGTGTGCAAGGTTATGGAAAAGATGATAAGCAAACGCCTGATGTGGGTACTGAATCGGGAAACCGATTATCTAATATCCAATGTGGTTTTCGCAAGCGCAGATCCGCCGCAGACCATCTTGTTCGGCTGGAGACCGCCATTAGAGATGCTTTCCTCAAGAAGGAACATCTTGTGGCGGTCTTTTTGATCTTGAAAAGGCTTACGATACCACGTGGCGTTTCGGAATTCTGCAAACCCTGTATGACTGGGGACTTCGTGGCAGTCTGCCAACGTTTATTGAGAAGTTCATGGCAGAGCGGTATTTCCGAGTTCGAGTAGGCACCACACTTTCTAACGAACATCTCCAAGAAAATGGCGTTCCGCAGGGTCTGTATTAAGTGTTCTTCTTTTCTGCATTGCGATCAATGGCATTGCCCACTGTGTAGGTAACCGAGTATCTTCTCTCTTGTACGTTGATGACTTCAGTCTATATTACAGTTCCCGATACCTCCCATCTATCGGTCGACAGTTGCAACTGGTCATCAATGTGCTATCGGAGTGGTCTCTTCGCAATGGCTTTAAATTCTCCACTCAAAAAGACGCAGTGTGTCCACTTCTACAACCAACGTGGACTCCATCCACATCCTGACCTGCGTCTTAATGGAGTGGAATTGCAATATACAGACACTGCGAGGTTTTTGGGCCTTATCTTTGATTATAAATTAACGTGGGAGGCGCATATCCGTGATTTGAGAAGGCGTTGTGAAAAATCTTTAAATATTTTACGCCTTTTGTCAGGGGTTCGCTGGGGTGCAGACCGCATAGTGCTTTTACGTCTATATCGTTCTCTTATCCGTTCAAAGCTAGATTATGGCTGTTTTATCTATGGCTCAGCAAATAAATCTAAGCTGCGTTTCTTAGACACTATCCATCATCATGGGATACGACTCGCTACAGGTGCCTTCCGAACGAGTCGGATAGCGAGCCTGTATTGTGAAGCGGGGGAACCATCACTGTATCGGCGACGTAATGTCCTGTTGTGCTCATATGCGGTTAAATTCCTCTCGCAGCCTGAGCACAATTCTTTCGACTCTTTCCATCATTCGTCCCTTTACGGCCGATACAGTGAAAATCCACGGAGACCTCGTCCAGCAGGTGTGCGATTCCGTGAAGTGCTCTCTGAGCTCGACGTCGATCTACCATCCGTTCGCACACTAGAATACACCACCACTCCACCGTGGATTATGCGACGCCCCATGTTTGATGTAAGCCTGAGCCAAAGTTTTAAGAATTTTACACCAGCTTTTGTTTATAGACTTCGTTTTAGTGAACTTTTATCGCGATATCCAAATTATTCTTTAGTTTATACTGACGGATCCCGAGTAAATGATTGTGTTGGTTGCTCCTTCGTTGCAAATGGACAGATATTTAAATATAAACTGAGCGAATATACCAGTGTTTTTACTGCAGAATTATATGCTTTTACAGAGTTTTATTGTTTTTAATTCGAGAACCTCGGGGCAGATACCTAATCTGCTCCGACTCTTTAAGTGCCATTCAGTCTTTGCAGTGTCTCTATTCAGAGGATCCCCTTGTGTTAAGAACTCAGCAGCTGTTCCACACACTCTTAAGCTCTGATTGCGAGATTGGAGTAGTGTGGATTCCTGGCCATGTCGGAATTGGTGGGAATGAGGCCGCAGATGCTGCAGCCAAAGATGGTGCCACGAATGGCACTCTGGTATATTGGCGCGAGAGGTGGCAAGACTTACAAAATTATTTGAAATGTAGAATATGGTGGCAATGGGAAGGAGAATGGTTTGCACAAGAGGAAAACAAATTACGTAGAATAAAGAATACTGTTCGAGTTTGGGATTCGTCCACAAGAGCGTCACGACACGAAGAAGTTTTACTCACCCGGTTGAGGATTGGCCACTGTTATCTGACACATGGCCATCTGCTACGTGGCGAGCTTCAGCCGGAGTGTGATCTATGCCATGTTCCACTTACAGTGGAACATTTTTTATTACATTGTAGAAAATATGACCGTGTCCGTCGGCAATATGGAATTCGGCCGACTCTTCGTGACGCTCTTGGCAATGATTTTAATTGTACAAATGCAGTCCTGAGATTTTTATCGAGTACTGGACTTGACAGGGTGATTTAGTTTTTGACCCGTTTTAATTATCCTCCGGACCCTTTACATCCGGAGGTTACACTTGTTATTTAGTATATAAGTTTTTTAACAAACTTGACATTCGGACCTTTTACATCCGAGTATTTTAGAAATACGCCAGATAATTTATTTATGGTAGCATTTGTATTGTTATTTTATCTCTTTTTAAATATTAGTTAAGGTCAGATTTTTATAATGTTTTATGCATCACCCTGTTGAAACTGCATTTGTGTACCTCGTTTTAATCGTGACAACGTTTTTTAGTTCTTTAAGCATTCTGATTATTGTATAGTTTCTGTTTAAAGAATTTTAGACAAGGGCGCAAATAGCCATAGATGCTGACGCGCCCTTTTTAAACCCCACTAACTAACTAACTATATGCTGTGTTCTTGATATGATTTCTCATTAATGAAGTATTGTGTATGCACTGTTCGTAAATCGTCTCTTGGGTCTATATATTTTTTAAATTGCAACACGTCTGTAGTGTAGCCTAAACATGAGTCATAATGTTACACAAGGGTAAAATTACGTGTTGCTTTTGTTTTTTCGTTCTTCCATATTTTTAAGTGTTCTTGTGTTAAATGTGTTATTTTATCTTAGATGTTAACTGTTATTTCTGAATAAGATAAACGACGCAAATAGCTAGAGCTCTTGATGCACCTTTTAGTCATTACTTTCAATCTAGAAGAACAACTCATGACAGGACCTCTGTTGGGAGAAATGAAATTAATAAAAAAATATAAAATAAAACTGTTATTAACAGTTATGCATTATAGAAAATTATGAATATTCCTGTGTCATTATGTTGATAACTTACATCGAGTGTTTACCAGCTTCTTTTCATATAATGTTTTCTTAGTTGATACTTGTTTGCTATGAGTGATATTAAGGAAAAATGTACAACTAAGTAAAACCAGATTTTTAATTGGAGTTGATAGTACAATATTAATATTATGTATTTGAGTACACCTTATTCATCAATAGAGGGGTCCACACCTGTGGAGTAATGGTCAGCGCGTCTGGCGCGAAGCCAGGTGGCCCGGGTTCGAATCCCGGTCGGGGCAAGTTACCTGATTGAGGTTTTTCTTCCGGGGTTTTCCCTCAACCCAATATGAGCAAATGCTGGATAACTTTGGGTGCTGGACCCCAGACTCCTTTCACCGGCATTATCACCTTCATTTCATTCAGACGCTAAATAACCTAGACGTTGATACAGAATCGTAAAATAACCAAATAAAATAAAATAAATCGATTGAAGGTACAGAGCATTCCAGCGATCAGTACCGGTTTATTCATCGGCTGCTAGGCAGCAGTGGTGGTTAAGCAACTGCTGGGCAGCCAGCTCCCCTCTCTTGGTGTTCAGTACCTAAAATAACGTTTCAATGGGTAGTCAGTCTGAGTCGGAATACATAGAGAGGACTCATGTTGTATTGTGCCATAGTTACCACGTGGAGATTGCGTAATGGTGAGATATTCTCTACTTCAACGTATGTTGTGAAAGCTTATTGTACGAAAAAAAAAAATCGTATGGGAAAACAAGGCGAAAATTTAGAAATCATTTTCCAGGCCGTCCAGTTCCGACCAGAAGATAGTGTTGTCAGGTTGAACTATCCCCAAACCCGGAGATTTACGAAAAGCCTATAAAATTAATTGTTATTATTACTATTATTGAGCGTATTATTATTATTATTATTATTATTATTATTATTATTAATTTATTATATTTCATTTTGTATTGTAAGTTAAAAAGGTTCGGTTAAAAATTGAACAATGTCAGATTTCATTTGACGGATATATTAATACGAGGGGGATCCAGGAAATAACGACCGTTCGCGCATACCCGCCGCGCAGCTGACTCCCCTTCCTTGTTTGAAGGTCAACTGGCTTCCTTAACATGTGTTCTCATAATGTTGTGAGTACTGGTTGCAACAAGTCGCCATTGTGCATTTTGTGTTACTTCAAAATGAACGACGTGATTGATAATACCGCCGACTGTGAGGTGAGGAGTGTGATTCGATTTTTGAATGCCCGACATTTGAAACCTGCAGAAATTTACCGGCTATTGAAAGAAGTGTATGGTGATAGTGTAATGAATGAAGGAAATGTGAGAAAATGGTGCGAAATGTTCAACAATGGGCGAACAAATGTCCACGATGAAACTCGACCCGGACGCCCATCACTCATCACAGAAGACCTGAAGACTGAAGTGAACGACAGAATCTTGCAAGACAGGCGCACATCACTCGACGAATTGCATATTGCCTTTCCTGACATTTCTCGTTCTTTGCTTGGTGAAATTGTGTCGCAACATCTTGGCTACCACAAAATCTGTGCACGATGGGTTCCACGGCAACTGAGTGACCAACACAAAACTCAGAGAATGGCCTCAGCATTGACATTCTTGATGCGATATCACACAGATGGAGACGCCTTTCTTGATGAGACCTGGGTGTCTCACAACACCCCAGAGACCAAGCGCCAATCACGTCAGTGGCATCATCCCTTTTCACCCAAGAAACCGAGAAAATTCAAACAGACTCTCTCAACACAAAAAGTCATGGCCACTGTCTTTTGGGATCGCAAAGGTGTTCTTTTGCTGGATTTCATGCCAAAAGGCACTACGATCAATGCAAATCGTTATTGTGAGACTTTACGAAAATTACGGCGAGCCATCCAAAACAAGAGGCGAGGAATGCTTTCGAGAGGAGTTGTGCTTCTTCACGACAACGCCCGCCCGCACACTGCTGCTTCAACTCGAGAATTGCTGGATGAATTCGGTTGGGAAATCTTTGATCATCCGCCCTATAGTCCAGACCTTGCTCCTAGCGATTTTCATCTTTTCCTTAAGCTGAAAGACTTTCTGCGTGGTACGCGTTTTGGAAGTGATGAAGAGTTGAAGAAGACAGTGAACACCTGGCTTAATGAACTGGTGGCAGAGGAGTATAACACGGGAATTCTAAAGCTAGTGAACAGATACGACAAATGTTTAAATGTAGGTGGTGATTATGTAGAGAAGTATAGGAAGTTTCAGTTATGCAACAGACTTTGTTTTTTCAAATAAATATATATATTATTTTAATTATTACAACAAAACGGTCGTTATTTCCTGGATCCCCCTCGTATTTGAAATCTTGAAAAAAAAAAATTTTACAAGAAATGCCTTAATTGTAATGCCACAATTGCAAAGTTTAGGAATTTATTTCTCCATCATATACAATCTATTGATGGTTAAACTTTTAGGGATGCACAAAAAAACATGCTCTCTTAAATGCATATTAGTTAATTTTTTCACGGCCTCACATAAAAAAGTTATAATATTGTTAAAAATTCAGCAATAATTAAATCTTTACTGTATTAAGAATAGACGTAGGCCTACTTTAAAATTTGTATTTCTTGGAGCCCCTTGCAGTTTCTAGAAGTCTCTTGTTTTCCAAGGCTATTTTGTAGAATTCCTGACAGCTTATATTTAAGTTCATTTTAATACACATTTCCGCTTTCACTAGTTCTGTTGACATTCTGTTCCTCTCATCTGTCCACAAACCATTCATGACACTGAACACCCTTTGCACATGCGCGTTACTTGCTGGAATTGCTAGCACATGTCGCATTATTATTAACATATTAGGGACCGTAGCTTTTTCGAAAAAATATACCCAAAGTTTGCAACACTGATTTTTATCTTCGTCTTGCATCAGTATTGTTATCACAGCCTTTAAAATTGATCATTCATTGTAGAGTTTATTTCCCTCGAACTTGGAAGTAATTTGCAATTTCTTTGCTACACGAACTAAGTCATTAAATGAGAACAGTGATGGGCTAGATAGATCAAGAACAAATATAATTGAAAATGTGTTATTGTCATTGAAATCGCACCACTTGGCTAGATACTGCAACAATCTGTCATGCACAGGGTGAACTCTTACATTACAGTTTGCTTTTCTGCTTCTGTGAGATTTTCAAGCGACATATTGACTTCAAAACCATAAAAATGAGTGCTTTTTACGACTTTCTATTTGAGTCTTTACTCGCAACATGATTTTGTATGCCTTGGTTGGAAGCGTATTTCTCATATTCTAATATTTTAATCGTCTTACAGAAATTTTGAGATGTACAATGAACAAAATACAGAAAATATTCTGCCACTGACAGTGAATGTTCATTTTCTTCATCTTCATACAAGTTTCCAATCACCTTTTGCCAAATAATACATTTTCAAAGCACACCACATTTTAACAAGGCATTCAACAGCTAATTGAAGGGACAACTATCTGCAAGAACTGATCAATGAAGTGAATAGGGCCATTGAGTTTTAATTTTGAAATTGTTCCATTGTTACGCAATCAGGTTTCGTTAAAATACTGCTACAAAACTTTATTAATGACAAAAGGTAATTGAAAATTGTTGATTGAAGTCATATTTCTGAAATATATTATCATCATATCAAAATTATCTGTTTTAATTTTATATTTACGCCATTTTTAATTGTTGATGATTATTGGCGTAGTGTGAGAGACTAGTGTCTGATTGGCGAAAAGAGAAGCACGCTAGAACTTCATCACTACCACAGA
This sequence comes from Periplaneta americana, assembly GCA_025594305.2. Taxonomy (NCBI): domain Eukaryota; kingdom Metazoa; phylum Arthropoda; class Insecta; order Blattodea; family Blattidae; genus Periplaneta; species Periplaneta americana. The sequence goes on from JAJSOF020000042.1 coordinate 13,219,422, forward strand.
TGCTCATTTTTAAAGTTATATGCTTGCGTCATTTGAAATCTGACACAGATGCTCACTTTTAAAGTTATTTGATGGGCAGTGAATTTTTACTACAGCATTGCTAATTATTAACATTTCAAACGCAATTTCCCGGGCAAAGGTTTCCTGTCGGCTGGAGGTGGATTCATAAAACTGGGCACTCCGGGCGGCATCCGGAGATCTGGCAATCCTACCAGGAGGGCAATAAAACAATTAGTGAAAAGGTTTATTGAAATAGGTTGTGTACTTGTCAAAAAAAAAAAAAAACCACAATCTCGTGTGCTTACAGAAGAGAAAATTGACGAAGTTGGAACTGCTTTGGAATGTACACCTGAAAAGTCTCTGAGACATGTAGCATAGGAGACCGGAATTTCTAAAACTTTTGTCGATCAAGAAACAAAAAAAATTACAATTAAAGTGCTTCATAATAACTGTAATTAAGCAGTTATAACCCCTTGATTGTAACAGAAGACTTCATTTTTGTAACTGAATGGTAGAAAAAGTCCATAATGACGAAATTGATTTCAGATTGATTTTTTCTGATCAAGCATGATTTTTGTTTATGGACATGTATCATCGCATAACTGCAGGCACTGGACAATAGAAACATGTGATCGAGGTTCCACAACATGGACAAAAAATAAGAATGTGGTGTGCCAGCAGTGCTTACAGAATTATTGAAGCTTTCTTCTACGAAGAGAATGAAGAGTGAAAGATACATACACCTTATTTTGGGACCATTGTGTGAAGATGTTACATATCATGAACAGTTAACAGAATATTTTCAACAGGATTATATGACTGTTCATAGTGCCAACGTATCTATGACATACCTCAGCGATATTTTTGGGTGGAGAATTATCAGTAGGGGGGTTATAGCTAGCTCACTCCCAAGATATAACACCGTTAGGTTTTTATTTATTTATTTATTTATTTAATTATTTACTTATTTATTTATTTATTTACTTATTTATTTATTTACTTACTTATTTACTTACTATCTATCTATCTATCTGTCTGTCTGTCTGTCTGTCTGTCTGTCTGTCTGTCTGTCTATCTATCTATCTATCTATCTATCTATCTATCTATCTATCTACTTATCTATCTACCTACCTACCTACCTACCTGGCTGTTTGCCTGCCTCTGTCTGTCCGTCCGTCCGTCCGTCCGTCTGTCTGTCCGTCCGTCTGTCTGTCCGTCTCTCTGTCTGTCCGTCTATTTATCTACCTATTTATTCTAGTGGAGTGAAGGCCATCAGGCCTTCTCTTTCACAACACCAGGAACACTAAAAAGCAAAGTGTATGCGAATAATCCTCGCACAATTGAACAACTGAAAGATAACATTAATGACACAATTAGACAAGTCAGTGTAGTGGAGCTCATGATTTTGAACGATGGTCTATATAGTGATGTGAACTCTGCATACCGCAAGATGGTCAACACTTCCAGCAGCTACTGTCATGAGGGTAAGTACAAAATTCTGTAATTAATATAACGTAATAATTAATATTAAATGCAACATATTATGGTTAATAAGTGTTCATGTAAGTTTTAATTGAGTGAAGCACCGTGAATTTAAGGACCCTGTTGCCAGCGGTCACTCAAGCACTGTGGTGCTCAGCAGCCACAGAATAAACTGGTACTTACTGCTGGAAAGCTCTGTAGAAGCCTTAACTCCTGTTATGTAAAATGTATAATTTATAACACATTGTCTTGCTTAGAGAGTAGGCTAATTGTAACAGAAACATGCGAGCTGCAGACTATCTGTTGTGAAAGTATTTCCCAGTCATAATTTTGCCTGGCGGAATTCATAGGGATAAATTGGGGTTCATTATTTCTTAACAACAATTTACCTGAATATGCGCAAGAGTTAAATAATGTACAGTGAAACCTCTCATTTACGGACATCGAAAGAACGTAACAATCTGTCCGCATCTGGGAGGTGTCCTTTATTGGGAGGGAGGCTCTCCAATCTAACAGTAAATTTATAATACGCATCATGTATCCCTTCACGCTTTAAAGGAAATGTATTACTGTAGTTTAATTATAATGTACTACGGTAAATTCTTTGCAACTCAGAACTACAGTAGATAAAACTGAAATAGTAATATACGTTACAAGAGCTGTACATTGACGTTTTCATGGTCGAGGAAAAGATTGAAAAAGCGAAACGTAGTTGAGCTTTTTTAATTTCCGAGAACATGAAAACATACCGCTCGTGTATCGTACATTATTTTGTGCGAAGATCGTTTATTACATACCTGAAAGACGAATTTCTAATTAGTTGCAATGAAATCTCCATGTTGGTTGCTGTTTAATGACGGCAACTTCGGAAAACCAAAATATATTTCTTCAACTTGTTGCTCTAAAATGTTTTCTGTGTTTACTCTACTCCAGCAGGCCGTGATATACGTCTGTCTTCCCCCAGTCTATAAATGCGAACTTAAAACAAATGGTAAGGTTATGTAATGATTTATGTTTCATTTTAATATTTTAACAATATTATTTATATAACATATTGCAGTAATAACATCGGCATTTGGAATCTTGTTGATTTTTTTCACGGCTTCCTTAATGTTACTTGTATCAGGAATGCAATGAGTTTCGTGGAGTAGTAGACTTTACTTAATTTTTGCAAATATTTAAAAACAATAATTAACATTGCAATTTAGGTGAAATTGCAGTGGTAAGTTTCCAATTTATAATTATTACTATGTTAAACGTCTCTAAAAATAATATGTTAAAAGCCTAAAGCAGTAAAATGAATGTCGCGCTTAAGCAGTAAGAAGAGGGAACTTGTTATGTGTGTTACGTTGGGAATACTGAATGTGGTATTTCACACTTACCGCGTATTGGTTCTGTGCGGAAAACAAGCAAATACGCACGATCTCGTACAAAAGTAAAATACAGTACTGTGCCATGCAGTTTTATTCTAAGTCTACAGTTATGCAGTTTTGTAATTTACAGTTTTCAGCTTAACTCTTACGTTCAGGTGCCATATCTCTAGAAACAGAACAACTGATTGAAATGAAGAGAATAATCCTATTAACCCTATCACATTGTGTCGAATACAATTTCACGATCGCGAAAACATTGGACCCATCAGACAGGTCAAATTTTATGACTTTGTTTACCCACCCGCTTCCAGCTAACAAGGGGTAGCTGGCTGGGCCAGTGGTAGTCTACGAGACCCTTATGTTATGTTTAATGTTAAGGAATTTCTGTACAGTTCTCAAAACTAAATTTTCCATTTTGGTAACACATTAGGTCTTGAAATCGACGTTCTGTCCGCAGTCAGAAGGTAAAGCAAGCTTTAGGACTGTGAAAAATCCGTCCATGTCCGTGTCTGAGAGTGCCCAAACGAGAGTTTAATTTATCATTATTTCTATACTATTTCAGTTGAGACATAAAAATCTGTCCGTTTATAAGGAGTGTCCGTATCTTAGGGGTGTCCGTAAGGAGAGGTTTCACTGTACTTAAAAATCTCGTGAGATACCAGAATGTAAAATATTGGTACAGAGAAACTACCAAAAATATCATATAAGTGAGCAAAAATTGCTGAGCAATTCTCATTGTATGTGAAACGTGATGGCTGTCTGCACACAATGATGGCTGTCTTTACAGATTGATGCTTGTCACACGAGAGATGATATTATTTCCTGTTAATAATTTTTGCTGACAGATTTTAGATATAAATTGATGTTCATTTTAACTACTAAACTTTTTACCAAAATAAACGCAAAAATTAAATATTGTACTTAAAACTTCCTATGTCTTCGGGGATATATAATATTGCAGAGGAAATGAATATAAAAAATCCTATTGAATTTATTTTATTTTTTTTGGGGGTTATTTTACGACGCTATATCAACATCTAGGTTATTTAGCGTCTGAATGAAATGAAGGGGATAATTCCGGTGAAATGAATCCGGGGTCCAGCACCGAAAGTTACCCAGCATTTGCTCGTATTGGGTTGAGGAAAACCCTGGAAAACCTCAACCGGGTAACTTGCCCTGACCAGGATTCGAACCCGGGCCACCTGGTTTCGCAGCCAGACGCGCTGACCGTTACTCCACAGGTGTGGACTCCTATTGAATATCATATCGATTGTGTAATGGAAAGTAATGCTTAATGTTAAATTTTGAGGCCACAATAAAATCGTTAGACGTTGTGGAGTTGAGTTAGATTTCGCTAAGTTACTTGTTGGGTAAAAGCATATTTCCTTAGTTCTTTCATACAATATTACACCAAATCTGAGTGGACGAACCCTACGAAATGAAAACTCCAATGACTGCCTTTGGCTATTCAATTTTGTACTTGTACGCCTGTGTCATGAAAAAGTTACCCACTCCTCATGTAAGCTTGCACCATCTTTCTGTTCTATTGTGTCTTTATTTTTAGGACGAGTTGTTTGATTTTGACGTAGTAAAGGACGAGTTGAAGCCGGAAGTTGTGGCAGAAGGGAATGAGATTTTCCCTGATAGGTGAGTGTGGCGTGTGATTCTTCACATGGACTTTTCTTTCATTGCTTTATTAAAATTGTCACATACGACGTTAATTAGCAATCTGTTACGGCGTGGAATGGTTTGTCGTTATAATAAGAATGACTTCAGAAATTATGGAAAAAGGAGTTATGAGGACAATAAGTGCTAGAGAGTTTATTTTATATCTTTCATTAATGAAGACAGATAAGAAAAGAGTCTTGCAAGCGTGAAAATTATCATATTTTGTAATATAATTCAAGATTTATTCCTCCTACTCCTGTGTCTCAATATCTCTAGTCCAAAGTGCCTCCAGCTCGAAAGAGATAGCAACCTCCTTAGTTAGGGGAGAATCTTTGTAGTTGAATTAGGGGTATTAGGACTTATCGTTATTTACACCGTTGTTGCACTTCATTTAACCAAATTGAAGTCTGTGTAACTCATGTTTTAAATGCCAAGTCTCGTATTAATAAATTTAATGTTATAAATGAATCCATTATCGATATAGGTGTTTTACGTAGCTTTTTTAAATACTTATAACATAAGATATGTACTTTATCGAAACAGTTTATGGATACCTGTAGACAATTGACTTCGCTTTTTCAACTGGGAAAGATGGTATACACTCTGAATTGTATTGTATAAATATGGAGGTGAAGGATTTAATAAAAGAGTACTGAATATAGTCTGTGGAATGTGTTGTTATTTTGTTTTGTTGACTAGGTATGTAATGTTTTTGTTGTTGTCTGTTTTCTGAATTTTATGTTGTTTCTGATGATTTTGTCCGTGGCTAATTTGTGTGCTGGCACCTGTTTGTAGTTGATTAGAGGTCTGATAGGTATGTTTGCTTTATGTATTTTGGGTAGTGCATTGAGTTTAGGTGCTGCTGGTTTGATGGGTTTGAGTTGTTGTTTCATGTTGTGTGGTATTACGTGTTTGCTTTTGTTAATTTTGCTTTTTATTGTGTTGTGGTATTGTGTGGTGGGATCTTTTTCAAAGTTCTGTGATGTTGTTTTGTTTAAAGTATGTCTCTATTTTGTTGTGTAGGTCTTGTTTGTGTAGTATTACTATGCAATTGCTTTGCTGAAAATGAGGTTATGTTGTGTTTTGCTTTCAGTGTTTTTATTGTTATCTGTTCTCTTTTGTTTGTGTTGGGTTCGTGTATTTTGTTTATGTGTCTTATGATGTCTTTTCTGATGTACCGTATTCTTGGTGTTCTGTTTTTGTGTTTTCTATTGCTGTTTCCGTGTTGATGATTGTCTGTGTTTTTTGTTGTATTGGACAGAAAGGCAGAGCGTTCCAAACTCGATACAAAGAACACATTAAAGCAATAACCAGAGGACACAATACATCTACATTTGCCGAACACATAACTAATGCTAACCACACATACAATAACATAAATAGAAACATGGAAATCCTACACATACAACCCAAAAACCAAAAACTCAACACACTAGAACAATATGAAATACACAGACACACTAAAACACACCCTAATCAAATTCTCAACACACAGATCAATTTCAGAACACACACACTGTTTGACACAACTCTTCATCACACGAACGCACCCACACAACAGGCAGCGAAGCTGAGATAGCGCCGAGATCTAGTAGTCTGTGAGGATGGT